>JAIPUX010001880.1:78382398-78399177 GCA_020142125.1 Phrynosoma platyrhinos
CATCAGGATCAGCTAACCATAAATTGATTTCTCTGTGGATATGGGATGCTAATATAAAACCATTCATTCCATTTCTTCATAGTTGGGGGAAACATCCATTAAATTGTTATATCATCCATTATCTGCACAGTTTAGGAGAAAAGATAGCATTTCCAGCACACTGGAATTGTAATAACATTTGGATTAGAGCAAACCGAGAGGTCTCAGAAAAGGAGACTGAACTCATTTGACATGCATTCAAAGAGCTTGGAAGTTAAAAGCCACAAAGAATGTTGCTACCTGTAAAAAGTTACTTTTATTTTTTTATTTTTTTTTTAGTAAAAAGGATTGAATGAAATTATATTACAAAAATTATATAAAACGCGGGAACATTACATGCGGGTGTAATATGTAGTTTTTAGTTACTTTTAAAATTAGTGGGTCCTGGTATCCAATGATACCAAAACCCATGGATGCTCAAGTCCCATTAAATGGTGTCCCTTATATATAATGTTGAACCAATTAAAGATTTGCTTTCGGGGATTTTTTTTAATGTTTTCTAGCTGTGATTGGTTGAATCCATGGATGCAAACTCAATTAAGGACATTTCAGAGGTATTTTGAACAGAATTTTTCAATTTTATTCTATTCTCTCATCAATAAATTGAAAAGTAACTGATAACAGTACATGTAATATAATGAGTTACCAAAAGTATAATAACAAAAACTACCAGGGGTTTTTAATATGTTACACAATAGATTCCTTGAAATAGTAACTTCCCAAGCTCTCATTCATATTAGCACTCAAAAGAGTGGTCTTGGTTTCCTCCAAGAAGTGATAGAACTGATTTTGAACAACCATTACAGAAAACAGCAGAAGTGAGTCAGAATATCCCAGCTTGGCAAATCTGACACCTTACCCAACTAGTTTGAAAAAACTTGTCCCTTAAATCCAGGTCAGTGGTGATTTAGGAAAATTAGTCATGTGTCAATTTATCTTTTGAGATCTGATTTTTTAAAAAATGGGAAGCTACCTTTCATTTAATTATTTATTTAATAGATTTTAGATCACCCTTCAAGATAAACTATCTTGGTTAAATGCCTGTAGTGCAGCCACTCACTCATAGACCACAAGGTTGCGAGCTCAGTACCAGCCAGGGCTGAGGCTTGACTCAGGCATGCACCCTTCAGAGGTTGCTAAAATAAGTACCCAGCTTGTTGGGAGGCAATCAGCTCACAGTTGTAAACCACTGAGACATCCCATAGTGTGATATGAAGCGGTATAAAAATGAAGCTGCTTTGCTTTGCTATCATCCTAAAGTAGTTTACATTAGCCAGTAAAACAATCTACAGTAATAAGATACCTCAACAAATAAAATATTAATATAATGGCAGCACATAACCACAGTGACATCACTAGGGTTGGTATTACCCAGTGTGGTAACTCATGGTGTCACCCACCCCCATTGACCTCCTCTCATACTACACCCATACAGAATTCTTAGTAATGTTTTTGTATTAATTTAGTCATAAATCAAAATTACCATATATCACTGAATCATATGGTAATTGTTGTAACAAACAACTGGCAGAATTAAAATGATCTTTAAATTACAATATCATATGCTTATGCACAGAATAAATATGTTTACATATACATAGTTTTAAGTGATTAAAGTGAAAATTTGGTAAAATGTGATGTTTTTAAAGTAATTTTTAAATTTTATAATATGATTATGTAATATAAACAGAAGGCCTAGCATCTCCAAGCATTCTTGCCACCATTTCCCCTGCTGTTCACCTTCAAGTAATTTCTGACTTATAGCAACCATGAGATGACCTTATCACACCATTTCCTTAGAAAGATTTAGTCAGGTGTGGGGGTACCATTGCACTCTTCTGAGGCTGAAAGAATGTGACTTGCCCAAGTGGGTTTCCATGTCTGAAAGGGGATCTGAACCCTAGTGTCCCAGAGGCATAGTCCAACACTCATACTATGCTGGCCCTTGTTATCATTTTGTTGTTGTTAACTGCCCTCGAGTCATAGTCTTCTTCTGATTTCCTGACTGCAGTCCCCATTTCTTTAATCCCAGGTATGGGAATTATTTTGCTATTTCTATTTCTTCATTTTCTAGGTTGAACTTGTGAAGAACATCCTCGGTGGTCATTATTTTTGTTTTCTTTATGTTCAGCATTAAGTCTGCCTTTGCACTTTTTTCTTTGATCTTCCTTAGTAGGTGTTCCAGGTCTGTGAGGTTTTCCGGTAGTACTATGGTGCCATCTGCATATCCTAGGCTGTTGATATTCCTTTCTCCTATTTTCACTCCTCTTTCTTCTGTGTCCAAGGCTGCTTTTCTTATAATATGTACTGCATATAAGTTAAATAGGTAGAGTGATATGATGCAGCCTTGTCTGACTACTTTGCCAACTGGGAACCATTTTGTTTTTCCGTGTTCTGTTCTGACAGTAGCTTCTTGTCCCGAGTACAGATTCCTCATCATCTTGCTATCATATTCTGTACCAAATGAATGTTCCAAATGATCTTTACTGGAACTCCCACATGGAGTGCATTGCAGTAACACATCCTAGACATAACTGACACATATGTAACCAAAGCAAG
Organism: Phrynosoma platyrhinos; assembly: GCA_020142125.1. Taxonomy (NCBI): domain Eukaryota; kingdom Metazoa; phylum Chordata; class Lepidosauria; order Squamata; family Phrynosomatidae; genus Phrynosoma; species Phrynosoma platyrhinos. The sequence continues at coordinate 78,384,997 of JAIPUX010001880.1, forward strand.
ACCTACTCACTCTAGATGAAGCTCAGAGTTTTCAAGCACTGAATGTTACTCGGACCAAAACTTTGAATTGAATTAGACATTATCTCCCTGTATTACCTAGGCCCAAGTAAAAGTTCATTCTTTAACTACAATATTGAATAAACCACAGTCCATATCACTTCACTAAAATTTGATTTATTTAATTAACCATAGCCTTCTTTGTCACATAAAAACGAACATGAATGTTAACACACACTTCTTGTAGAGCACTTCAGTTATGAGTAAACAAAAAATAATGCACTTCTCTTTGTATATCCATATTTATTGCATTCTCCTTGCATATATATATATATATTGATTACACATCTTTCAAAGAACTCAGAGTAGGTCATATAAAATATTATTTCATTTATTTATTTGCTTAGTATAATTGTTGACTCTTGTTCAGAGCAAATATCACAAGGCAATGCACAATTTGAAATAATAAAAACAAATACAATACAGCATAACTGTATTTGTTTCAAAATCAGTAAGTACATAATTGCAGAAGCTGCAGCTATAAAATAAAATAAAATAAAATAAAATACTTGGTTAAATCCAGTAAAAGCTATAAAGGGACAACTGAAGTGAGCTAAGTAGCAATGTGTGGAGGATGGGTGCACTCTGGACACAGAAAAGTCATCACAGTTGAAGCCAGGCAAACCACTGAAGATGAAGAGAAGGACCTTCCATATACTAGATGCCAATATGGGAAAGCTTTATCCCTCCAGCATCCTCTAGCAGTAAATGCATCTGAGGAAGTAGATTGAAGTCTACGAAAGCTCATGCTGCCAATTTCTTTCTTTCATTTAGTCTCAAAGGTGCTATAAGATCTCTCTACATACTGATTCTACAGACTAACACTGCTGTATCTTTGAATTCTAATATCCTCCACTTTAGTGTGACAGTTAGTGTGAACTGGGACTTGGAAGACCCAGGTTCAAATTCTATTGAGCCATGAAACTTACTCAGTGACTTGGAGTGAGTCACTCTGTCTCACCCTGACCAGCATAATAGGTTTGATGCAAAGTTGGGAGGCTGAGAGCTGTGAGCACTGAAGCAAGGCGAAATACAAATGTGATTATTGAATAACAAATAAAATGTGCAAATTGGAGTGTACAATGAAGATAGAAGGGCTGAGATAGATGCAGGTGTTAGAAAGCCATCGGGGGGGTTGCAGACTGCCAGAAATAGTGTGAATTCAGTCCACTTTTAGGGTTAGGGTTAGTGCTAGGGAATCATGGGAACTGTTATTTTCCTGAGACATTGAGCCTTCTCTGTCAGACAACTCTGGTGCCACAATAAAATACAGTTCCCGTAGTTCCCTAACTCTAACCCTAACCCTAAAAGAGGACTGAATTCACACTATTTCTGGCAGTCTACAATCCTCTCAGTAATAGTCCCAAGTTGTTCCAAATGGTTCTTCTCTAGCCAAAATATATAACCAAGCATTTACATTTGTGGTTATGTGCTGTCAAGGCGTCTAGGACTTATGGTGACCCTATGAATGAGAGATCTTCAGGAATCCCAGTCATTAACAGCCATCCTTAGATCTTGCATTTTCAGGGTTGTGGTTTTCTTGTTTGACTTTATCCACCTGTAATGTAGGAGTCACATGGCATTGTGGTTTGAGTTCTGGATTATGACTCTGGAGACCATGGTTTGAATCCTCGCTTGGCCAAGAAAACCCAGTGGGTGACTTTGGGCAAGTCACACACTCAGTCTCAGAAAACCCCATGATAGGTTGCCATAAGTTGGAAAGGACTTGAAGGCTCACAATGACAATCTGTAATGTGATCTTTCTCTTTTCCCACTGCCTCCCACTTTCCTGAGTATTCTCATCTTTTCTACTGAGTCACGTTATCTCATGATTTGTCCAAAGTACAAAAGCCTCAGTCTAATCATTTTGATGCCTTCAAATCTTCCTCTTTCTCTCTTTCTAGATGTAAGGTAAGGTCCCAGGTATAATAATCATAAATAAAGTGACAAACCTCAACACTAAGTTGAATCCCTTATTTGATTTGAATAACCTATCTGAAATATTCAATGGAATGTAGGGAAGGTTTAGCACTAAACAATTTGGTGTATAGCACTGATTTGTTGACCTTAGCACTTGTCTTTCTGTGGCTCTCAAAGTATCCTATTGTTCACTGGATTCCACCCACAATCTCAGTCTTCAAATATAAGTACATGCAGTAATCCACTTTTTAAACATACAGTGTTTAATTGTTTTTCTTGTTTCACAAAATGTTTTCTAACCAAATTGAGCCAATAAATTTTTGTTATGTTTCAAAATGTAAAGCTCAAGGAGATAGATTATAGACCCAAGATTTAGGATGTGTACGCCAGTCCTTAATTCCAGCAGTCCATGATCTATGCACAGGAAGTGCCTTATCCCACCAATGTGGGATGGGGTGGGCCACTGTCATGCCTAATTCTTCTAGAACCAGAAACTGTATTCTAGAACAAGAAACTTCTGTGTGATGTCCAAATTCCTAGCCAATCTAGGCAGAAATCTCCTTCTGTGAGACATTTCCTTAAATAATTCTAACCAAATCAAGCTTTATCACCATAGCGGTTTTCATTCAAGACACTGCTGGCATTATCTGCCATATTTCAGCTATTCCACTTTAAAAAATCAACAGCAAATCCTCACCAAGACCTGCCTTGAACAAAATGACACTTTAGTATCATGGAGGTTTTCATCCAAGACACATTACAACAGATAGGTACCATGTTTCAGCTGTTCCATTATAAAACAAAAAGAGCAGCAGTTAGCATTTTATTGAGCTTTCTCTCACACTTTTCAAATATCTTCCCCTGTTATTATCTGTCTTTCTTTCATTCTCTCTTTCTGTATAAACAGAATTCTACAACTAATTCCTTTCTGCACTCTGTTCACTGTGGCCTAGATCCAAGATTACTCAGCTTCTCACAAGTCCTTCTACTGACCTCGGTAGAATTTGGACACAAACTCCAAGTTCAGCCTGCTTATTTATTTAATCATGTGTCTGCCAAAATATCATGCAACCAAAAGTGCTATTATATCAGAGTTTGATTAATATTGTTTAATTTTTTCAAAAAAATATTTATATTGAGATGGAGTTTAAAAATTAAAGAATGGAGTTTTATTATTAGTGAATCAATCATTTGCTGGCACTGTTTTTGCTCAACTAAACCAAATGAGTAAACAAGATTTTGAGGACTCATGATTGCTGCTTTAAAATAGCATCAGGGAATACATGTATGCGAATTGTTTTGAAGTTTCCTTGCAAATGTATTTTCTTGCAATTGTACTTCCAGCAAAACAAACAATCCATTTAGTAATATGGATGTTTTAGCTAATTTGTCCATTCCCTTTTAAAACTATTTACTTTAAAACCCCAGAAAACAGTGTTATTATCTATCACTAAATCTGAATATATTTAAAGGCTGTGTGGCTCAGACAACCATCTGGGGCTGAAAACACAAAAGGCTTCTAGTACGAGTGCAGATACAAAGGAGCCTTGGGGAGCTGGACATGTGCACAACACAAATGCTCCCCATTGTCTTTTGTTATATATGCTTTTTTCCCCTCCTAAAAAAAGAATGCAGAAGCATCTAATCGAAGAGCTGCACATCAGGGAGGCCCTCCTCAGATGGCAGCCATCAGTTTGAGCAAGGACAGATGGTGAACAAAGGTGAAAAGCAAATAATATGCACAGGCCAACTAAGCAAGTCATTCTGGCCCTGAGTTAAACATTTGTTTCTACAGTCCCAGCATCATATATATGGAGGTAAAATGAAGCTTTCAGGATACAGAATTATCAAATTCAAAGTGCCAATAATTTTCAGCATGCCAGTAACATCCATTATAGCAATCTGTTATATGTAGAATAGTAATAAGTTTGTGAAAGTTTCCTTTTTGGACTATACCTCCCCAAAATTCCCCATGCTGACTAGGGGATTCTGAGAACTGTAGTCCTAAAAAGTAATTTTCCATACAGGAAGTTCTTTTTTACAGGACCAGAACTATGTTCATTGAGCAGAAACTGATGACTGGTCTCTTTAGAATTTTAAGATTTCTCCTCCCTCTTTTTTTCTTAGTTTATTAAATAAAATGTTAACAAGATGTAAGAATAAATACATTACAAAAGACAAATAAATGTAGGTATAGGACATGGATATAGAAACTTGGTGGTTCAAACTGCTGTTAATTTTTGTTAATTTAATCAATAAAAAATGATCACTCATAAAATGTTTTGGGGTTTGTTTGTTTGTTTGCATCCAATACTCGCCTTTATATTATTAGAGAGTTTTTCTAATAGTCATGTCCCATACTCTTTTCCATTACTTACATAGCTTTGTTATTGTTGTGTGCTTTCAAGTCCTTTTCTAACACTAAGACAAACCTACCATGGGGTTTTCTTGGCAAGATTTGTTCAAAGGATGTCTGCCATTGCCATTTTCTCAGGCTGAGAACATGTGACTTGCCCAAAGTCACTCTGTGGGTTTCATGACCGAGCTGGGAATTGAACCCTAGTCTTCAGAGTTGTAGTCCAATGCTCAAACCACTACGCCATGCTGGCACTCATTATCTGGCTTAAGATAATTTCCAGCACTGACTATTTCTGCTGGAGCAGCTGCAAGGAAGAAAGCAATTAATCTCCTGTGTTTTAACTGAGTGTTGTCACTAAGGTAAATGGAAAGTAACAAAATTGTAAGACAGAAGTGGATAGTTTTTTTGTGTTATTTGAGAAATCAAATTGATAATTACAGTTGTCCCTCCATTTTCATGGACTTGAAGTCCGTGTCCCTCATCTGTTCGTGGGCGACAAATGGAGGGGAGCACACACCCCCATTCAAGCCTATGGGGTTTAAATATTTGCGGTTTTCCATTTTCGTGGGGGCATCTGGAATGGATCCCCTGCAAAAATGGAGGAGCGACTGTATAGTCCAAAAAACACTTTATCTTGGGGCAATCTAGCTACATATGGTTATATAAACCTGTATCTTTACAACCCCTCTTGGTGGTATATTTTTGTCCACTCTAGATTATTTAATAGGGGTGAAATATCATTTCTGTATACTCTTGAGAACTTCCTTTATAGCAGTTGGATCCAAAATATTCTTTCTGGGCACAATATAGTTTTGAAGAGCCTAATAAGACTTTTTCTCTCCCTATTTCCTTTCTCCTTCTTTACTGAATATTGAAATGTTGTGTGCTTTCTATATGTTTGACTTTTCTTCTTTGTGACCTTTTGGTTTTTGTCATTAGCAACCAAACTAAGCTATTTTTTTTAAAAAACCTACATAAAATATGTCTAGTATTTTTTTTAAAAAAATGTTGGGTTATGCTATCATTCAAGTAAATTCCAACTTGAAAAAAATTCCTAGACATACCTATTAACTTTTGATAGAACTGTTATGACCAGTTTCTTCTTGCTGTCTTGTCACTGAAATGCACATGGTTATCTGATCATATTAAGCTACTCTGGAAGAAGAAGCTGTCAGGTAAAATATGGACAGTAGAATTACTTTTTTATTTAGAATATAGAAGCAGTGATACATTTCCCAAAGTGTTTGTTCAATCTGTTGATCAGTCATTTCTCAGAGTCAACTATTAATGTAAGTCATTAATATTCCCGTTTCACATATAGGAATGAGGCTGGCAGGCACTTTAATCTTAAACACATTTACTGGACATTCAGTCATGTTTACATCAGCAGAATCTGCTTCTAGGCAGATTTAGCATCACCGCTTGAAGTGTCTTGCTCAAGGTGATCCATTCAGCTTACAGCTGACATTCTCTCTTCTATCTCCACTGCATCATACTGACTAAATGCAGAAAAGAGTCAAATGAGTACACTATGATTTGATTAAAACATTCAGAAACAGTACATAGTAAGTCCTCATGGATCTGTGCAATGCCAACATGCATGAAAGAGGCACCTAACAGCTACAGATGCTGTCATCTTTTTAAATGAAGAAAGGCAACATATCACAAAAAACAGCTTTCAAAAGCTGGGGGGGTACTCTTTCTCACATTTCCACATGTCCCACCTAAAAATGCTTTCCTCCATAACCAAATCTTAAAGAGAGAGGGAAAACATCATTCTTCTCACTTCCATACAATTGCTTTTTGTGAGGCTGTGATGGCTGCTCCACTGGATGGTATGTGGATAAGAATCGTACGTATGTAAGAAAAGAGTTCTCTCCCACATCCATCCACCATTCCTCTTGCTCCCCTATCTCTCTCTTGGCACCCAAAATGATGTTATGGCATTATGTTGTTGTTGTTCTTGTTTTGGGGAGGTGTTCAAGCTGACAATGTTGTCTGTACTAAGAATGCTAGGACCCCTAGGGGGGAAAAAAAACTATTTGATTCCCTTGTTCCTGATAGCATTCCAGATTCCAGGCACCAAAGAAGGAAAATAAGATGTCCATCTCTTTTAAGAGCTAGACAATGGACTCTGAGAATTCTCACAAGGGGATTTAGGATTTCACAAAAGAGCTTTGAAGTCAGGTCCTGTTACACTCATACTGGGGTCAAACCAGGGCTGAGAATCAGCCAACTGTCTTCTGATTAGCACTAAATATTGAGTGGGGATCAAGAACTTTGGAGAATAACTCTATGTCAAGGATGGGAACTGTGTGGCATTCCAGATGTTGTTAAGCTGCAACTTCCAGCATCCCTCACCATTGGATTTATCTATTTATCTATTTATTTATTTAGAATATTTAAACATTTAACATGGACAAGAAACATCAGAGTACGGTCAAGATGTTAAAAGGCACTAATGAGAAAGAACACATAAGCTAGGAGAGGATGCAACCATTTGCTTTTGTAAGAGGCTACTGGGAAGATTCCACCTCCTCCTCTACTCTCCTTTCTTCCCTCCTTTGCAGAAAATGAAGCAGGCTGAGGATAAAGGGGAAAGTAAAAGGAGGAGGAGAAAGAAACTGGGACATATAAAAAGCATTTGGAAAAGTGGGATGACAAGATTAATCAGGACTGTCCCTGCCAAATTGGGACAACTGGAAGATATGTGATTACTAAATACATTACAGAGGATAATGAGAGAAGTCACTACCCTACTACCCACCACCACCACCACCACCACCACTGATATGGCTCAGCAAAATATGCAAAAGCGCAGAGAAGAGAGAAGTACCAGTATTGCTACCAGCTATGGTATATGCCCAAATCTTTTGAATTCCCTACCCAAATGTCCTCCAAATGTTGCCCTCAACCCAGGTTAGAGACAAAATGTCTGTGACAAGAATCACAATAGCATAAAACTCAGTAAGTGAAACATTATAAGTTTTCCCATAGAGCCTTTGGTTGGGGGAGTCTATTGTTTGCATCTACTGTAGAAAGAAACTGATACATGAATATACATTGGCTGCTTATGGATTAGCCCATCTGTCTTTTCAAATAGGAAAAGTAGTTACACAGAAGGAGCAGCTGCTCACATAGGGGCAAAGGAGACCAAAGAGGGCAGAGCTCACACCAGGGAGGGAATAATGCAATGATATGAGATCCATATATTGTGGTCAGTGCAATGAGAAGTGCTTTATGCAGAGAGCCAAAGGAATAGTGTATGTACGAAGAGAACAAAGATGATATGCCACAGGGCTCCTGCAAACAGGAAGACTGCTGTGAAAACTCTGCAAGTTAAGTCTGTAGTTCAGTGATGCCTCTAAAGAGACTTTTAATGCACACTGGCAATATTAGCTTGTAAGAGTTGAACTTTTTCTTTTTCAAAATGACATCAGTCCCTTGAAAAGGTACTCTCCTCCTCATAAAAGTGAAGTCATGCATCCTGTACAGATATCATTACACTTGTTTTTGACTTTATTTTAATTTTGTTAAATTATTTTAAGACACTTTAGACCCTGTGCTGGGAGAAAGGTGAATTATAAATTGAATGAATTAATATTTAAAAAGTAGGTTATTTTAAGGAAAATCTTACCCAGGACAGAACTTCAGAAAATTGTCAGAAAGTAAACAAACACTTTACCAATTTATTACAAATGACTGCAAGTTCCAGAGAATACAATCACCAGAGAAAACTCTGGTGTTTGTCCTGGAACGTTAGGATAATCTGTTGACATCTTGAAATTATGAACACCATTGTTATTGTCTGTTGAGATGCACCCTTCACTATATTTCTTTGTGCATCAGCACTAATGAAGTTCAGTGTCTAAAAAATCTACTGAAATTACTGATGGACATGACACAATCTTTGATTTATACTGTGTACTGCTCTCATACAGTTCAGGAGAACAGCAGGGTTGGTGAATTAAAGATCACAAAAGTAAGCAATTGAGCTATTGTTGCAATCAGATGTACAGAAATCCCTCCAAGCCTCTTGCTTTTAATGTAATAGAAATAGGTATAGATTAAGGACATTAAACATTCCCTGCTGCCCTATATTGAGATTATCTCAGCTGTAAAGTCAAATTCTCAGCTTCTTTTGATTAAAAATGTAAATCCCGCTGTATCCCACTGTGAGGCTAATTTTGGTCCACTTAGTTTAATAAAAGCCCCGCCAAAGGCCCAAGGATATGCGTTGACTTGTAAATTGCATCCTGATAGACAGAAACTGAGGAATCTGCATTCCTAATCCCCTTTGTGTCTCACAGAAAGAGGAGAAGAGGTAGTCAATGCAGCAGCATCAACTCCCATTTCTCTTCCTTTCCTACTGCTTCTGGACTGTGGAATCCTCCTTAACAGTCAACTACAAGGAGGCACTAGATCCTTTATGATCTTGGAAACTGAGCAGAGTCAGCCCTGGTTAGTATTTGGATGGGAGGCCACCAATGAAGACCAGGTGCTGTAGGCTATATTTCAGAGGAAAGAACTGAAAAAACTACCTCTCAGTATTCCTTCCCTAAGAAAATACTATTAAATTCATGGGGTCACCATAAGTCAGTAGGCATATACACATACACAACAGGTTAAAACATAAGAGTCTAATGCTGCCTTTGTGGGCTCCCTTCCCCCCTCCCCCCATTTTTGGCAAGCCTTTCAGTTCTCATAGCATTCAGAAATGCACCCCTGCCATAATTATGGAGGGAGGAGATAGGACCACTGCTCCCATGTGTCTCCAGATTAGCCACTCTCTTACTATAGGTGGCTCCTTGCCTGACTAATGGTTGTTTTTTGGGCAGGGGCATTGCCAGCTTGTTGGGTGATTACTCTCCCTCCTTGTTTATGCCCAGTTGCTACAACTCTTGATGCACATCTTCGGACTCTATCCTGAGACACCTCCTATTCATGAACATAAAGGCTACTAAGGTAGTGATTTGGTGTGCTGCACTGCATAAAAATCTAATGGAAGACTTCTGAGAATCTTTGACTTTTTACAGAGCAGAGTCTGGAGCTCATAAATTGCAATCTGCCAAGTTTAGGCACCTGAATGTATTTAAATTACAGATTAATTTACTTAATATGTGAGGGCATCGTTTCACAAGGCATGATGTCAATGTATGGATAAGTCTTCCCACATGACTCGAGATTTCTGCACTTACTGCAGTATGAAAATAAACACTACAACATCTCAAAGATTTTCCCCTCTTCCCTGACATAGCACTGGAAATAGGTTTGTAACATCTATTAATAATTTGATAAATTTTAGAATTGAGGCCTGATTTGTTGAATGAATGGAAATTTTATTTTAAACTTCCAGCAAAATCAGGATCATGCTTTTTGAATGCAATTAGCATGAATTACAACACTTACTCTTAAGAGAATGGATTTTTAATGATTATTATTTCGGGCTGGGGAACCATGTAGAAATGCTGATCATCCTAGGATCTTTTTGCTTGTTTGTTTCTGAATAGGTTTACTTTGTGCCTGTTTTAAATGTGCCCAGCATTTTACTCAGTGTTCTTGTTTACTCAGAAGTAATTATTATCAAGACTCACTTGAAAGTCAATCCACTGAATTCAGAAGGATTCTCTGCTGAGTGAAGAACCGTATGATTAATCATTTTACAGTAACTAGCAAACATAACTCCTGTATATTTTCTTGAGCTGAAGAAAATGCTTAGAATTTTTCATAGGGTTAAGTAATCCTGAAAAATATGGAAAAGTGATTCTGTTACCCTGTATCCTATCTGTTCTCAGTGGCTAGAATCTGCTCTCTGCAATATAAGAAATTTTTTTTTGATCCCTTGGCAATTAAAATTTCTTTCTACATAATAAGGTATTTGGCACTGAATGTTTTTTGATCCCTCAGTAATATGTGTATACCCCATGAGTGTGCAAGTATTAAAATACTTGTGCTTTATAACCTTACATTATTGCAATAGGAGAGCTGTATGTCTTTTTTGTTTACATACTGGTTACTGCTCTGGACTGGAAATCTTTACAAAGTAAAGAATATGATTATTCAGATGTTGTGTTTTAATAGAAAGCTTCCAAGCCATGGACACGTGAGCCTAAATCCAATTGTTAGCCCCAACTACAAAAGACATATTGAATCAGTGGCTGAACTGTAAGTCAATACTTGCTATGTGCCTCCACCCAGTCATTTTTTTACTTATGGCAACCCAAGTCTATCATGGAGTTTTCTTGGCAAGTTTATTCTGATGGGGTTTGCCATTGCCATCCTTTGAGACTCAGAGTGTGTGACTTGCCTTAGGTCAGCCAGTGGGCCTTTATGTTCAAGCAGGGAAACAAACCCTGATCTCCAGAGTTGTAGTCCAACACTCAGACTATTACACCACACTATAGAAATCCTATTAATTCAATTATTGTACTCTAGTTGGGAATAGCAGTTGAATTTAGGCAATAAGAACTTTAAAGAACAAACCTTTCATATGTCACTCCTTAATTTTTTAATTTCAGAAAAAGAAATCTGAGGCAGCTTTTTTCTAAACTATTGTTTGCTACTTTCAAGCATCAGCTTGAGACAGATCATTTCCTTTTCTTTCTTCTTCTTTCTCTGTATAGGCATTCCTATTTGGCACTTATTTGCAGCAGAAAATAACTGGGAAAGATATATAATATTAAGTATAGTGGAATACAGGATAATACCCAGGAGGCCAACATGTGTTGATTATGTGATTATATTGCACCTTTGAAATGACATATAAATAGAACAGTTATCTACTGGCAAGGCAGGTGAGGTGCAACCAATAGGAATTGAAGACAGTTCCACCAGGAAACATACTTTATTTCTTCCCAACAGGAAAATGGACAAACTGTTCTCAATTTTTAAATGAGAAACTAAGTCAAGAAGACTTTGCTACTGCTACTGAGCACTAAAGTTAGAATCATCCAAACTACTGTATTCCTCATCACCATGTATGAATGTGAGAGCTGGACAATGAAGAAAGCAGAGAAGAAGATTTGAGATGGGATGCTGGGGAAGAGTGCTGAGGATACTGTGGATGACCAAAATGATTAACAAATAGTTCCTTGAACAGATCAAGTCTGAAATCTCCCTGGAAGTCAAGATGATCAAACTGAGGCTCTTGTACTTTGGCCATGTCATGAGAAGGAATGACTCATTAGAAGAAGCATTAATGCTAGAAAAGATAAGAGTGCAGTAGAAAGAGGGGAAGACCAAACACCAGATGGATAGACTCAATTAGGGAGGTCACAGGCATGAATCTACAGGACCAAAACAGAGCAGTGGAAATCAGCAGATCTTGGAAATGTATCATCCACAGGGTCACCATGAATTAAGGTAGACCTGAGGACAGCTAATAACAACAACAAAGTCCATGCTAGGCCATCTTCATACTGTATATTATTGCAACATTCTCTTTGAAATTGCCTTAATTATTCAATTATAGTATACAGGCACATCTCAGTTAACAAAGCCTCTAACAAAGAAGCTTGGTTTTACAAAGTCATTTTACACTTTTCCTCCTCAATCTCTGTCCTGTTAGATGCTGTTTTAACAGCATCAGGATTGAGAGAATGGTGTAGAAGGGCTGAAGAAACACCAATGTTTGATGTCAGCTTGCAGCAGTTAAGTTTGCAGTAAACAATGCAGTAAGCTTGAGCTGGGAAGAGAAGAATTATGCACTAACTAATCCTGATGTACCTGTGTGGGCCTGCCTACAACACATAAGGTAAACAGTGGCTAGCTCCAGAATCACTTACTGATCTTGTGTGAACAGCGACACACAGAGAAAAGGAAAGAGCAGATAGCCTGCCTCACCAGTATCTGTAGCATTTTTAAAGCATTGGTTTATAAGTTTGGCCAACCAACTAGAAATCATAAGCAATGTGGAGGCTGGTGATAGAAAGAAAAAATAATAATCCCTGGCTGCATCTTGGAAAATGCTTTCAAATGATCTTTAGAAGGTTCAAATTGTTTGCATTTACTTGTGTAAGGCTTGCCTAACCTGGTTGTTTCATTTTACACATGCCTGTTATTAATACTGAATCAAAAGTTTACTGAAACATGTTGAACTCCTTCTTTTTTATGGGATAGGAACCTATCTCCATTCTTTCTATGTTATTTCTGCTTCTAGTACCAAATTTTCTGTTAAGAATTAATGCCAAGGAACACATATACTTCATTAAGTGAAGTACATCTGTGTTCATTTTACAGAGTTTTAATATTTGTTTGTTAAAACACTGTCTATACTTTTTGGCCCTAAAGAATCCTAAGTTGCTTTGGGACAATTGAATTTCAATACTGAAAAACAAAGTACTAGAAGCAAGTATAAAACAGATAAAACAAAAATAAACTAGAACAACTGAAGATCTTCTAATTCTTTTTTGGAAGGATGTATACTTTCAACCCACTGAAATATTTCTTTGGACTCTTCTGACATGAGTGGGTTGTATTTCTTTTGCCCTTGCACACACCCTTCATGGATTTCCCCATTAATTGGTTGTTTTCCAACCACTCCATTAGGATTGTTTTTAATCTGCTCTAAATTAAATAAAAATCAGTGTGTTCTGCATAACTAAACATGCATGCTGATATTATAGGGAAATATACCCTTCACCATACAAACTAGGCATCAAGTCCTTCCTGCTCTGTTCATTACATGTGCAACCAACTATTAAACTGATCTGCAGGAATGAGGCTTTATAGGATTTGGTCACTAATAAGGAGAATCATTGTAAAATAATGGAATTACAAGGCTGGAAGTCATCAAAAGACCATTTAGTCTAACCTCCAACCTAAGGCATGACTATCCATGCATTAACCACAGCCACACTACATCAGCCTCAATAGAGATAACTCACTATATTAATTTGCTGATTTAAACCATACCGCTATTCACCACCTGTGATGGCAGCAAACCAGAACTCTATTTTGATATTAATCTAAATTTCACTTAACAGGAATAAGGCATGCCTATAAACTACATATAACCCAGAGCTATAAATGTCTTACCTGGAAGCAGGTTGCATTGAGTTCAGTGGGATTTAAAGTGAACATGAATCAATTATGAATGTGTAACTCTATTTATACAATCATGAACTTCAGCTCTGGTTGTTTCCTTTCATATCTATATTTTGTTAGATTTGAATAAAATATTTCTTTCTTTCTTTCTTTCTTTTTGATGTAGTGACATATCCCTAATCTTTCCATATTATTAGTGCTTCTGGCACCAAATTTTCTATTAAAGAAGCAACACCAAGGTATACAACTACTTCATTAGTTGAGGTATACATGTACTGCATTTGTCCTTGAACAAGGAGTACACCCCAATCATAAACACGTTTACTTGGACATTGGAGACAAGTTGTAATATCAGACTAGCATGTCAAAACTGGATAACTGAACATACTGTACACACTTTGGCATAGGATTAAACTGATTCTTTATTAGCACTGAACAAATAAGGTGGCTTCAAACTGACTTGAATCCAAGCTTTTTAGATGACATACGAGGTGAACGTTGGTGGAAATGAACATGAATAATAATAATAATAATAATAATAATAATAATAATAATTTATTTATAGCCTGCCCCTCTGCTCAGCAATTGGGGCGGGTTACAGCATATTAAAACATACAAATTAAAAGTATTCCCTCATCCCGCAATCTAACCCTCCCATCACATTAAAACAAGATTAAACTATTGAAGAGTTAAAATAGAATAATACAATTAAAACAATAAAAACAGCAAAACAGCAACAGAGCAGGAAGCAGTGGACAGTAGGGCAGGCAGCAGCAGGGGGAACAAATAAAAACCATCTC
>JAIPUX010001880.1:78418288-78438562 GCA_020142125.1 Phrynosoma platyrhinos
TGTTGTTGTTATTGTTGTATTTTTATTTTGGTATCACTATTTTGATCATATCCACCATATACTACCCTGTATCCTTCATCACAATCAACCTGAATATTAAACAAATGCAAAAGCTTTATAACCTGGTGGTGGATCCAATGGAGAGCCCCAGCAGTGCCATCACCCAATATCTACAGGCAGTGGCATCACTAGGGGGTGCTGGGGTTGTAGACCATACCAGGTGAAACCCTAAGGGGGGGGGTGACACCACTGCTCCTCAAACATCTACCTTTTGGCAGAAATGGTCTGTGGTATTCATCTGCTTCCCTTTAAAATATTTTAAGAGATGGTGGAAATGGGGTGAAGCTCAGTTGGAGGAGAGAGGAGAGACTTCAGAATTTTTTAAAATTAAAATTTCAAATTTTGACTTATACATGAAGTTTATTATAAATAAATATATGGTATATAGTATGTTCTTGACTGTTTCTGCAACATCTATTCTCACTTAAAATGTCCCATTCCTGTTCACTCCCCCCACAAAAGATTTTGATTTTCTAATTTTTGGGGAGGGTTTGCAATGTTAATAGTTACAAATGTGCTTCTCTTTCTCTCTCTCTCTAATAAAGCACATAACAGGTTCAATAAGTTTGTAAGTGCTGATTCCAAAATACAGCTTATAACTATGCTATAAACATGCTCCGTGCCAATTAATTTTGTGTCCATTTCCCATGAGTTCTACCCTTAGTAAGTTCTACATTGTCCTATTGACTGCCTGATCTGTACCTGATCCTGTCTGGCTCACATTGTGCAAGTGACAGCATGGTGAAGTAGGGAAATGGTACTAGTCCTGCTTAGTGAGATATCACAATGTACTGCTTTTGCACAGAGTAAACACAATTAATATCTCCATACAGAGAAAACTAGCATGATAAGCCATTCTCTGGTCATCTTCACAGGTTCTTTTTTGTATTTATGAACATTTTCCCATGGCAGACAACATTCTATCATTGTGTACCTGTAGTATGATATAATCCAAGTCATTGCTAGTTGTTGAGAACTAGGACAAAGATTTGAAATGGCTGAAACCTTATTTCAAAGGACGATGATCACAAGCAAACTTATAAATGTCTGTTCTTTTAGTATATCTCAACAAAGTTATTTTCAGTCCAAAGGAAGGCAAAGTAATTTATTCCCTCCTTTAAAAATATGCATTTGAAAGAAGCAGTTGCCATATTGCATGCATCTTAAACACTACTGATGGGGCTGACTGATAAGCATCTTAGCACTGCACTTTTCCTTTCAGAATGCAGTGCTGCTATGAAAGGTTTCAGCAAAGACAATGGATTTTTATCAAACCTACCAGAGATCTCTGCAATTGTTTCATGTTTTGATGGGAGAGGTGAATATCTGTTCAGCCAGCACCCATTTTAAAAAGAAAGGATTAGCATTTTGCTAACTATTCATCATCATCTCAAATGCATCCAACTTCTATGTTATATTATAGTGCTAAATCATTTAAAGATCAGTGGTCTCTTTGTGCCTTCTGTAAAGATATTTCCCAGTGAAAAAGCAGACAGTGTGTAAAAGTCCATTACCTATTTCCATGGTAATAAAGTAAAATCTGTGTTAATAATAATAATAATAAAAGTTATTTCTATCCCGCTTATTGACAAACAATCTAAGCGGCTTACAATAAAACCCATACAACATATCCCCAAACCAACCCAGCCCCCTTAAAACAGTATTAAATAACACATAGTTGAAATAGCAATAAACATAAAATTTAAAACGTAAATGATATAAAACACATTACAAGAAAACATATTAAAAACAGGTGACATTGCCCTGATCAACCTCTACTGCATTCCTCATCCATCAACAGATGATGGGGACATGAGAGGAATGCAGGAGTCAAGGAGCCCTAGGCCGGGATAATTAATCTGGAAAGGCCTGCCAGAAGAGATCTGTCTTGACAGCCTTTTTAAAGCTGTCTAATGATGTCAACTGACAGATCTCATCCGGCAGGCCGTTCCACAATTTGGGGGCGACAACAGAAAAAGCCCTCTGGGAGGTAGCCGCAAGCCTTGATTTTTTGAGGCTGCAGCAAATTCCTCCCAGAGGACCGGAGAGTGCGGGGACGATTGTATGGAAGGAGGCGGTCCCTGAGATAGCTTGGACCCAAGCCATTTAGGGCTTTCACTGAGAAAGAAGCTAGTTACAAACCAGTGTCAGATTAGTTGCTTGCAATATATACAATTTTTAAATGGCTCATTTGGTTTGTTATCTGGGCCTGGTTTCATTTACTATGGGAACTCATTTTATCTTCTAAATTATTTACATGTTTACAGAGTTGCACTTGGACAAAATTTTACTGGTTCAACTAGATTTTTTTTAAACTGTTGCCTATAACAGAAACATTTTTTAAAAAATGAAGTAGAAATGTTTTCACTTTCAGAATAGATGAACTGTCACAACACACACATGATGGTAGAATTCAAAGACATAGCTGTGTCAGCCTGGAAAATAAGTATGCAAAGGCATCCTGTAGCACCTTTGAGACTAACTGAAGGAGAGAAGTTGCTAGCATGAGCTCTCATAGACTTGAGCCTACTTCCTCAGGTATATATTCCCCATGCGTCCAAGGAAGCAGGCTCAAATCTACAAAAGCTCGTGCTACCAACTTCTCTCTTTCAGTTAGTCTCAAAGGTGCTACAATATCCCTTAACACACACACGGTTGCTGAGGTATCGTTTATTGTATGGCTATATTTGTATGTATTGTTATTGCTGGGAATTTGGTAATCATTAAATGTAAACACATACAAAACATTTTGCCACATGGAGATCTGTCCCTTAAGGAGGAGGTTCTGATAGTGACTAAAGGCATGTTTGTTGATATTCCAGCTACTGCAAAAGTAAAACCTTGATTTGATTGCTGTGTTGTCCTAGGTTACTTCAATGGAATTTAATCCCTTCTTTTCTGAAAGTGAAATTCTCTGTCCAACTATGTGATCACATCTATTCAGGCAATTATTTCCATGCTAGGGTAGACAGAGCCCTGGATGCATACTCCAAGCACTTCCCTCCCTCTTTCCCTCCTTGTTTTGCTGAGAAATATCTAGAAAAGAAACTGTGACAATTTTTACAGAGTTCCATGCAATCAGAACACATCCCTTAGTAGGGCTTCCAGACTATGGAATACTTGTAATTCTATTCAGTGCTGCACCTCCTCTCTAGACCTTCCCTAGCAACACAGGAAGGGAGTAAAGGAGTTAGGATTGGAGTGTCATCTTCAACTTCCACTGCTCCTGTGCAGAAAAGGATGTCAGAACAGCATTCTGTCAAACCACTTATCCAAACTAAATATGCCTCAATGGATACAGATAAAAATTCTTTAAACTGCATTAAAAACATCCAGAATTTCAGTGGGTGCTGGTTGTACTGAAAATAGACTGGTTTTTAAAAAGATTTTCTCATTATTCAAGTTAATTTCTTCCTATATTAGCTGAGACACTGATATGACAAGCGCATTCAGCTTTGAAAGAAGTGGTATTCTGGCAATCTTATTTGAATTTATATTGAAAGGAAATGAGAAAGATAGGTTTTTCTCACCAATGCTACATGAAACTACATGAGTCTCTATATGACTACACCAGAGTACAGAAAGTTGACAGAGCAGGTATAGCAGGATTGGGAAGAAGTGATCCTAACAAGCTCTTATAAGTCTGTACTGACCTAGAGCTTGACAAGCTCTAGTTCGAAATACATATTGACTTGCTTAAACAAAGGTTCCATCCAAAAAAGGTGAACCAAGTTTTTTCTTGGCATGATTTGTTCAAAAGGGCTTGGAGTTTGCTGTTCTCTAAGGCTGCGAGAGTGTGACTTGCCAAAAGTCATCTATGGGTTTCCATGGATGAGCAGGGATTTGAACCCTGATCTCCATAGTCCCAGGCCAATGCTCAAACCGCTATACCACATTACAACAACAAACTCTCACCAGTCACAAGCCACTTGTTGGTCTACAGCCTTCAGCAGATTTTAGACAGTGAAGATTGCTGACAACAGGGCTCAGAAATAGTGTTTAATCTTTTATTTGTTTTTGTTTTTAATTCAACTACATGTTGTATGCCACCTTGAAGCATTGTGAATGAGGAAGAAATAAATGTTTAGAAAAATAATGTCAAGATGCAGAGTTAGCTGAACTACATGTCATGGGAGGAAAATGTCATGAAGCTGCCATTTTGGGTGATGGAGTATGTTGATGTTGTTCTTTGTATGCAGTTTATGTCCAACAGCAAGGAGTAGCTCACTCCTGAAACTCCAGAGGCATGTACTAAAATAGGTAGCATTCAAATATTGCTTTATCAACATTATTTGATTAAGAAAAATATAGTAAACATTATTTGATTAAAAATGGTAAAAAATAAAGAGAGTCAAAAGTCAGGTTCATTGTTGTTGTAGATTTTTCTTACAAGAAATATGTTACATAATTATTGCACACTGTGCAAAATAACTGTCCACGTTTTTGAATTAACAGTCAAAATCTCCTTGTTAGTTCATTACCAATTTTTCTCTGCAGTGTTATATTGTAAATTTAGTATAAGAACATTTTAATTGTCACCAGGGATTGATATGAAAAAACAGGAAGTTTTGTATTTTCTACACAAATCCTGTTTGTAAGTCTGTACTGACTAAATAATATTTGAGGAAAGAGTTCTTCAATATTTCCCTGACCAGTAACCTCTATTTACATGCTATATGGGTAAACTGGTTATTCATGAATTTCACAAGGGATTTATGTGTTCACACTTTTTCTTTAAGAGCCAGTTGTGGCACAGAAAATTAAACTGGGAACCTTCTAATCTCATGAAAGCTCTCGGTTACTTGGGGATGGCACTCATGAATTTTTCATGGTAAGTCTGTGGTAGAGTTGTCAATCAAGGGTTTGCTGAGCATGCTTGCCAGGAAACCTTGCAACAAAGATTCAACAAAGCTCTCGGTGGTGCTTATATCTACAGGATGTGATCTGACTTCAGTTCCAGTTCTGTTGCAGCAGTTCTTGGGTCAGCATTCTCATGCAGGTCAGAGATGCTATGGTCCAAGGTATGACTGAAAAGACTATGGCTACTTGTGAAGAAGGAACATTAGGTATATCAAAGCAAGAGTACACTTGGCCCTCCATTTTCATGAGGGATCCATTCTGGACACACACATCTTGCAAAAATGGAGATTCACCAATATTCAAGCCCCATAGGAGAACAGAAGGGTGACTGTACTTTCTCAACTGCCTCAGCCCAATGTGGTTTTCTTCACAGAAAAAACAAACAACTGTCTAAAAGCATAGTACTTTGGATTATGTATCTACACTCATGATAAGAAGCCATTTTCTGTACTTCTGAATTGCAAGCTAATCTTTCCAAAACCCAAACACTGCCCTACAGGGAACCTGTTTTTGTTTTTTTTAATAATAACTGACATTTGGTACATAAGCAGCATTTCTATGGTGAACAGATACAGAAAGGGAGGGTATAATTCTAAATAATAAGTAAATCATTGAGGGGAAAGTTTTATTATCATATGAAAGGGATCCTGCTGCTGTCCCGCCTCAATTTCTGCTTTTCATTCTTCTGTGCATTCTTCCTGCATCCTCAGACATGGAGTGAAGAGGGCTTATAGGGCCTCTGGTCTTTTTAAGCACTTGATCTGCAGCAGAAGGAATCCCTCTCTAGCTGTCTTCCTGCCCTGCTCCAACAGGATGCAGTAATGTCCAGATGCTTCTGAAGGAACCTGGTGTTTTGATGTCTCCTGTAGTATCTTCAGAAGCTAGGAGCATTTATTTATTTATTTATGTTATTAATTTGCATTAATTTATTACCCAAGTCACCCAGTGGGGTTCATAGCCAAGCTGAAAATCAAACTCTGGTCCTCAGAGTCAAAATCCACCACTCAAACCTGTACACCATGCTGCCCCTCTTTAAAATACTTACTTAAAATTATAAGACCTATGTTTTTCTAAATTAAGTTTATAGTTCAAGGTCTGATCTTAAGTATGAAGTATTATCTTCAGTAGTTAACCTGTGGCAAAATATGAATGAAAAGGACAGCAGGTACTCGAATATGACAAATCCTCACTGCTTAAAATCCAGGATGATTTTGATGAAAAATATTTTGCAGTATCAGCTAACGTCACTGCATTACATTCCTTTGCAAGCAACCTTAGATATATACATATTTCACATTTTTGGGTAGCCTGGCAAAGAGTATTCAGGATGAACTAGTCAGGTGATAACTACCTGAACTAAAATCCTGTCTTTGTCACAATAATAGTAAAAAGAGGGCAAGCTAAATGTCATTACTCTAAAATGAAAGTGGCAGAGAAGTTAGCACTGAAATTGCATGACAAGGAGGGAAATGTTGACTGCACTACATTTGCTTAAATGTCATGAGAAACCAAGATTGGGCAATTTAGCTGCAAAATTATGACATCTACTTACAATATTCAAATCACTACATCTGGTGTAAATGTCACATTTTGACTAAACTACATACATTAGAATGCTTACAGTGACATGTTGATAGTGACATGTTGATTCTAGTTCAAAGTAAGCAGCATGCCTTAATGAATTTCATGCAGTTCTTAAGATATCCCCCCTTCCCTTGAAATGGTTCAATTCAGAATAATGTTGGCTTCCAACCAATAGTGGTTTCCAAAGCAAAAGCCTTTTGCAAAGTATTCAATCACCACAAACTCCCAATTCAGTTTTAATCATTGATATTTACATATATGAGTGCTACACAGTCATTTTAAACCAACTGTGGTTAATGCTAACTTGATTTCTATACTTGTCACAGTTAAGAACAAGGCTTTCCAAGCCCTAGTTATAAGGGACTGTAATTGACAGATTTATTTGACAGATGACAGTTTCATTTGAAGAAGAACCATATAAAGACAAAAGTCCAATTTTAGAAAGGGAACACTCAGAGAGATGGGAGAAATAACATCTCCAGGAACATATGACATACCAATAGAGCTGCTTCAATTAACAAAAACAGAACATACTCTAGATCCTACTAAAGTCTGTCAACAAATATGGAAAACACAACAATGGCCCCAAACTGGAAATGATCAAAATATATTCTAATTCCAAAGAAAGGGAACAAAAAGGACTGTCGTAACTAGAGAACTATTGCATTAATTTCCCATGCAAGAAAAGTAATGCTCAAAATTCTACAACATAAAATTTTACCATATGTTGAAAGACAAACTGCAGATGTCCAAGATGGGTTCAGGAAAGGAAAAAGAACTAGGGATCATATTGAAAACATACATTGGATAATAGGATATACCAAATAAATTCAAAAGAAAATTAATCTGTGCTTTATAGACTATAGCAAAGCCTTTGATTGCATAGATCACAAAAGGCTATGAATTACTCTTAGAGAAATGGAGATTTCACAACATTTGATTGTACTAATGTTCAGGGTAAGAGGCTACTATCAGGTCAGAATAGAGAAACGACATGATTTCCAATTGGCAAGGAGTCATGCAAGACTGCATTTTATCACCCTGTTTGTTTAACCTGTATGCTGAAAACATACATAAAGCAGGACAAATTTGAAAGAAAAAGCCATGAAAATTGGGGGAAGGAACATGAATAATATAAGATACATAGATAATACAATACTATTAACATAAAATACCAAAAACTTGGAACAATTATTGAAGAAAGTCAAGAATGAAAGTGCAAAGACAGGTCTACAGTTGATTATTATTATTATTATTATTATTATTATTATTAATGACAGATGATAAATAATTTCAAAGTAGACAATGAAGACTTTTAAATAGCTCAATCATTAATCAGGTTAAAAGTGAGTCATAAAACCAGAAGACATTAGGACTTGGAAGGGCAGCTATGAAGGAATTAGACAAGATTCTGAAATGTAAAGATACATCACTGAATACTAAAATTGAGGTGGTACAAGCTATTGTATTTCCCATCTCTATGTATGGCTCTGAAAGCTGAAGAAAGCTGATAGGATGGAACTCTTTCTAGAAGCCAGGACAATTAAACTGAGGCTATCATACTTTGTTCATAGAATGGGAACACAAAACTTACTATAAAATGCAATAATGCTTGATAAGGTAGAGAGCAGTGGGAAAAGATGACGACTAAGCTAGACAAGGAAAAAAAGCACAAATGCTTCTGGTGAAAGGAAAGGAGGAACATTCTCAAGGTTGAGGCTGCTTCCAGTTTTCAAACCCAGTTCTTCAAGGACCAATATCATGACCTAAATGACTTACAATTGTTTGTCCAAGTAGAGTATACCAATTGACTCAATAGGATTTGCGTAAATACGTGTTGACTTACAATTCATCTACTGAATCATAGAATCATAGAGTTGGAAGAGACCCCCAAGAGCTATCCAGTCCAACCCCCTGCCATGCAGGAACACACAACCGAAGCAACCCCAACAGATAGCCATCCAGCCTCTGTTTAAAGACCTCCAAAGAAGGAGACTCCAACACTCTCTGAGGGATTGTACTCCACTGATTTAAATCCTTTATCCTAATTGAGACTATCAATTCAGTTTAGGCATATGGTTTGCATCAAACTTTTAAGAAGTACATTTTCATTTCAAAGTTCACTATCAAAGTGTTACCTGAATGAATGTGATTACAGTAAAGTTGAATGATGCTTCTGTACTGGACAGAACTTTAAAACATAACCTATTAAAATGCATATTATATTTTGCCAGCTACTTTAAAATTCTGACAGTATCTCCCTGTTTTGTTATGCTTTATGATATTTGCTGTTGAGAGCAATCCTAAACTTTTAGAGACAGCTGTTCTGAAGGGCAGTTCAATGAGAAACAAAAACTGAGACCTGAGTGGTGCTACAGGGAGGGGAAGGGAGTTTCATTTGCTGTATTTGCACTGAAACATCCAGAAAAGCCAAAAAAGTAGACTAGATTTAGTATAACATATATAGCTATTTACTCTCTCATCAGTATAAATAGAAGAAATTTTAAAATGGATATTGAAAATACAGAATTTAGAAATGTTACTTTACTGGACTACATATCCCATTGGGATCTGGGAAAATACCCTCAAACCAACTCAGGTCAGAAGGGCTTGGGGATATGTGGACTCTTCATTGCAGAACCTGCTCTGCCCATATTATTTCTTTCTACCTGACCTTATAGCTTGCAAAAATAATCAGAATCTTTCCACTGACCTTTGATTGAACCTAAAGCATAATTAATGCTAGCTGACCATATTAGTTAGAACATAACTCAATAATCAATTATCAGAAACTCTTGGATCCAAAATTACAACTGCCTATGTGAAATTACTGAACTGTTTTCACAAACAACTGAATATTCTCTTGTTATCTAATTTTTTCCCTAAGTAAAACCTGCTGGACTTTGTGAACAACATCCCAATGTACCTTTAAGCTATCTACATTCATTAGTTGTTTCTAATTTAATTGGAACTGTTAGCCTGACCGAGCCTTTTCATCTTGACTGTACCTTTTAAAAGTGTTTTCCAGCTCTTGCATTAAAGATGATGGTACTGGAGCATTAAAGATGACAGTACATCAGCAAAAGCTGTTGTCTTTAAGGCTTCTGAGTATACAACGTATTAGGAACACCTGCTTCTCCTCACTGTCCTCATGACCTCTCCTTGGAACTAATACAGAAGGTAATGGCATGGACACGAATGCCTATTATTGATTGAAAACCAGAAAGTTACTTTCTTTTAGATACAAATGCATGCTTAATTGTTATGTATTACAGTGAATCAGCAATCAAAGAGCACTAAGTTAAACAGGATCAGCAAACTGAAACTTTTTAATTCTATGATTACTAATGTTATGTTGCAATGAAACAGAGACATTTTCTAAGGAAGGAGGAGAAAATAAATGGTATCAGAAAAAATAAACCATCAAGCAATGCAGCAGCTGCTAGTGTGAACTGGACAGACTTTTCCTGTTTCCTTTGTGGGTCCTAGCATATGAAAACTGTAGCCCTTAGTCTGATCCTGCACTGACATTCTGTTTATATCTCACTAGACACACTGTTCATTTCAAACAGATAAATTAAGTGTTATTCATAAAAACATCCTGGAAAAAATATTTCTAATACCCCTGGAAGCATGACAACAATGCAAGGGGGAAAACCTCAATATGCTTATCTTTCTACATAATACTTCTGCACTGACTTCAAGCCATCTGCCACATCAGAGGTTTTTAGCTTTTGTAAAACCTTTGGCTTCCCTCATCATGTCCAACAAACAAAACTGAAATAAAATTGGCAAATGGAGGGCATAAAGTCCCCATTGCCCCTTTCTGGAACAAAATATTAATCAAAGCTGCATACATTGTGTCAACTTTAGAGTCTCAGCTCCATTCCTTCCTGAAAAGTGGGTCTCTTCAGGGGATGTGTTTTAATGCAAAAACCAGTGGTGCATACCCGCCAACATTTCACGGATGAAAGCAGGGAAATGTGTAACCAAGCAGAATGTGGTTAAGGTGGCAAATGATATTAATGAGGAAGAACAGACAATCTAGAGAAGTTTGCTCTTGCCTAAACCTATTGGGAAGGGCAAGATTCTGCCCCTTCTTTTCCTCTCCTCTTCTCTCCCCCCTGCTGAATTAACTGAATAGCAACTGCTTTTGCACTCTGAACTCAGTTTGCAGCAATGAAAATATGGTATGAACAAAGTGGGAAAAGTGGAAGGAAGAGAAAGAAAATGGGACAGTCAAAAATAGAAAGGTAGAGGATTAATTTGGTTTGTCCCTGCCAAATAGGACAGCTGGAGGCTTTGGTGGAGCCAGCACTCACAGGGCTGAAATGAATAGAGAAACCACTATTGTGAGGACTACTGGGCATTCAAATCTCATGGAGGTTTGTACCATGGTGACAGACAAGATGAACCTATTTTATTGTTGTTAACTGCCCTCGAGCCAACGCAACACATGTCAACCCTGTGGATGAGACATCTCCAAGACCCCTATCCTCCACTGCTCTTCATAGGTCCTGTAAATTTAGGCCCATGACCTCTCTGATTGAGTCTATACATCTGGCTTATGGTCTTTCTTTCTGCTGCCCTCTACATTTCCTAGAATTATTGCCTTTTCTAGTGACTAATGCCTTCTTATGATGTGGTCAAAGTATGAGAGCCTCAAATTGAACATCTTACTTCCAGGGAGATTTCAGGCTTGATCTGTGCAAGAACCTATTTTTGTTTGTCTTAGCTGTCCACAGTATTCTCAGCACTCTTCTCCAGCACCACATCTTAATTTTCTTCTTATCCGCTTTCTTCACTGTCCAGCTTTCACATGCATACATGGTGATGGAGAATATAATGATTTGAATGAGTGTAACTTTAGTATTCAATTGTATATCTTTACTGTTTCAGACCTTGTCTAGTTTTTTCATAGCTGCCCTTCCCATCCCTAGTCTTCTTCTGATTTCTTGACTGCATTCTTATCCAACTCTTTAGTCCACTTTCCTCATTGTCTAGGTTGAATGTATGTAAATCCTCTGTGGCCATTATTTTTGGTTTCTATATGTTCAGTATTAAGTCATACATATCCATTTATTGGACATTTTCTTCATACAAATTATGTAATTGAGTATGAGAGTTGAAAACAAAATGCATACATACAATATCAGTTCTGAAGAGGTTATGTATGGCTATGTAGACATATGTAAATATACATGGATTTTATTTGCACATAAGTGGTAACCTACATCCCACAATGTGGGAGATGAAACTGCTAAAGCCCACCTGGTTTGGGAGAGAAGAAGCTTTCCTAAGGAAAAGTTTGCAAACAACTAAAAAAGTTCTATAAGCGTAAGTTGCCTAGCCCTATTTTAGAGGAACAGCAGTATATGCAATATCAAATACCTTCCTTAAAATCCTTTACCTCTAACTTTTTCCATGCCCCAGACTCTGTCCAAGAGTAACATTCATTCAGGGGAAAGCAATCTGTTCACATATTTATGCAATGCAAACACATATTTCACTGTTGGAAAAGTGTTTTTGATTTAGTTATAGTACCATTACAGCTGAAAAGTTATTAATCCTCAGTGCATGATTAACCACCACTTGAATAAACTGCGCTTTCAGTATTAGACACTGAGCTTGTCTGAAAAGCTGTTTCTGAAAAAATGAGTTGTTCCATCTTGCCAGTTTCCACTTAGGGGCTCCCTCATGTTTCCTAGATGACCTGTATTCTTCCTAACTATGCCCATTTTATTACTTCCTCTCCTTCTTCAACTACCCTACTTGGTCCCTCTCCTTTCTCTGACAACATACTGGCAATACTACCCCATCCCCCAATAGAAGCTCCCATCCCTTCCTTTCCTGTGCAGCTTCAGATCCATGGGAAATTGATAATAGGACAAGCAACTTTCTGCAACTACTGGAACCTGGAGCAAATAACCCAACACAACTGTCCACAAGTATACCTAATATCTATGGCTGTAGGGATTATGTTGTAGTTACTAGGAACACCAATAACATGTTTTCTTCCCCAGGGGTTGCAGAAAATCATCACCAGGTTGGAAAACAAAAAGGTGATACTATTTGCTTATAAGAAATAAATATTAGAAGTAACACATCTAAATATTTAACAAACTCAAGATTAGGAGACTGCTTCTATTCCTTAACAGGAAAAAAGAAAAAAAGGAGTAATATTTTACGTAAAAAAGAAATATAGCACTAAAGAAATTTTCAAAGGCAAGGAAGGTTCACTGATTGTGGTTGAAGTTAAAATTAGAAATTGGATACTACTTATTATAGGCATATATGCACCATCTGAGAACAGAGAATCATTCTATGGAAAAATTCAAAAAGAGCTTAGTTTAACGGACTATAACAACATATTGCTAGTAGGGGATTTCAACGGTGTAATAAATCCTGAATTAGACAGATTCTCTGCTCATAAAAACATTTTAAAAAATCAAGGAAAACTCCCTAGGTTGTTTTTTCTATGCCAAGAGGAACTCGGACTGACACATGTGTGGAGATATAAACATAATTCAACAAAAGACCACCTTTTTTTCAGATGTACATAAATCATTCTCAAGAATTGATTTGTTTTTAGCAACATAATCAATACTCCCACAAATAAAAGCTATGGAAATTTTGCCAAAGTATATATCTGATCATAATCCCATCATATTAAAAATGACAGATATAAAAATGGACTATACATGGAAACTTCCTAATCATTTATTTAATGAAGAGAAAACAATATCCAGAATAAAAAATGAATTAAAATTCCTTTTTAAGGAGAACATGGCAGAGGGAATTTCCAGTAAAACCTTATGGGATGCCAGTAAAGATGTTATCAGAGGCGTAATCATCAAAATCCATTCAGAGAAGAGAAGAACAAAAGAAAAGAAATCAACTATTGGACTAACGGAGAAACAAAGAAGAACATTGGAAGCAAAAAGATGTTAAGAAGTTTAAAAATGAAATTCAAATTATATGACAACAACTAAA
Organism: Phrynosoma platyrhinos; assembly: GCA_020142125.1. Taxonomy (NCBI): domain Eukaryota; kingdom Metazoa; phylum Chordata; class Lepidosauria; order Squamata; family Phrynosomatidae; genus Phrynosoma; species Phrynosoma platyrhinos. The sequence continues at coordinate 78,431,786 of JAIPUX010001880.1, forward strand.
ATTGATAGCAATTAATGAAATTCATAGGAAATTACAAATCATCAAACAAAAACAGTTTGGATATAAAACAAAGCAAGTAAACTACTAGCAAATAAACTAGAAAAAGAGAAAGAGAAAAATTAATAACTGAACTACTAGTTGACGGAAAACAGATTACTAATCAAAATACTATCAAAAAGGAATTTACAGAATACTTTAAAAATCTTTACAAAAAAAAAACTAATATGAATAAGGAGGTAGAACTAGTCAACAAATGTTTAGGAAACAAACCAATAATGAGATTAAACAATATAGAGGGGAAAAGCCTAAATCAAACAATTTCAATACAGGAAATAGTAGAAGCTATCAACAAACTGAAACCTGGAAAAGTGCCAGGTCCTGACGGCTTCACAGCTGTATATTATAAAACCATGGAAGAGATATTGCTAATGTCACTACATAACATGTTCAATAATATCCAAAGAGAAGGTATTCCAGACTCATGGAAGGACACATTAATAATGTTAATTCCAAAGGAGGGGTGTGACAGAAAAGAAGTAAAAAATTATAGACTTATTTCTTTGATCAACATTGTTTATGAAATCTTTGCACTAATTATTTCAAAAAGACTGAAAAAATATTAAAAGAGCTTATTCACGAGGATCAAAATGGATTCCAGCCCAATCATCAGATTAAGAATAACATCAGAATAGTAGTGGATATATTAGAACATTTTGAATATAACAACGATAAGCAATTGTCAACGATCTTGATTGATGCTGAATAAGCTTTTGATAGAGTCAGCTGGCTTTTCTAAAAGAAACTTTGAAGAAGATGAATACAGGTGACAGATTTATGTCATGGATAAACACTATCTACAAAGAACAAAGAGCGCAACTGATTGTCAATGAAGAGAAGACTGACTTTATCCAGATTGAGAAAGGTACTAGACAGGGTTCCCCTTTGTCCCCATTACTTTTTCTGATGGTTATTGAAATAATAAATAATCAAATACAGGACAATGAAAACATAATTGGAGTTAGAGTGAAAAAGAAACAATTTAAAATCAAAGCCTTTGCGGACGATTTGATCTGTTTTGTGGAAGAACTGTACGATAGCATTAGGCAACTAATTATAACATTAAAAGAATTCAGCATTTACTCCGGGTTAAAACTAAATGAAGAAGAAACTACAATATTGACCAAGAATTTAACACCCAAGAATGAATCGGAACTAAAAGTAATGTCAGAATTTAAGATCAAGAGTAAAGTTAAATACCTAGGTATTACTCTGACGAAACATAACATAGATTTATTTCAAAATAACTATGGAAAGACTTGGAAAGTCATCAAAAAAGATTTGATAAAATGGATGAGACTCCAACTTTCTTTTTCAAGTAGAGTTGCAATTATCAAAATGAATATCCTTCCCAGATTTATGTTTCTTTTTCAAAATTTACCTATTCTAGTGAATGAGAAATGTTTCGAAATCTGGCAAAGAGAGCTCTCAAAATTCTTATGGGAGGGGAAAAATCAAGGATTAGGTGGAGGATACTAACAGATGATAAAGACAAGGATGGAATGGCACTACCTGACTTGAAATTGTACTATTATGCCTCATGTTTAACTTGGTTAGAAGAATAGGTTCAACTTGACAATGGTAAACTAATAATACTGGAAGGCAGCAATCTGAGGTTCGGATTCCACGCATTTCTATGGTACAATAATTATTGGTAAATAAAGACTTTGACCACCATGTACTCAGAAAAGCTTTATTGAAAGTTTGGAGATCAAAAAACAGTTTTATTTGAAAATAACTATGTGGGTTTCTCCACAAGAAGCTTTCCAGCAAAGATCTAAAAATAAAGAAGACAAATGGATTTTATATAAAGATTTATTACATATAGAAGATAGAAAAACCTTTCAAAATAAAATTATCATTAAAGAAAAAATAAAAACTAAATGGTTTTTATATAATCAATTAAAAACTCAATATAAAGAGGATGTCAGAATGCTAGGTTTGACTAATAATGAGAACGAAATAGACAAAAATAGACAAATAATATGAGGTGTTAAAACAGAGACATTTGGAATCTGAAACAATTAAACAAGTCATGGTAAAATGGGTTAAAGATATTGATAGCTCTATAGAATTAGAAAGTTGGGAAAAATCATGGAGAATTATTAACAAATTTACATTGTGTCAAAATTCTAAAGAAAACTATTTCAAAATGCTTCACCAGTGGTACCTGACACCTTCCAAATTAAACAAGATATACAAAACTGGAAAAATAAAATGCTGGAAATGCCAGAAGCCAGAAGGTAATTTTATCCATAGGTGGTGGAAATGTCAAGCAGCTAAATGTTTTTGGGGAAATATCGCTAACGCAATAAATGACATGTTGGAAATAAGAATAGTATTAGACCCAAAAATATATTTGTTAAATATGACAAGGAAATTAGACAAGGAAAAAGAAAATAATCATTCCAGAAAAATATTATATATGATAACAATAGCTAGACTTCTGTATGCACAATACTGGAAAACCAAGACTATACCTACAGAAATAGAATGGTTATTGAAGCTTAGAGAAGTAGTAGACATGGATATATTGAACACTAAATTAAGAGGGAAAGAAATCAAGGATGATTGGAAGTTCCTCCATAAATTTGGTGAAAAAAGAGGATGGAATTTAATTTAGAAGACAATAAGGATCACTATGACAGGATCCGCGAGTGAAATAAAGAGACAAAATGATAAGATGATTAAATATAAAGGGTGATGAAGATATACCCAGAGGAAGTAGGACTTAAGAGGGAAACAAAACAAAACAAGATGTGATGATAAAAGCAATAATTTGTAATAAGAATAATTTGAAAGATGAGAAACTAACTAGTCTATGTTGGTTAGTAGTGTTATGGAATAATTGTTTACATTTGTTGGTATATGTATATTTGTATGTCTTTTGTACAGGTTGGTTAGTACATGTATATATATATATATATATATATATATATATATATATATATATAATATTTTATAAAAACAAAACAAAACATTAATATAAATCCATGCTGTGCTTCACCTCCAGCCCCAGGGAGGCCTTGCCGCAGTGCGTGTGCCTCAGGCCCAGGGAGGCTTTTCTGGCCTTATCGCGCTGCTGGATTGGCCTTCCAAGGCCTAGGCCTCACTGCTGCCTGCTACCACCGCCACACCAAAAGCACAGAAGAGACACAGCGGCAGCAGTGGCTGAGGAGGCCCCAACCCCCCCCCACGACCTTGCTAGGCCTCGCTGGCCACTGCTGCCACTGCACCAATACCATAAAGGGAGGCGGCACATGAGGAGGCTGGCTCCCAACCTCCCCACCCAGCCCCAAGCGAGGCCTAGCAGTCTTATCAGACTTCACTGGGCACTACCATGACAAAGTATGACATGCAAGGAGGAGGAGCCAGCTGAGGAGGCCAGGCCCAACCTCCGCCAGCGAAGCCTAGTGACCTTGTCAGGCCTTGCTAGCGGCTGCCACTGCCACATCAAAGTGCAGCATGAAGGGAGGCAGCAGCTGGCCAGGCCCCAGCCTCTCCACCCAGCAGACCTCACTGGCTGCCACCATCTTGCCAAAGCATGGCTGAGGAGACCCCAAATCCCCCACCAGTCCCAAGTGAGGCCTAGCGACCTTCTGAAGCTAGGCCTCACTGCTCCATGCTCCCACACCAAAAGCTCAGAGGAGAGGTGGCAGCAGCTGAGGAGGCCCCAACTCCCTCACCCAGCCCCAAGTGAGGCCTGATGGCCTTGCAGGCGCCGCTGCTGCCACTGCACAAAAGTAGAATATCCTCTAAAACCAGGCTGGGACAATCAAGAATGTCCTGGCCAAAACTGGGCTATGGCAATCCTATATAAGATCCTTATTTGGCAAGTTTTCATTTTCACTTTCAAATATAGAAATTAGTAATAGTACCCCACTGAAATGGACTTTTTGGCCCAATATTTTAATCATCCTAATATATCCTCTGTTTGGACACATTAGCTACATATGATTCCAATCATCTATTTTGTCAGATTAAAACTGGCTGATTGTTTAACATCAAAAGCTACTTTGAAAAAAAATCAGAAGTAGATTTCTATTTCAGTATTTTAATTGATTTTTTGGAATTTTTGGCTCTCCCCAAAAACTTGAGGGGCATAGAATTGGATGCCAGAGCTGCTGATTATAAAGACAAAGTAACTACTATCATCTGCAATCACTTATGCTGTCACTTAGTTTGTGATTTCTGATTGCATTGACAGATCAGGACACCTTTTCATTTCCCCTTTCTCCATAAAATTCATGAACACTTTTGATGAACTGAGAATTCATATTTAAACTGAACAGGGGAAGTAGACACGGCAGTTGGCACTGTAGGCTTCCATCCAGCTACATTTCCTCACACTGTTAGCTGCTTCAAGAACTCTAGCAGTTCAACCCAGTGTGGATTTATATAGTTGCTGCTTTATTGCACAGGAATGTCTGATTCGGTAAATAAGAAGGTATTGCATAATCTGAATTCTACTCATACATTTTTAGTTCACACTTGCCTGAGAGGCAAATTTTGTAACAGTTCTTTGCTGATTACAGTACAAAACTGGAACAAAATTATTTTTCAGGATTATAAAAACAAAATAAATAAAACAAAAACTCTGTTGGATGAATAAACAATTACCTTAGATTATGTTTTCTGTTGTTGGGTGCCTTTAAATCAGTTCGGACCTTACCCTATAGTTTTCTTGACAAAATTTGTTAAGAATATGATTTGCCTAAGGACACTCAATGGGTTTCCATAGCTAAGCAGGGATTGAAATGCTAGTCACCTAAAGTTCCAGTCCAGCACTCAAACCACTACACTATGCTAGTTTTTTTGTACATTATATAGCTATATATACACATGATCTTGGATTCTTTCCATCCTGTGTGATGTCTTTAAGTCACCTGTTGACACATGGCAACTCTGTGAATTTCATAGGCAAGGAATACTTGAGATGTAGATGTAGGCATGTAGATTCTTTTTGTATAATATTGCTAAAATCCGTCCATTCCTCTCAGCCTCTACTGCCAAGATTTTGGTCCATGCCTTAGTGGTCTCACAACTAGATTATTGTAACCTTTTCCTGGCAGGTCTTCCTCTTTCTTACCTTCATCCTTTAATTTCGGTCCAGCATTCTGCTGCACTCATTTTATCACATCTGCTCACCATTTTGACCATATTTCTCCTTTATTGTCATCCCTTCACTGGCTCCACCTCCCTTTCCATATTCAGTATAAGCTTCTGTTGTTGACTTTTAAAGCCCTGCATGGGTTGGCCCTTCCTTATTTATCAGAGCTTCTTTCCCCTTACTGTCCCACCCATGCCCTCCGCTCTGGTAGTCAAGGTCTTCTGTCTCAGCCTAGGATTTATACTTCTCCATCCCAGATCCGTCCCTTTTCATTTGCTGCCCCTCATTCCTGGAACCTCCTTCCCCCACAAGCATGGGGCATCACTTCTTTGACCAGCTTCAAAGCTGAGTTAATGATTATACTGTTCAGGGAAGCATTTGCAGGCATTGTATGATGATTATTTGATGTTTTTAATTTGTTGCTTTCTTTGTATTATTTATTTTATTATTTTGTAGAATGTAGGCATCGGCAGGCTTTTTAAATCTATTTTTGTCTAATTTATTTACTGTATGTACAGCATTGTGTAAATCTACAGCGCTATATAAATAAACTGTAATAATAATAATAATAATAATAATAATAATAATAATAATAATAGATGGTTTTGCCACTTTTTCCTCTGAGATATAACCTACAGTACTTAGTATTCACTGGCAGTCTCCCATCCAAGGTATACATAAAAGGTGGAGTGGAAAAGCTACAGTATTCATTTTTATTATTTGTATTTATTTATTTTATACCCAGCCTTTCTCCCAGAAAGGGACAAAACACAGTAAAGAACATTTTACTGTGGTAATCTAAATTGATTATGGGGAGTATAGCTAAACAATATTATACAATATTATATATTGTATATTGTAGGAAGCTTTTCATATGCCTTTCAACTGATACTACAGGTACTGTCTAGCATGCACTATTACAGAAACAGATACTACTTCTAGCAGATGTTATAGCAGATGCCACACTGCATCCAACTGTGTCTACCAATTGATTTTGCTCATGTAAGAACAGGCAATTGCAGGATCAGCTGCAGTAGGTCTGGGAACCAATTTTTTGCTTTGGAAAAAATAATTTTAATCAGTGGAAGGACCCAGCAACATGATGGATAATTATTTTTGGGGTGTAGGTGGCAGAAACAAGATAGTCTGGGCAGCTTGTAGGAGTGCAAAACATGTGGTTCCAGAGTTACATTTTGCCCAGATTTCTACTGTTCACCTTCAGTCCACCTATTCTTCCCACCCTCCAAAAATTGTTCCTTCCATCTTAAGGTAAAATGAGCCCTCAGTATCTGCTGGTGTTTGGCTCCAGAAACCTCCTCCCCCATGGATACCAACATTCACAGAAGCTCAAGTTCCATTATATACAGTGGCATAGTAAAATGGTGTCCTTATATAAAATGGCAAAATCAAGGTTTGTTTTTTGTATTTTTATTTTTGGTTATGAATATTTTTGAACTGTGATTGGTTGAATCCATGTTTGCAGAATTCGTGTATATGGAGGGCTGATTGTATAACATTATGGATGGAAAAACTCTGCATTTTTTCTATGGATAAAAAGTCTGTTTTATAATTTCCCCTTTTAGAAAACATTAAACCTCCTCCCCTTTTTT
>JAIPUX010001880.1:78452761-78476298 GCA_020142125.1 Phrynosoma platyrhinos
CAACAAATGTTGCCAAACCCTGCTCTCTTTTATATACTTCAGTTTATTGTTTCAATTGTCTTTTTATTTCTGTGTGGTTATATAATGTGTTCCTGTGCAGGGTGTAGAGCATCCTCATTCTTGGTTTAAACTTCCCTTTGATTTCTTAAATCTTGGAGAAAAGTTTTCTCATTCTTCCTTTTGTTGTCATCTTCTATTTCTCTGCATTGATTGGTATAATAAGAGTAAAGCAGCTTCATTTATATACAGCTTCATATCGCGCTATGGGATGTCTAAGCGGTTTACAACTGTGAGTTGATTGCCCCCCAACAAGCTGGGTACTCATTTTAGCAACCTCAGAAGGATACAGGCCTGGGTCGAGCCTGAGCCCTGGCTAGCACTGAACTCACAACCTTGTGGTCTATGAGTGAATGGCTGCAGTACAGACATTTAATCACTGCACCACCAGGGCTGTTCTCCTTGTCCCTGTGCACAAGTCATTGAACATTTGCATTCAGGATTCTGACTCTATTTCTCTCATATTTTTCTTTGCTTCTCATCTGTCCTTAACTCTTAAAGAGTTTTAACTGTCATCCTTTGAGGTTTCTTCTTATTTTTGTGTTCTTCCTTCTCAGTGTCCCTGGCTTCGTTCCAGAGTTCATCTCATTCTTGATCAGTTAGGCTTAATAATGTCTATCTATTTTTCACATTATATTTAAATTCTTCAGGGGTGCTCTTTAGTTTGTTTTATTGTCATCTTCTATTTCTTTGCATCAGTTGTTACATTAGTTTTACTTCTCCATGTACACATGTAGTTGAATAGTTGCACAGTTGACTCTATTTCTGTCACATTTTACTTTGCTTTTCTTCTTTCCTTTACTGATTGAAGAGTTTCATCTGTCATCCATTAAGGTATCACCTTTTCTGGGGGGGGGGGCTGCAGATAGTGTCTTTTTGCATTTACATCAACCTTGTCGAAGTCTGCTGGTGATGTTTTGTTCTGGACATGAGCTGTAGTGTCTTCTTCCAGATTTAAAAGCACACAAGATGTAGTAGCATAGCTTCATACCCCTACCACTCCCCTCCTTTCTCCCCTTTGGATTCAAACTGGTCAGATGATATTCTTCCATTCTCTTTGGAGCAGTGAGACTTCCTACTCCTATTAAACAGAATGGGCAAAAAGTGGACACAGAAGTGATTTACACATCTGCTTTCTCTGGTCCTGAAAAATACTCAAAGGAGTATCTCTCCCATAACACAAAAGCAGAAGATTCAAATATATGTGAAACTCCATGCAGTTCACCACAGGGGAGATACACATAATTTCCCATCTGGTTGTTACTGCTGAAGTGGGAAAAGAGGCTCCAAGTGTCCCTCAAGTTGTCATATACCTTTTAATATATTTTTGTATTTACATACATTGCTGCTGTTAATTTTATTTTGTTGAGATAGTGACACTTTTGTTTTCTGATGGTTCAGTGTACATAAACTTTGTTTCATACATAAAATTATTTAAAATATTGTATAAAATTACCTTCAAACTATATCTATAACGTGTATATGAAACATAAATTAATTTCGTGTTTAGACTTGTGTCCCATCTCCAAGAGATCTCATTATGTCTATGCAAATATTCCACAATAAAACCAAAATCTGAAACAGAGACATAGAATCATAGAATCATACATAGCTGTGTTTGTCCAGAATATCAGTATGCAAAGGGATCTTGTAGCACCTTTGATTCTAACAGTAAGAAAAAAGATGTAGCAGAAGCTTTTGTAGAAAGCTTTTTGTAAAAGCTATGAAAGCTTATGCTACAACTTCTTTCTCACAGTTAGTCTCAAAGTTTACTACAAGATCCCTTTGCATACTGAACATTCAAAACATGTCTTAAACACTTCAGATAAAGGCTAATCAACCTGTAACATATAGGAGGTAGGAGAAATTCTGTTTTTTACAGCCTATCTGGCAAAACAGAGGATGAGGATTTTAAGCATGCAGAAGACCACATTTTGTGGGCTATATTGGGCCAGTGACAAGTTGTGCAGACCTACTATGTAGGCTTTGACTTGATCATTTGCAAGAAATACTTCTTATACCTTTCTTGCTCTCAGCTTTCTCCTTGGTTACAACTTTTTGGAATTCCCAGACTCTTGTGCTCCTCTCTTAACTCCTGGCAATTGACCAGGCGCCCATAGCTTCTGGATTCAAACTACAGGAGAAGAGATTTCACCTAAACATTAGGAAGAACTTCCTGATAGTGAGACCTATTCCACAGTGGAATATGCTGCCTTTAATTGAAGTGAGGTGGAGACTCCTTCTTTGGAGGTTTTTAAACAGAGGCTGGATGGTCATTTGTTGGGAGTGCTTTGATTATGTATCCCTGCATGGCAGTGTGTATGTGTGCATGTGAACTGGATGGCCCTTATGGTGTCTTTCAACTCTATGGTTCTATACACAACATGTTCCTGTGGCTCAGTTCTGACCTGATAGTTCCACCCTTCCATTGCTCCTGATTTGTAGCAATTTTTTTCTCATCTGAAGAGCACTACTAACCCATATAAGGGATAAGAATGAGCAATTCTAGAACAACAGAGATGGCTTTAGCTACTCCAGTGCTAGGGCTTGGGAGCTGTTCTGAGTCCTGATGGGAAAATGCCAAGACATCTATGTTAATTCCAAATTCTCTTCCATTGCATTCCAATTAATAATTTTGATAGTTCTAGTCTTAAGTTATGCTGTCTTAAATATACTTGTATCTTTGTAAGAAGAGTTTGTAAGAATCTTACTTGGCATTTGGTTATATTTTTCAGTTCTATGCAGAACATTTCAAAGTTCATTAGAGACCTTAATGCTCCCTTTTTCCTACAAAGACTGTTGACAAAAGTGCTTGTTTGAAAATGGTATAGCTACAATGCTTTTATGTCTTCAACTAGATGCTCATTCATTATACTGGTAAGGATGTCCCAAGGACAAAATAATTCATTCTGTACAGACCTTTTCCATCCCATCCTTTGTGCTGTGTTTTTTAAATTTATTTATTTAATGACATTCTGCCTTTCTCCCAATTAAGATGCATTCAAAATTTATTTATTTTTTATTTCTTTTTATTTCCCGTAATGTAGATGAATTATTGTGAAGGCTCTTTATATTTGATGGTGTTGGTGGTGATGGCTAGGATGAACATGAAATACTTGGCAGCTTGAAAGCCACAGACTGATTAAACAAAGCCCATGAGTTCATGGCTGAAGCAAGATAAGAAGGGGAGGGGGTTTCCTAACTCATTGTCAGTTAGTGTACCTTAGCCAAAAAATAAGGAGGAACCTGAGTCGTAATATGATGAACATGAAACTATTCAGATGACACAATAATGCTGACTTGTATATATCCAGAGTGTTCCCTACTGCTAACAATGAAAAAGAACTGTAAAACTATTTTAATATTTCTTCCTTAACACATTTTTTTCTAGTAAGAAAAAGTTGGAGGAGTGGTAGGGAACTAATCAATTAGGTCCCATTCCAGGAAAGGGGTGAGATAAAAATGCCCATGAGTCAAGATTAACTTGAGGGCAGTTAACAAAGAAACTAAATAAATATGGGAGGACTACAAACATCAGGAGCTTCATAAATGTCCATGAGTGGGATAGTGCCATTGCCATTGCACAATAGAAGCCTTCTCTTAAAATGATACTCCCCCCCCCCCCAGATTTTGTTTCTTGAAGATTAATTACATTTTTTTTTATTTTTTTTATTTTTGCACTCCTCGCTACTCCGACAACACACATTCACCGTTGGCAAGCTCTTTACGTTCAGAGTACACTCTTTCCAAAGAACTCTGCATTTGAATTGCAGAAGCTGTCAGCTTTGCAAAACTGACAAATGCAGGCTGAAAAGACAACAAGCTGAAATAAAAGCACTGAACCATGTCAGTCTGAGAAGAGATGAAAGGGTGAAGTTTCAAACTTATTTACTTAATAAATCTAAATGCTGATTTAAGTCATGAACCTGACGAAACTCAATAAATGTTGCATGCAGACCACAGACAATTTATTGTGCAGTTTAGGAGAAAAATATGAAGAGCTTTTAGGAAAACCATTATCCCATAACAGGGAGCTCAGTACTCAAGATCCCAGGACAAAGCTTTCTCTCTCTCTCTCTCTCTCTCTCTCTCTCTCTATATATATATATATATATATATAGTGTCATCTCAAAACCTGAGGTTCAGTGTAGCTCTTTTTCTCCTTTCCATTTTAATCTAAAGTGACAAAGGAGGGCTTGAATCAGTGTCTGAGATCAGCAATAGAACTAGACCGAACTAACAAACTGAAGAAAACCTGGGGAAAATGTGAAAAAGCTCTCTGAGTTGGAGAAGCTTCTAATCCAGTTGTGGAGGTTCATCACTGATGAATTCTGCATGAAAAATTACATTTGGGGAGAGACATTTTCATAGAGGGTTTCTTTTTCCTGCTTATTGCTCAAACTGAGTTGGTCATGGTTCTTTTTTAAAAATTAATAAAACTAAACAAATATAAACTTTTTAAAATAATTTTTAAAATCATATAAATTGACTACAGTGAGATTAATTGTTTATCTGAATCTGTCTTTCTACAGGTTGGCATGGGTGGTTAGAGGAGATGTGATTATTTTGCAATATGTCTATTGTGGCCCACATATGCAGTAAAGGGAGCGCAAAGATTTACAAACAAAGTTGTTTAATTAAATATTCCTCCCTTTCCTTTATTACTCTGTTAATGCCAAATTCCATAACCTGTTCCACCAATACTTCATTCTAATTTATTTATTTTTTTGGTCAGTGTTCCATGCAAGAGCTATTTCTAAGCAAGCTGCAATACAGAAGGGAAAAACAGTTCTGTGAAGCAGGTTACCTTCTCTCCTGAAAATATTAATGGCAAATCCAACTCAGGGAACTTTGAAATGCAGTGGTCAGTAGTTCTTCCTTCTTTTCAAACATTTCCTCCCATAACTATTAGTCAATACTACAACACTGAAACTTATAACTTTTTAACATCACAATCAGTTCTGAGAAACAGAGATGCAATGAGCTATATTTTTTAATGAAAAAAAATCCCATTAACTATAGCATCAATGAACTTAATTTTTGAGTCTTGGCGCTTTAGCAATGGATAGACAGACATACAGGCAGACTAAAAATCCCATTCTAGGCTCTGCCCAGACTTCAACTATGCTAAAGTAGGATATTATTTCAGAGGAAGACAATTTTCTATGGGCACTGCCTCTTGGCCTGCATATATATATATATATATATATATATATATATATATATATATATATATATGCAGGACAAGAGGCAGTACCCATAGAAAATTGTCTTCCTCTGAAATAATATCCTGCTAGTGAATAATATATATATCCTGCTAGTGATGCCAATGTATGACAACAGAATGCTCATTTTAACTCTTTAGGGCTTTATAGATAAATTAACTTGCCAATTTCCTTTGAGAAAGGTAACTTCATAACTTTGAAGAAGCTGCCTCAATTTGTTAGTATTTCAGTGCACGTATATTGGTTTGGTTTCCTCCGGAAATGTGTGTGTGTGTTTTAAACCTCACACTGCCCCTTGAAAGATCTTCAGCACTGACCCTTTGACCAAAATTATTTGCAACAGCAATTTCTTCCTTTGAAAGAAACAGACTAGCAAGGGCAACATAGGAAGCACCTGGTTAATCACCAGTGCTTAAGAGGCAATTACCAGACCTGAAACCATTTGTACTGGTCCATCAATCTGCCACCAGCTGTGATAAACTGAATGAATACGAAGACGTCCACATTCTTCTTCCTAAACAATATTCCCACAGACACCCACTACAATTCTGATTTTGAAGGCTTCATGTCCTTGATTGTTCAAGTTAAGAGATGAATGAATTGCTTCTCTTGAAAGCAGCATTACAACCATTCATGGAGGTTAAAAAGACCCCACTGATTTTTTCCCAGTACTCCCAGCTAAATTAGCAGCTGCTTCAAACATGTTGAAAATGGAAGGATGGTGAAATGATAGATTTCAGGCTGCTCTGATAATATACATCTTTGAGGAGACATACATTTTCAGTCATCTAGGCAAAGTATGTCATTTTATTTCTTCTTAATTCTTATCCTTATTATTTACATTTTCTATGAAAATATATCAGCTAGGGGAAAACATTTTAAAAGGATAAAAGCATCTATAGTCACATTTTTGGTTCCTTTGAGATGGGAATGAAAAATAGATGAGTATGTCAAGATGTTTTATTTATATTTTTGATTTAGGTCAGAAAAAAGCAAGTCACTCCCCTCCTCCCTTTCTCCCTCTCCCCCATGCTGTACATGTTAGAAGTGATAGTTTGAGTCCACTTTCTAAGAAACAATTTCTGTTCAAAATAATTCGGCAATATACCAGTCAAGTTCATTAATAATAATAATAATATAATAATAATAATAAATCAATGAAAAAGGGGAATAGTTGGTCCACTAGACACATCAGACTAATGGAGGTGAATTTACTACATAGAATCATTATCAAACAGATTGTCAATGTAAGCACCACACTTATATTTTCATTTTACTTTATTTACAACATCTGTCAGGAGCCAAGCTGTCCATGGGCTAAATTCAATTTTTGTCCTAACTTGATAAGACTCACTCTATTTCACCCCTACAGCACATCAGGTTCATTGATTCAGTGGGTCTGTTTTGTTTTGCAACTGGATTTGGGATTTAGGTTGGGATTTAGCTACCAAATGTTAACACTGTTTAGAAAAATAAGAGGATAGCCCCATTTTAATTTTTTGTTGATGTTTCAGAAAACCATGTTTTAACTTAGAATTTTTATATTAAAATGTAAAGGAAGAAACAGCCATATAGACTCAAAAGGGGACCTATACTGTTGCGGACATCACTGAGAAAATTATTAAAAAATTAATTATGTGTTACACTACAAAATGTTATGTAGAGAGATCTTGTATCACCTTTTAGGATAACTGAAAGAAAGAAATTGGCAACATGAGTTTTCGTAGACTTTAGTCTACTTCCTCAGATGCATTTGGTGGAGTGGAAGCCAGGGACAGATATATACATGCCATTGATATGTGAAAATGTCAATTCAAATTAGAAATCCTTTGTGTATGGAAATGAAGTGGCAAGTCCAGTTTTAATGGTGGCCGTTTGTGTAAAAAAGTATTGGGAACCACCCTTTGTGCATGGATATGAAGTGGCAAATCCAGTTTGGTGATGGAACTAGCCTGTGGTGAAGAGAACAGATGAATTACTTAATAGGATGAGAATAGAGAATATTCTCATCCTATTAAGTAAATACTATTAAGTCAAATACTGTTGAAATGTGTGTAGTGAGCCAGGAAGCCATTATCCTTGTTCAATCCATTGCTGAGGGACTGTAGTTTGTGGATGAACTCCAATTCCGCTGTTATAGAATTAAAATGTTATAGCTCTTATATATCTGGGTCTATATCTTATAGGGCAAACAAGCTCCTCCTCTAGAAAGGAGGAACTTAACTATCAGGAGTAAAATCAATGTATACTCCAGGGCCTACAAAACATTATACCTGAAATGGGGAGTTCCGAGATTAGGGCAGAACACAGCTAAATCATCTGGCACTGGAGCTGGTTGTTCTAGCCAGATTTTGAAATTAGCAGACAATCATCCTTTATTTTGCTTTATTTAGTTAATGTTATCATGTCACAAATACAAAACAAGATGGTTATTGGGAGCATGAATGGCAAACCTCCTCTGATCATACCTTGCCAAGATAACCCCATGATAGGGACACCATAAGTTGAAAACATCTGAAAGCACAAACAAAATTACTATAATTTTTTGTCAAGGTATTAAACTAGTAAAATATGCTTTATTTTGTTAATGTTACAAAAACTCATCTAACAATACTAAACAAAATTATTATTGGGAGCATGAATTCTGAAATCCTAGTTTACCTTAGGCCATTATCCACAATGTGTCCCTTATCCAAAATGTTTGGGAACAGAAGTGTTTTGGATTTTGGATTTATTTTTATTTTATTATTATTATTATTATTATTGAATTATGGAATATTTTCACATACCGGTACTTACTGAGATATCTTGGAGATGGGACCCAAGTCTAAACACAAAATTAATTTCTGTTTTATGTACACCTTGTACACATAGCCTGAAGGTAATTTTACCCAATATTTTAAGTAATTTTGTGCATGAAACAAAGTCTGCATACACTGAAGCATTATAAAGCAAAAGTGTCACTATCTCAGTCATCCACTTTGGATTTTGGAGTATTTCGGATTTTGGTTTATTGGGTAAGCGATATTCAACCTGTGCAATAAAAAACTAAACAAGCACTTTGAAAGAAGTTTCTATACCATCCTTGCTAGTGGATTCAGTTCCCCCATGTAGCAGCTGTGGTGTGAAAGACATTGCACAAATTGTGATGACATAATCTTTCATAAAAGATCCCTATCTGACACTATCCTTCAACTGAAGATAGGTTGAAAATCTCAAAAGAAGTCTTGCCTAATTGATACATGCAACCACACTGAATTGATCTGATTTTAATCTGAAAAACTTCCAATTATAATGAAGGAAAGTTTTCACCATGTTTTAATACATGAAGCTGGAATCCTCCTGGCTAGATATGAAATCATAAACTAATTCACAGATTATCATGCAAACAGATGGTGTGCACAGTTTGTGACAACTTGCATGGTTACCTGGAAGATACACAGAACTTACCATCCAAGTCATTGGCATTTGCCCTTTGTTTTGGAAGTAATGCAATATTCATCTGAACTTTTCACTATTCATCTGGGGCTAGCTGTCTCACAGACTAACCAACAGAACAGAGGGCTTGTAAAAATAAGAGGGGAAACCATGGGCACTTCCCTGAGCCATTTGGAAGGAATAAATACTAGAATAGGCTATAACTCCTAAAATCTCCCGGGCAGTGTGGGTATTGGCCATGCTGGCTGGGAGAATCTGGAAGCTTGTAGTCCAAAGAGGTAAGTTTTCCAAGCTCTAAAATAGAAAGGTGTGCCATACAAAGATTATGGATAGGTTAGTCATTCCTTAGGAGATTATCACATTAGCTTCGCTGCCAGGATAGACCTGAGAAGTAACTTTCTTCAGGTGGATCTTATCGCATTCATCCATCACTGGGCAGTATGCAGCCCATATACAATCGGGGCTTCTCTTGCAGATTTTCAAGAATGGGATTTTCCTGTTCTTGAAAACATGTGGAACAAGCCTGGAGAAGCCCAGGTTGGATACAGGCTACATACTGCATGGGAATTGGTGAATGCGATAAGATTCGCCTTAAGAAAGTTACATCCCAGGTCTATCCGAACAGTGAAGATAATGTGATAATCTCCTTAGTCACTGTCAGAGATATTTCCTTAGCTTCAACATAGTTTATTACACTGATGGGATCCCATGCAAAAACGGGATTTAAACTGAAAAAAAATCCACAAAAGAGATTGTTTTTCAGATGACATCTAAAATTAATCCACGCAAAGTGGAAAAAACCCGCAAAGGTGGGTTGATTTTCAGACGATGGAGTTAATGAGCACCAACGCAATATTAACCAGACAGAAAGGTGACAAAACATGCTTGTTTTTACTTTCAGGATTTTCCAAAAGTAAAAAGAAGTGTGTTTTGGTGCTTTTCTGTCTGGGTCATTGTTTGAAGACCAACCCATTTTCGTGGGTTTTTTCCAGGATGTGAATGGCTTATTAAATCCTTTCCTAGCCCTCTCTCTAGACTTGGGCCATTTTACGCTCAAAAGTATAGTGCTACAATTCCACTTCAACTGTCCTGGTTCCATCCTATGGAATCCTAGTATTTGCAGGCCAGGGAAACCAGAGAACTCTAGTAACTCACCAGACTACCTGTTCCAGAATTCCATCGAATGCAGTCATGGCAGTTAAAGTAGAATTATAGTGCTATAATTGGGTATTGTGAATGAAATCTCATAGTGGATAAATATTCCAATAACCAGTATGGATGAATGGCATGGGAAAGACTACATTTGTAGTCTTTGTAAGTATATCATGAATAAGATTGTAATCACAAGGGCACCTCCCTGCACTCAGTTTAAGGCAGGTAGAAATCATATGACAGCAACTTTATAGTTACTAAGCAAGGATCAACCTTTGCTTATTTCTAGCTATACATTGCCTAATACTCACTGCAGACATTCTTCTGGTTATTGCCATTGGCTTTGCATCTCCTGGATTACAATTACCCTGTTCACCCTCTGAGCAATTAAATCCTAGCCCCACTACAAGTTACAGCATAAAGATTCCTCAATGAATCCCTTTCTTAATTAACTTCATAAGCATAGGTCAGCCACCTCATGATCTTAACCACTTCTTCACACTGAACTAGGTTTGCAGTGAAGTACAATAAACATGAAGGTGGTCACCCGCTGTTGTTATTTTTGTTGTGGCCTTCAAGTCATTTCTGACTTACAATGACCTATCATGGGGTTTTCTGGAGCTGAGAGTGCATGACTTACAAAAGGTCACCCAATGGGTTTCCATGGCCAAGCAAGGAATCACACCCTGATCTCCAGAGTCATAGCCCAATGCTCAAACCATTACATCATGCAGGCTCTTAGCCATTAACACACTCCCATACAAACCCATGAGGCTTCAGTTAATCATGACTAACTTGTTTCATGAACTTAAATGGGACTAAAGTGTGGTGACTAGCTTAATCTAGTTGTCCAACCTATGTGTTAGGATTGCAACAGATTTGAGAGTTTCTTTGCAAAACAAACCTGGAGGGAAAGGGACAAAAATACCTAGTAAACATGGTAAAAAATGACACAGCATCATTGGTCAAGTACAGGACAGCACATCAGTCAGAAGAAGATGGCATATACCAGATCAGTCTACTGCTCTGTCTAGTACAGTATTGTCTACACCAGCCTCCAAATGACAAATGATGAACAGTCCTGCCAGCATGGCCAATGGCTGGAGACAACTGAAACTGTAGGTCAAAACATATAGAAGTGCCAACTTAGGGAAAACTCTTCTACCTGTAACACTGATCTTGCCAAGGCTATTGACACGATTGCTCCCAACATCCTTTCTAACCCACTTCTAATTGTCAACCATGGTATATGGAAGAGCTCAGAAAGATGAAGTGGGTTGGACAATGACTAGAGGGCGTCTGGCAGAAAACTTGACTCTTATCTGACAGAACTCATCATAGGAAATTTCTTTGCTCCCATAGAGAGGCAATACATGCAGCGAGGAAATCTTTCCTCTCTGCACGTATTGCGTCTGCAGAGTCCTGTCCAGCAGAGCTGTTTAGGATGGTAAGGGAACTGACACAGGTTCCACCTGTGAAGAACCTATTACTTAACCCAACAATGGCCTGCTGCGATGCATTTAACAACTTCTTTGGAGATAAAATCTCTTAGATAAGAGCTGACTTGGACACCGGTGTTATAATAGAATCGATAGATGAGGTATCCAGCAACTCCATTTATGAGGTTATACTGGATCAGTTCCAGTCGGTGAGTACCAATGATGTGGACAAGTTCCTTGGTAAAGTGAGGAAGACAGCTTGCCCTCTTGACCCTTGCCCTTCATGGCTGGCCATCCAGGGGGGAGATGTCTTGAAGATGTTCCTGAGGGATATCATCAATGCATCCCTTGGGGAAGGTCATGTTCCATCTTCCTTGAAGGAAACAGTGGTTAGGCCGCTTCTGAAAAAACCTTCCCTTGACCCTCTGGACATGAACAGCTATAGGCCAGTATCTTTGTTACCCTTTTTGAGCAAGGTGGACGAGAAGGCTGTTGCTTTTTAGCTCCAAGCTGTCTTGGAGGAAACTGATTATCTGGGTCCATTTCAAAACTGGCTTTAGGACAGGATATGGAGTGGAGATTGCCATGGCTGCCTTAGCTGATGACCTTTGTCTGGACATCAACAGAGGTAGTGTGACCCTTTTGGTGCTACTGGACCTCTCAGTGGCCTTTGGCACAATAGATCATAACATCCTCTTGGAACTCCTGAGAGAAGTAGGAATCAGAGGCATAGCATTGCAATGGTTCCATTCCTTTCTCTCAGGCAGATTCCAGAGGGTGATGCTCAGGGACAGTTGCTCAGCAAAAAAGGAGCTTAATTGTGGCATCCTTCAGGGCACCATCCTGTCCCCGATGCTATTCAACATATACATGAAGCTGCTGGGAGAGATCATCCGGAGGCATGGGGTGGAGTTATCAGTACCCAATGCTGTTTAACATCTATATTAAGCCTCTGGGTGAGATTATTCAGAGTTATGGAGCTGGGTGTTAGCAGTATTTCTCCATGTCTCGATAGTCGGCCTTGAACTCCGATGGCGTCTCCTCTCTCAATGAATGTCTTAGGGCAGTAATGGGCTGGATGGGGGAAAACAGATTGAGACTGAATCCAGAAAAAACGGAGGTGCTCACGGTAGCTGCCCCGAAACCAAGAATTGGGTTGCAACCTCCGGTCCTGGACGGGGTCACACTCTCCCTAAAGGACTGTGTTCGCAGTCTGGGGTGATTCTGGATTCGTCGCTCCTGATGACTGATCAGGTAAATGTGACAGTGAGAAGTGCTTGTTATCAGCTTTGGCTGATACGCCAGCTGCACCCTTTTCTGGAATTAAGGTACTTTGAGACTGTTGTGCACTCGCTGGTAACCTCCTCTCTAGATTTCTGTAATGCGCTCTACATAGGGCTACCCTTATGCTTGGTCTGGAAACTTCAGATAGTACAAAATATGGCAGCCAGAGTGGTCTCAGGAAATCTCACAGAGACCAAATAACCCCAGTTTTAAAATCTCTCAATTGGCTGCCTATTAGTTTCCGGTCCCAGTATAAGGTGTTGGTTATTACCAGGGGTAGGCAATCTTTCCCCTTTAAGGGCCAAGGGACTTCAGCTCCCAGAAGCCTCAGCCATGTTGGCCAATAGTCCCATGTTGGCCAATAGCTCTGGGATTCTGGGAGCTGAAGTCCCTCGGCCCTTAAAGGGGAAAGGTTGCCTACCCCTGGTTATTACCTTTAAAGCCCTAAATGGCTTGGGCCCAACTTATCTTCAGAGCCGCCTCCTCCCATATAATCCTCCCCACACACTCCGGTCCTCTGGGAGGAATCTTTTTCAGCCACAGAAACCTAGGCTGTCCGCAACCTCCCAGAGGGCATTTTCGGTAATCGCCCCCAGATTATGGAATGGCCTACCGGACGAGATCCGTCAGATTACGAGCCTGAGTAGTTTTAAAAAGGTGGTAAAGACAGATCTCTTTCATCAGGCCTTTTCTGATTAGATCCCAGCCTCTGGAGCTGTGCCTCTCATCCTCTTTGAGTCTTGGCTTGTTGCTACTTGGTGTAAATAACTTATGTGATTTTTAAAATTTATGTAGATTTTATTAACGTTTAGTTTAATACTTTTTTTAATGGGGAGGGTGGGTTTTGGGGTCTTAGCTTGTAATGTGATGTATTTTTAACTGTTGTAAGCCGCCCCAATTGTTTTAACAGAGGGGCGGTGTATAAATATTATTATTATTATTATTATTATTATTATTATTATTATTACACTGATTACACCCAGATATATTTCTCCATGTCTCTGTCTCCAGCTTTGACTTCAGATGGCATCTCCTCTCTCAATGAATGTCTTAAAGTGGTAATGGACTGGATGAGGAAAAACAGATTGAAACTGAATCCAGACAAAATCGAGGTACTAATGGTAACACCCTGAACCCAGGTATTGGGATACAATCTCCAGTCCTAGAGGAAGTCACACTCTCCTCAAAGGACTGTGTTCGCAGTCTGGGGGTGCTCCTAGATCTGTCACTTCAGATGACAAATCAGGTGAATATGGTGGTCAGAAGTGCCTGCTATCAGCTTCGGCTGATACGCCAACTGCACCCATTCCTGGAGGTTTGGGACCTCAAAACCGTGGTACATGCACTGGTAACTTCTCATCTCAATTTCTGCAATGCACTCTACATGGGGCTACCCTTGTGCCTAGTTCAGAAATTTCAGTTGGTACAGAATATGGTAGCCAGGCTAGTCTCAGGTAAAACCAGGAGTGACCATATAACAGCTATCCTAAAATCGCTTCACTGGCTGCCTATTAGTTTTTGAGCACAGTACAAGGTGTTGGTTATTACCTTTAAAGCACTAAATGGCTTAGGTCCAACCTATCTTTGGAACTGCCTCCTTCCATATAATCCACCCCGCACACTAAGGTCCTCTGGGAAGAATTTATTGCAACTTATAAAAACTAGATTGTCTGCAACTGCCCAGAGGATCTTTTCATCTATCACTCCCAGACTTTGGAACGGCCTGCCAGATGACATCCATCATTTGACTACCTTAAACAGCTTTTAAAAAGCTGTTAAAATGGACCTCTTCCAGCTGCTCTACTTTCATGAGTAGGTAACTGGCCACCAAAAATAGTTAAGCCTGTCCCTGATGTTTGCTATAGCCATTTTAAATTATTTATTATTCGTAATTTTTAAATATGTTTTTATATTTTGTCTAATTGCATTTTAAAGAGGATGTGCTACTGGGTGGAGGGATTGTTTTATCTTGTAAGCCACCTCGGTTGTTTTTACAGAGAGGCAGGATATAAATTTATTATTATTATTATTATTATTATTATTATTCTATGGCACCAGCTCAGCATTTTCCCAGCCCTTCATGAAGAAACTAGGTGCTTAAGTAGGATCTTTCTGCATGCAAAGCAGGTGCCCTGTTACTGAACGCCAGCATTCTCCAAAGCACAGCAACTCCTATCACTGTTTACACAGCTGCATGTGGAGCAGCAGTACAGGATCAGCCTGTACATAACTTATTTGATTTATAGTGTTAATGCATACTGTTTCTCCTCCTTGATCTTGACATAAAGAGAGAGAGAGAGAGAGAACAAACCAGACAAGTGTAAATATCCAAAGAGACCACAGAAAAATATTTTAAAAGTGTGTTTTTGATCTGATTTGAATAGATGAAATGCTCTGTACTCTAAACTGTGGATGATAAACTTTGTCCTGAAATACCCTAAGAGACTCTCTAACAGATTATCTGTTGTCACATTCAATTCTTAAAACAATCTTTTTCCCAAACAACATTTTCACAAAATTTCTTAAAATAACTGGGAATAAGGTAGAATCCACACTGTAGAAATAATCCAGTCTGACACCGCTTTAACTGCTCTGGCTCAGTATTAAGGAATCCTGGTAATTGTAGTTTATTATGGTGTATGAGTTCTCTGACAGAGATGGCTAAATGTCTCACAAAACTACAGTTCCCAGAATTCCCTAGCACTGTGCCAGGGCATTTAAAGTAGTCTCAAATTGGATTATTACTGCAGTGTGGATTGGCCCTTGATATCAACCTACAAATCCCCAAAGGAAGAGGAGGAATGACAGAATTGTGTTCTGTATCTCTTAGTTTAGATAGTCCTCTTTTTAGCTAATACAGTGCCCTCATATTGCATTGGCTATGAAATAATTGATACAAGCATCACTGTCATTCCTTTACAGCAGGAGTTCCCAACCTTTTTGACTCACGGAGCCCTTATTTCTATGGCAGAGCCACCAAGAGGCCTACCCTATATCTTACAAGTTAATGGTGTTTAGGAGTATATATAAGAATATATTCTTATTTTTTAATTTCATTTAATTTTTATTTATTTCATTTTCCTGGAGCAGCCACAGATCACTTGGGAAGTACACATGGAACCCTAAGGTACCACTTCGGAGCACAGGTTGGGAACCCCGCTTTACAGGATGCAGAATTTAGGAGACTAATTTTTTGTATATTCTATTTAAAATTAAAATTAATAAAGGCTCTTTAAAAAAAATCAGAAATCTTCGGAGGAGATGAAGTTTATCTTCCAGTAAATAACATAAAATGCCTTCAAAAATATTCATTTCAATTTCTGTCCCATCTGGGTATATATGAACACATGGGGGGGGGTGCCAATTTTAAAAGCACAAACAAAATAATAAAACCTGTTACACTTTGGGTTGTGCAAATACTTGGTAAAAACTGCATAAAATTCTTGCTTCTGAGTTTTCTGAATGCCATAAACCTATTTACAACTGGGAAATGAATAACAGTGAATATTCTTCCCATCCCTAGGAAAGAACGAATCATCACCTACCCAATGCAACTGCCCACAACAGATTCAGCTCTATGACACAAAATATATTGTGGCACAGACTACATTAGGTTCAACTCTTTTCAAAACCTTTTAAAAATGTATTCCATATAACTTTATCTTGTCCACCTTCTGCCAATCAACAATATTAGTTGAACATGAGTTCTATTATTTCATGCTTCAAAGGGAGAGAGCAGCCATGTTACTCAGCTGTAGCAGTAACAATGAAGAATCTTGTGGCACTTTGAAGACTTAACATGTTTTCATGGATCCCAGCTCACAAATGAGAAGCATGTGATAAAGTGAGCAAAGTTTATGCCAGATAAAGCCTGTTGGCAATTAAGATGCCATTGCAGTCCCTTTTGTTTTTGCTATAATGGAGGTAATTTCCCTGTACCTATGTTCTCTACACTCTACATAGTTTTCATGAGAGTGTAAGAATAAAACTGTCAGTGGCCTAAATACTGCTAAAGCACTAGATTCTGACTGATCTTGGAAGTTAAACAGAGTCAACACTGGTTAGTACTTGTCTGGGGGACTGCCAATGCATACCAGGTGTTGTAAGCTGTATTTCATGATGGAGGAAGGAACTGATGAAACCATCTCTGTACATTTCTTGCCTAAGGAAACCCTATGAAATTCATGGGGTATCACCATAAGGTGGCAGGTGACTTGAAGGCACACACACACACAAAAAGACACAAAAAACCTGACATATCAATTCCAGCTTGTTTCCTGACCAACCCTAGAAACAATGAGACAAAACTCAATAATGAAACAGACACCAAAACATGGGTTGAAATTGGGCCATTTCATTAACTTGACCTAATTATTGATTTCTTAAAAGAATTGCAACTAAGGGGGAAGTAGCCTAATGTAGGAGCAGCTGCAGCCAATGCTCTTTCCCCCAGACCACCTCTTCAGCTTCTCATGGGTGATCACACCTAAGCCCCAAAAAGAACCCAAAATCTGGGTTGCTCTCCAGCCAGCTCACATTAGGAAGACCAACCAGAAAGTCCCTCTCCCAATCCCCAAGGATTAAAGAGAGGGTTTATCATTCAGGCCAGCTTCATGAGCTATCTCTTTCCCCACCTTTCAGGTCCCAAGACCTAAAGAGGTAGTTTCAGAGACTTCCCTTCCACCAAAACGGTGACCTAGGTGCTCACCGAACTCTACATCTCCCCACATTTCTGCCAATGACAGCCAATTTAGACACTACCCTAGCCAATTGTCAAATCCAATTGGAAACAGTATGGAATAGGTGAAAAAGCCTGTGGGGAAAAAAATCCTACCCAACCCAGAAACAACCAAGAAACTTCATACTGCACCAGCAGCAGGAGGCTGGGTCAATCGCCTGATCCAGAATGGAGAGCTGTGGGAAGGCAGGGCTCAAATCACCTCTGCCATGCCTCCAAGCCTCCTCTTGCCATGGCATAATTGACATGGCTCAATTTAAACTTGTCCCCCTGTTACAGGGAGGCCAGCAAACTATGCATCATCTCCCAATGTCTCTACCTCTTTAGGTCTTGGATTTCTCCCAAAACTGGGACTCAAAATGCTCACAGTAAAACTGAAGGATGTACAGATTACAGCAGGAAAAATAAAATAAAATTAATAAAAGTTATCATGCTAAAATACAAATAATGAAGTTATAGTATTACACAATTTATAGAACTAAAAAGAGTTTCAAAGTACCTTTATACACAATATCACATCAAACCATACACAGTCACTTTCTCAACAGCTAATCAAACGCCTGAATAAAAAGGGAACTGCTCTTGGAAAGGAATTCTATAACCTAGGAAGTTCTCCATTCCACCCCCTACTTCTAGGAGGCCCATAACTAGGATTAGAAGTCATTGTTCTTCTTGGGTTGCTACATAGTAATGGACTTTCAGTGACATAACATATCTCAATATGGAAGGAGATCCCTTGTGACATCTTTCCTGACTAATTTCTTCACTCATGTCTTAAAAAGTCATATACATGTCCACCACTACATCTTGTAATGAAGACTAAAGTGTATAATTTAAAACTACTGCTTTCAGTGGGTAACATAAAGGAAGACTACATCTAACATCACGAAGTAAACAAAAATATAATACATGAATGTCACAACCACCATCATCACATATATGCAACAAATCCTTCTCTTTTCAAATGTTTGTTCAGCTGGGGTAGCTGTTGCATACCTCTTTATGAAGAGGTTGCACTCCATACATAATCTCTATCTAATCCTAAATAAACTAATCTGGAATTACTTCCTGTTGAAAATGAACTCCCGTTCTACTGTAATGATAAAACAAGTTTTAAAGTGGCACAGCATGTCTCTGAAGGAAACAATAGTGATTTTTGGCCATCGGCCCAGTTCTTTTCTCCAGAGTAAGGGAAGGGCAAAATGGTTCATAAGATTACACCTGTCCTAAAAGGCTGAAACATCTGTTCATCTCATTAGTTATTGGATTAGTTCTGTAACAGGAAGCCAATGAAGGAACTCATCATAATAAAATATAACTTTTGGTTATTAAGACTAGCACTAAACTATTTTTATAATAATATTTATTAATTTTTAGCACAATCTAATTTACAATTAAAATAATATACAATCAAAGATTTAAAAAAAACAAGAGGGAAGAAAAAGAGGAAGGTGGAGAAAAAAGAAAAAAAGAAAGAAAAATTAGAAAGGAAAGAAAGGGGGGGGGAGAAAAGACATTCAACTAATAAACATAGGGCTCTGATGGCACAGTGGTTCAATGCCTGTACTGCAACCACTCACGCATAGACCACAAGGTTGTGAGTTCATTACTAGCCAGGGCTCAGGCTAGACTCAGACCTGCATCCTTCCAAGGTCACTAAAATGAGTACCCAACTGTTGGGAGGCAATGAGCTTACAGTTGTAAACTGCTTAGACATCCCATAGCATGATATGAAGCAGTATATAAATGAAGCTGCTTTGCTTTGATGCCCCAATCTTGACTATAATGAAAAGAAGGGGGTGTGGCACACACCACTGCCGCCTTCCTACTTTTACACTCTAATTCTAGTTGTCTGTACTTTGGCTGCACCCCATTACTACTAACTAATAAAGTGTCAGGGACTCACACTGCCTTTTTAGTGTAGTCCCACCTCCAGAATAACAAAATATTGATAGCATGTTTTGTGACTAAAACAGAGGCCAAGTGATGTTGGAATAAAAAAAAAAAAGAAAAGAAAAGTTTATTTTACATCAACATGCAATAAAGCTAACTTGTTCCAGGACTTGCTATTATAATCTTTCTTAGTTACAGACTTATAACATATGTTACTAATTAAATCACAATACCTCAGCCCCTCTGGCTAATAATATCTAACTAGAGAGAACACCACAGTAACTCCTTCTTCCAGAGCTCTGTGTGTGTTCAGAGTTTACCCTTTCTAAACTCTATCTCCCTAAAATTCAGTTCCAAGAACACCTTAAACACAACCCTCTCACCCAAATCTTCTTTTTCTCTCTAACTGTCAGCCTGGGCTTTTATACTACTCCCAGCTGAACTCCTATTGGCTGGCTCTCAGATGCCTCCTGATTGGCCAGCTGGATCTCTGTTCACCACAGGGGGGAGTGCAGTTGGTCCTCCATATCTATGGATTCTGCCTCCATGGATTCAACCATCCACAACTTGAAAATATATTTTTTAAAAAAACTCCAAAAAGCAAACCTGGATTTTGCCATTTTATATATGAGACACCATTTACTGTGCCATTGTATATAATGGAACTTAACCATCCATGGATGTTGGTACCCAGGGGGGAGGGGGATCCTGGAATCAAACCCAACTAGGATGCACTGTATTATCCCACAAATACAGATTCAACTAAATAATCCTACTTAAATTAACAATAAACATAGGCAGAGATTATTGCATTGTTAGATTTCTTATTGCTCAAAATGTTCATAAATGGTTTCCAATCCATTCAGAAAGACTTCAGGAAGTCTTAAATTGGCTTACTCTTTAGAACCCAGGTCAATTTGCCCATTTGGGCTCAAGTCTATGAGAGCTCATGTTACCAACTTCTCTCTTTCAGTTAGTTTCAAAGGTACTACAATATCCCTTTCTTTACAGACTAACATGGCTATATGTTTGAATTATGCCACATATGATAAAGGAGCCCTCCTTATCTTGACATCCCCAGTGTTGATTTAAAACATTTTGCACCATTTTCAACAGCTTATTTGGGGTTAGATACTTCCTCTACATCATCATATACAGGTGTTCTTTTAAATTACTGTACAAAGTAAAATTTGTATCTTTGGGCCACATTTTCCCCATAAATCCATATAAACATTATACCCAAAAAATTGGGCCCACCTTATCATGTACTCTTTTACAGACTCATTTTCTGTCTCTAGTTTCAGAAACCATTTATACACTTTTTTAATTACATGGTCATCATCTTTGATGGTCAACCCTAAATAAAACACATTTTTTTCTAACCTCCATGGTTGCATGCCTCTTCCTTAAGAATCATCTCTCTTTATTTAAGCTTCCAGCTATCTTATTCAAAATACAAAAGATAGTGCAACCATCTCCAATTTTTACCCTTTCTTTCCTAAAAAAAATATTTCTGTGGTGAGGTAGCTTATATTATCTTAGGGAAAAGGCTCTGTTTACACTTGCACAATACTTTCTAATATAATGGTTTTTAAATTCAGCATTTCCCATATTTATCTTGTACTCTGTGAACTAATTATAAATTGCAAATTAGGTCTTTCTTTTAGACTGCTTAGCTAGCTATAAGTGACTTTTGATTAGGTTCTGAACATATGTGCCCCTGCTACATGCCAGCAATGACTATTTACACTTTTCACAGATGATGGGTTTTTGAAGAGTCCACAGGGTGACCACAGTAGAGTTTGAACATGGGCTAAAGCCAAATATGAGTCTCCCCCTTCCCAGAAGAAACCCATTGAAACAACTGTGGGATATGTAAACACTAATGTAAACTCAGTTGCTTCAATTTGCCTACTCTGGTTAAAACTAGCAATTGGATTTAGGCTCATGTGTCTAGAAACCCATGAAAAATAGACATGGGGCACTATATACGGCTGCAGCTCACACTGTGCTTCCTTAATTCCAATATAGAGCCCCTGGTGTAAGTTTATGGGGGTGGGCTAAATCAGGATGGGCTGGAACAAGACAAGACATTTGGAGGTCTTTAAACAGAGGCTGGATGGTCATCTGTTGGGGATGCTTTGAGTTCCTACATGGCAGGGGGTTGGACTGGATGGCCCTTGTGGTCTCTTCCAACTCTATGATTCTATGATTCTAAGAGCTAGTTTGAGATGAAATCTAAGAAAAACAAACAGAAGTTATTTCTTTGTTGATCAAGCTATGGTTAGAAGATCAGGTTCTTGTCTTTAACAACTTTTCACTCTTTCCTGTCCTTTTCACAATGGAATTCCCATAACATTTTTATATCAGCACAATTTCTTAACTCTAAATCAGTTCCTAAGCACTCTGAAACTAGTGATAATACATATATTTTACAACAGTTATTTACATTACGCAACCTTATTGTGGAACTGGAAGGATTTGTTCCAACATAATCTACTATTTGCTTCAACCATTAAAACAGCAAGCATTTTATAACAGTATATTAGATGAGATTACTTCAACAAGGAAACCAGCTGTTTCCTCAGGAAATCTTTCTAATTCAAAGTTATGACAAACCTGATTGCAGATAAGTCACAGCATAGTTTTAATGTAGAATTCATCTGTGCTAGAACATGTGTACAACTGAGTTTTACAAACATCCCTCTAGTATTTACAGCTAAGGACAATTTTATAGCTATTTATAAAACTAAATACTGAAGATATATTCAAACACAATCTTTATACAGCAAGTTGGAACATAAATCTTCTTACAAGTTTTACTCTCAACTTATCCATGAAGTCATATCAAAATCCATAATTTTGTCCCCAAAACCTACCCTTGACTTATACATGATTTCAACTTATTGTTGAGTATATACGGTAATGAATGCACCCATCATTATCTAGGTCAAAATGACAAAAGTGGCTCAGCCTTATAGTGATTTTAAAACTGTTGTCCCAGAATGAGCATCATCATGTTTACTTCTCACATTAATCTATGAATGATGATAAAAACACTTATCAGAGCAGGCAATAATAGTCAGAAACTTCAAAGGAAAAGAAGCCAGCTATTGGACTATCAATTCCCACAGAGTCAACTATTGTTTCTTTCAGGCAGTCCTCATGTATGTTGAAATCTTGCTCCAGAGCAGCGTGAAACCTTTTGGAATAGGATCCAGGGGTTATGGAGGGCTGCAACAGAAATAAGAGTGGAAGAAAGTCCTACAGCTTGAATCCAATAATTGGTCCCAACTACAACAGGCCCAGTGAATTAACAAAAATGACATAAGTGCTGACTTATTATTTTAATTATTTATGGCTGGCCTTTTGTATTGCACTTACGGATTTGTAATTTAGGGTTACAGATCCATAACTGCTCCATATTAAGTAATACTACATAATCACAATTGTGGCACTATTGCCATAATCAGAAATGCTCTCACTTTAACAGCCAGCAGACATAATTGCACAATGATGGTCTGTTCAGCTGGCAATTGGGATGCAGAAGGATTATGTCTCTTGTCACTAGTGAGCAAGGCTGCAACAATCAGACATAAGACATCTGTGTTCATCCTCATTGAAGGCTTGCTTACTGGCAGGAGGGTCATCTTACTGTCAACCTCCTGCACATATTGAACATCAAACAAATTGAAATAGTTTAAACTGTTAAACCAGTTTGGAAACATGTCAAAAAAAAAAATCAGCCCCCTAAAGATCACTGTCAGAACAGAATTTGGGGAAACAGAGTGGTTCCCTATAGGCAAAGGGGTCAGACAAGGATGCATCCTATCACCCTTCTTATTTAACTTATATGCTGAAAACATCACAAGAAAAGCAGAATCAGAGTCAGAATCAGAATCAGAAAAAAGGAGGTGTTAAGATAGGGGGGAACAACATTAACAACCTGGAACTGGAACCGTTAATAAGGTCTGATAATAAGGAAGGTCAAAGATGAAAGTGCCAAAGCAGGTCTAATGCTGAAAATAATGAAAACAAAAATAATGACCACTGAGAAAATACACAAGTTCAATCTAGACAATGAGGAAATTGAAATAGTTAAAGAATTCCCATATCTAGGATCAAACATTGCAGTCAAGAAATAAAGAGACTATGAGTGGAAAGAGCAGCTATGAAAGAACTGGAAAAGATACTGAAGAGCAAAAACATACAAGTGAGCACTAAAGTCAGAATTGTTCAAGCCATTGTATTCCAAATTATCATGTACAGATGCTAGAGCTGGACAGTGAAGGAAGCAGACAGAAAGAAAAT
>JAIPUX010001880.1:78553102-78569336 GCA_020142125.1 Phrynosoma platyrhinos
GGCAGGATACAAATAAATTTTATTATTATTATTATTAACAGATAAATTGATCCAAGAACTCCTTTTAGGTCCATGCTCCTTACAAGATACTTCTCCTTTTGTCTTTACTATAACAAATGGATACCTAAAAACTTTTAATCTATGTTTTTGAATTAATGTTTTAAATGGTCTTCATTCTGTAGACTCATCGTATTTTAATCATAACTTTTGTATATTTTCAGCTGATATTTTCATTCCTATACTATGTAGAAGTTTAGAGGTTCTTTGCCTTAATTCTGTCAATCTGTATCTAACCAGTTTGCCCTGTGCCTCACTGTTATGATCATCTAGGCTCCCAAGGTTGAAAAAATCATTTTTATCCAGTAGTTAGGTCAACATCAGTGTTTCCCTTAAGAATATCTTAAGTTTTTGGACTATCAAAAATTTATTGTAGGAGAATAGATTTGTAGCTTTATACAGTTGTCCCTCCGTTCTTGTGGACTTCAGATCCACTATCCTCACCTATCCACGGGCGGCAAACAGAGGGGCACAAAATGGGGTGCATACCCGCAGAATGCCCCCTCATGCACCCACAGGCGCATGCCTCCATTCAAGCCTATGGGGCTTGAATATATGCAATTTTCTGTTCTTGCAGGAGGGAGTTCGTGGGAATGGAGGTTCAACTGTAACTAGTGTTTATTCCCCATGAAGAAGTTTAATAGGCTTAGGTGCACATTCCTTTGAGGTACAGCTTATCTAAGCTACAAACATTGCCCAGACTAACTACTTTTCATACAGGCATTGTAATACATTGTAGTATACATAAGGAATCTAATGTCCTACAAAGTACCATTCAGATATTACTGGTATAATTCACTCTAATTCACTCTAATAACACATTACATTGACTCAGCATAGCTGTAACCCTTGTCCCAGAAAATATTTCTGATGGTAACTGTGCACCAGCATCTGTAAGGGTAACAATGCATCAATGTAACAAGAAATGAATATATCTTAACATTCTAGCAGTTTAGGTATTTTTCAGCTATGACTTAACATAGTAGTGGAGATGTTAGATACATATTGCTCTCCAGCAAACAGATGGTTTACTGCTGGGGTTCGTCTGCCATTACTTCGTGCCATCTTTATTATTATTTTAATTCTTTTCTCCCCATTTCTTTCCTGCCATTTCACAGATTGCTTCACATGTTGCACCATCTATTATTATTATTATTATCTTCATTACCTTCGTTATTAACTTTGTGGCCAATCATCATCTTATTATTGTTGTTGTTATTATTATTATTATTATTATGTTTCCCTTTCTCCTCCTTTTAGCTTTCAATGTAGGCCTTATCCAGCTCCTCCTCATCCTTCTTCTTCTTCCTCTACCTCTTTCCTCCTATAATCTGTTTTGCTCCCTCAGCTCCAATATATTCAACTACTACTACCACTTGTGTTTATTTTTGCAGGGTTTTTTGGGGGGGGCATCTGAAGACTCCCAATACAGCCTAGTGTTTACAGTCCTAGCCCTCTTGGCATGACTGCCTAGCTGGCTGGGAATTTGGAAACCTGAGAGCATCATGGTTTCAGGGAGTTTGTGCCCTTTGCCTATATTGTTATTACCTATGTTTACATTTTTCTGTTTGTTGCCACCCCCTGTGCTGATAATACTGTTGCATTCACATCTTGCATAGCCAACATTGTGACATGGAAAATCATGAAAAGGCCTCCATCTGCTCCTGATAGTCAGTCACTAAAAGATTGGCCATATCTATTGGCAGAGTCACTCACATGGATAATGTTGCCAGGAGGATTGAAGCAATGTCTGCCTGGTTGACAGAGCCAGAGAGTAGGGTTGAAGCTTGTAGACCAGCCCCTCCCATGGAGGATTAGAATATACGGGATTGACACCTAGTCTCTCCACATCAGCCCCACTGCTGCAACTACCACACAGTCCACTCAGTTTAATCTGGTGGACCTCTACCAGTTTGTACAGGGCTTAGCAGAGGCAATTAAACTCACTGCTACCTCAACACTACCTACACAACCCCACCCAACAAGGGATTGCACCTCCAGTTTTACCACTTCTTGGGGATGCAAGGGCCCCTCCTTCTACTATGCTTAAGGATGCAACCCCACTATGGGGGCTTCCTGCAGTCCTTTTCCTCCTTCAGCAAATTGTACATGCTGTTCCACCTACAGCTACTGTACAGGTTACCTTGACTGCAGATGACCTCCCTCCGCCCCCCGGCACCAATTCTACTATCCTTGCCTATCCCAGAAATTCAAAGCTTAACCACACCCTTCAGTGACTCCAGCTGGACAGTTGGATCACAGGCAAATTCCACCATGCCAAATGCATCTATGATGGCTCAAGCAACTGAAGTAGCTCCCACAGGTACATCAAGGGAAATATTGTGTCCAGTTCTGGGCACTGCAATTCAAAAAAGGATGTTGACAAGAGTAGGACAACCAAATTGCGAAGGGTCTAGAAATCATACCCTATGAGGAGACACTAAGGGAGCTGGGGATGTTTAGCCTGGAGAAGAGAAGATTAAGAGGTGATATGATAGCCTTGCTTAAATATTTGAGGGAATGTCATGTTGAGGATGGAGTAAGCTTGTTTTTTGCTGCTCCAGAGAAGAGGACCTGGAATAATGGATGCAAGCTACAGGAAAAGAGATTCCGCCTCAACATTAGGAGGAACTTCCTGACAGTAAAAGCTGTCTTTACAGTGGAACACACTGCCTCATAAAGGGGTGAAGTCACTTTCTTTGTTGGTCTTTAAACAGAGACTGGATGTCCATCTGTCAAGGGTGCTATGATTATGAGTTCCTGCATGGGAGAGTATTGGACTAGATGGCCCTTGTGATCTCTGTTACCTCTGTGATTCTATGTGTCTATTATTCTGTTCAGGGGGATGGGGGGGGGAATTCTCAGGTCCCCTGTTCCCTGTTCCACCACTGTGTGGCTGTCATTCACAACATCAAAGGTACATTTATTTACTGTTTCTCCAATGTGATATATGCCAGCAATGCTCCTCTGCACTCTACATTGGACAAACAGTACAGTTTTTCAGCAAGAGGATTAATGTATACAAATCTGACATTAGAAACTGCAATACCAAAACCCAGTTGCAGAATATATCAACCTTCCTGGACACATGGTAAGTGATTTAAAGATTGCATTTCATGAGCAAGAAAAATGAAAAGGAAGAGAAACTGCTGGGTTGAATTATATTCACAAACTCCAATCCATTAGCAGAGGTATGAATAAAGACAATGACTTCATGGTGCACTACATATATTAATATGGTACTGTACATATAACAAAAGGAATCGTCTTAGAGAGTTTTGAGCCCTGGAAAACTGACATTTGGTAAGCAGATTGATTGCTTTCACAGATCAAAACTAACTGACCACTGTAAAGGTTTGAAAGACCTATATCATCTCACCCAGTGCTTTGAAAATTTAGGGCAAGGTACATTTCATCTTTCTGGATCCTATTACATTCTAGCCCATTCGAGATATAAATATGTTTTATATCTGAGTATTTATTGTCACTCTGTACTGTATCTGAAGAAGTGACTTTATATCCATAAAAGCTCATGTGGAAAAAAAAAGTCTAGTTAGAGCTAATGCAGATGCCTCGTTTGGGCTGGCAGAAAGCCATCCCAGGGAGAGCTGGATTGGGGCTGCGGCAACCCGCAGTCCTGGTCCTTCTTTTTGCTGCCCCTAAAAGAGTGGCAAAATGCATCAGCATCAAGGTGGGGTTGGGGCAGCCGGCATGCAGCTGCCTGCCCCAACTCTACCCCTAGGCCAGCCCTTTGGGCTGGTCTGCAACAGCACTTAGTCTTAAAGCCTTCCTTCACTAAGGGCCTATACAGACTGCCAGAAATAATACAGTTTGAAACCATTTTAACTGTCCTGGCTCAGTGCTAAGGAATCATGGGAACTATAGTTTATTGTGGCACCAGAGCTCTCTGACAGAGAATGGCTCAATGTCTCAGAAAAAAAAATCTACAATTCCCATGATTCCCTAGCACAGACCCAGGACAATTAAAGTGGTCTCAAGCTGAATTATTTCTGGCAGTCTGTATAGGCCAGTGGCACTTTAACATGAATAACATTGGGGTACCTGTCTTCACTACTCTGAGTATGCTTTCCTATATTACAATTAACATTCATGTAAAATGAAATAAGTGATTTGTGTTTCAGGTGAAAAGGCAGATAAACAGAAAATAACAGAGTTACCATATAGCAGGCTGACTGTCAATTAGATTCAAGAACTTATCACACACCCCAAAGAGGCATCTTACCTCTTCTGGGTTCAATCCTCGATCCAGGATAGACCTGGATGTTATCACACATAATTCACTGCTGATTCCTCCATGATGCTGCCAGCCGCATCCAGCCCGGGTCAAAGCCATGCTCAGGCAACACGTTTTCAAAAATGGAGGTTTTCCGACTTTAAGAGCTGACTGGCTGAGCACTCCTTGGATCTGGGCTGGATGCAGCTGGCAGCATCGTGGCAGAATCAGCAGCAAATTATATATGATAACATCTGGATTGAGGGTTGGACCCAGAAGAGGTAAGACGCCTCTTTTGGTGTGCGATAAGCTCCTCAATCTATTGTATGCAATAAGCTACTGATAACATTTCTCTCAATTAAAACAGTAACTTTGTAGGAATTATTTTTGTCAGAACCATGGCAGAAAAGGCTAAAGTCTCTCACCTGCTATGATTTTTAGTCTGCACACACTTCATGCTGTGACTGCTGTTTTTATTTTTAAGTGCATGTTGTATTCAATGACACTCTGAACACTAAATCTCATTTAGCTATGAGATGCCTCTAAAATGCCACTTTCTCCTCAGGAATTATTTCAAAAACTAGTTTTGAAAAGTGAATCGTGGAAAACTGTATTACCTCTGCTTTCTGAACATTTGAAACAGATTTTTTTTTTTAAGGGCATGAATAAAAGACACAGTTCTTCAAGGTGACATTGGAACAAGTTGGAAAGCATCAAATTGCTATGCACAGGGAACTTTTATTATAATTCCATTTGATTGCCTTGTGGTGGAAGAGACAGTGAACAGGCTGTTGAGCAAGAAGGACTTTGAGTGATAGGGAAATAATGACAAGGGAACATGCAATCACTTGGGAAATAAACCTTCTTCCAAAGCAATCACACACTTGTGGCTGCATAGTCTGCCAAGGATCGTCCCTTTCCCTCTTAATTATAATCACAGATGCAACATATGACTATTCAGCATCTTAAGACATGGTGGCTCTCTATAGAAGCTTTGTTAGAAAATGGAGAGGCACTTACACCTACCTTCTAAAAACAGACAAAATCTCAACAGAGGACATTGTACATCTGTTTCAGCATCCGATCCTTACATTTGTATTCCTTTGCAGTATCAACAAATTGCAGGAAACAGTTCATGTATTCATCTGCTACAGATGTTCAAAAGTTGGCTAAAGAGTCCAATTTCCTAATTATGACACCTTCAGGAAATATGTTGAAGAGTTACAGCTACGAGCCCGGCCATCTTTTGTCAGGCAAAGTACATGTCAGTGATTCAGGATAAACAAGGTAATGTCTTTTTATGGGAATTTAATGTGAGAGGATGGTTTGTTGATATCTTTGGGATATAAAACCCATCACAGCCTGGGAAAGGAGTCTCATACTTTGTATTTGTGCGCTCTCTCTCTCTCTCTCTCTCTCTCTCTCTCTCTCACACACACACACACACACACACACACACCACATTGGGGCTGGGCTGAGCTACAAACTCTATGTGGAGAAAACTGCATTTTCAAGGCAGAAAAACACAGTAAGCTGACATGTGAACTGCATCAGCACTTAGAAAAATTATCTTTGGATTGTAACTTCTGGAATCCTCTAGCCAACATGATCAGTGGCCAGGCTAACTGTGGTATTTTGGAAGCTGTTGTCCAAAAAAATATTATTTCTAAGCTCTGAACTGAATGGCACAGCTCTTATTTCTGGTATGTGGAGATAACGTGATATAGTAGTGCGTGCTGTTTGCTTCTACATGTGCTGTATTGTACATTATGAGACTCCTTTCCCAGGCTGTGATGGGTTTTATATCCCAAAGATATCAACAAACCATCCTCTCACATTAAATTCCCATAAAACATTACCTTGTTTATCCTGAATCACTGACATGTAAATAAAGCAAATATTCTAAAAATACCCTAAATATCTTGTGATTTCTTGTCCAAAAGGAAACCAAGTAGAGTTGCCCCTGAAATTTCTCACCACTTAGGGAAGTGAGGAGAATAGAACAGAAATATTTGAACTACACTTTTAAGCTGACTAGAATGCTTTTTTTTTTTTTTGCATGATAAATGCTTCTTCACCATTAGTTCTTTGCAGATTGATACAAGACAGGCAAAGAGAGGAAGAAAGAGATAAGTAATCATGTTTACTATGACTAAATTTCAGCTGAACATGAATGGAAATGACTGTGTAGGCATTTCTAGGATGTTCAAGTTTCTTTCACCAAAAGAAATATAGGACCTTCATCAGGTGCACTGTGATTTTCCAAGTCATGTCATTTACTCCTAGATATGTGAAATTAGGAATTCAGCCTTCACTTGACCTGCAGTCCTATAATCACCTACTTGTTGGAAGAAAATCTTAGTGGTGCTTATTTTTTAATTAGCATGTATAGGATTGTACAATAGTCTAATCTTCTGCAGAGGTAGCAGAAAGCTGCTTCCTCTAACTGCTTTGTTGTGAATGGTAAATATATTCTGGATTGGGCACGGGGTTGGGTAACATACTTTGGTTTCCTCGATCAAATGAAGCTTTTGTGTACATCAGCACTGCATATCTGTCACATTTGTTTGAATTGCTGAATGAATCAATGCATGCAGACTTTTATACTTTGGGGGAGTGACAGGCAGTGATCATTAGTCAAAGACATATTGTTGCACCACTAGATGTTAAAGCAGAGGTGGGCAGCTTGTGGCCCTCTGGATGTTGATTGCCACTGTTGTTGGTCTTCAGTTTTCATAAAGTCTAATGAACATAACTATTGGCAAGGGCGTTTGAATGCTGCAGTCCAACAAATTTCTGGAAGGCCATAAATTGTTCTACCCTTGTTGTGAACTCCCAGGTACATATCAGAGCTTAAGAATGCAATGTAGACCTTCCTACCAGGCTATAGAATTAACCTAGTGCAGGGGTAGGCAACCTTTCCCCTTTAAGGGCCGAGGGAATTCAGCTCCCAGAATCCCAGGAGCTATTGGCCAACATGGAACTATTGGCCAACATGACTGAGGCTTCTGGGAGATGAAGTCCCTCAGCCCTTAAAGGGGAAAGGTTGCCTACCCCTGACCTAGTGGAATTAACATCCAGTAAGCTTGGATGGGATGTATTTCTATTTTATATTTCAAATGCTTGTACTTTGCCTCTTGATCATAGAGATTTGCAAGAATCAGGCTACATGGTTCCATTTTCTTATTTAGAATAGTTGACATCTACATAGGGTCAAATTAAATTAGATTCACTCCTGTTTACACTGTTCTAGCTGCTCTATACAACATTTTTTTGTGTGGAATGTAAAGGCAACTCCTGTCTAGACCCTCTGAATTATGTATCTCCTGTCATACAGCATAATGAAAGTTCAGTGAGACACAGAATACATATATTTAAAATGCAGCTGAAGTGAGAAAAGTCCTTTACCTTGGTGATTTGTGTGTTTTTATGACCCTTTCTCACACAGAGAACAATTTCCAGGTGCCTTCATATGTCAAAAAAATTACAATTTGCCAAAATGTCAAAACACATGGGTTGAACAGAATTATATTTGGTTTGGGTCTAAGTGGAATACATGCAGAATTTAGACTAGTTGTCTTCATAGAGAATTGTGAATAGATAAAATTGTGAATAGATACAGAAATTTGAATTCTGCAATATTGTATCCAAAGACATTAAGCTGTATCCCATAGCACAATTTTTTTAAATTTTACAGACATTGCTGTACTTTTTGTCTTTAAAACTATATGCAGACATACCTATTTGCTATTAAGTGTCTAACCAAGAACTGTATTGCATACAAAACAAGATATTTAAAATTCAGTTGTCAAAAAACTGTAAATTAAAGGTATAGAACCAGATTAAAGACCCTTTCATAGTGCTATAAAAGCTATATATGTTGAAAAAAATGTACAGGGCCCAAATAGAGCTTAGAATTTGTTCTGTCAGAGAATATTAACTATGATTAATAAGTTGTCATCATATAGTTTTGCATATTCATTGTAAGCCACTAACTTCAATTCATGAGAACCTCTTCATTGCATGAAACAGATAGTAAGGGAGTCCATAAACTGACAAATTCTCAGAAACAGATGATGAATTTTGTTAGGAAAGAGAAATGCTTCCTGACTATTCATTGTTATGTATTGTTGTTGTTAGGATATCTATGGATGGTACTGCTATTTGATTTTTCATTCAGGTATTAAGGATTAACAGTCCAGTCCTAAAATATAAATCCAGTTGGGTGGGACTTGATTCCAAGCTGGCTTAGGATACAAGTTTTATGGTATTGTGACCATGTTTGTTTTTGTTTTTTTAAAAAAGTCTTTTCTCTAATAGTTTTGCATCCAGATTTAGAATGACAGTTAGGGTGGAAAGGAACCAGAATAGAACTTCGCAGCAGAAACTTGATGCTACATTTTAACATATCTTTTTTCCTTAATATTTATTTACAGATGTATTGATCACCATTTTAGGTTTCGTATAAGATTTCCTTTTGTCAACTACAAAATTAATTACAATTTTACAAAATATTTCTGCATTCTTCATAAGTAAAATAGGAATACTACTGAATTAAATGAAAATCCATTTTGTATTTCTGTGATGCAAAGTTCATATTTTTGATTTTATAATTTTAATTCTGTAATTTTCTCACTGAAATCAATGAAGTTATGAAATGCTAGCTTTTGCCTATATTGGGATATAAATATTTTATCTAAATGTTCCTTTTTCCTTTCCCTTGAAATCTGAGTCCACAGTAAACTTTTTTTTTAAAAAAAAAAAATCTGTAATAGCGGATAAAGGTAAAGGTAAAGGTATTCCCCATTGTCAAGGTTGTCAAAGTCGTGTCCAACTGTAGGGGGTGGTGCTCATCTCTGTTACTAAGCCAAAGAGCCAGCGTTGTCAGAGATGACTACTCTGTGACCATGTGGCCAGCATAATTGCACAGAACGCTGTTTACCTTCCCACCAAATTGGTACCTATTTATCTACTTGCATTTTGCATGCTTTTGAACTGCTAGATTGGGAGAAACTGGGACTAGTGATGGGAGCTCACCCAATCATGCAGCACCTGGGCCTCAAACTGCTAATCTTGCAATCAACAGAGTCAGCGTCTTAACCACTTGAGCCACTGCATCCCGTAATGTGGATAATTTACATTAATAAAACTTAGTTACAGACAACCACTTTGAATCAGACTAAAATGCTTCAGGAGAAGTTCTTCTGAACTTTTCCAGAATTCAGTCCTCTGAGGTTGCATTTTAACCATTTTCCACACTTTAAAACTTTTCTAATTTCAGGAACAATGGGAAATCCCATATATTTCCACAGGAAGCAATACCACAGCCTGGATGCTGCATTCAGCACAATTTTCCTGATATCCAAGCTGATCTGGTTCTGTCACCTATTACTATCTGAAAGTGCTTATCTCAGACAAATGCTGATATGCTGAGTATTGTTGATGGAAGAGTAACAGCATGACAACAATCTGGAGCTTCTCAGATAAGCAGACAAGTGTGCTTAGCCTGCTATAGTGGATCACCTGTCATCTTCACAATAAGGAGAACAAAAGTGCCAGCTCTATTAAATGCTGGATGAGCATGTATATGCCATCCTCAGTTGTTAACTGGTTTGCTTTTTTATTGGAAACTATATTTCAGTGTTATTTTAATTCTGTAATTTTCTCACTGAAGTCAACCTCTCCACTTTTGGCATGCTTTCTTTTTCATTAATGGGCAACATTTCAAATAAAATTCAAGTAAATGGGGAAAGCTTCATCATTTGAATTGCTTTCAACATTTTCTTCTCCTATGTCTCATTTAAAATGGAGAAGGAAAATAGCATTGGTACAGTGATAAGCTTAAAGAGAGTATTGAAATTGTTGGGCTAATGAGAAAACAACACTGGGGGAGGTTTGGGGGAGAGAGAAATCATAATAACCTATAAAGGCTGATAAAAATAAAATAATGGAACCAAGAAAATGTTAGAAGAATATGAGTGACTATAAGGGTTAACACAAATAGTGTTAACATAAAAGGACTCATTGCATGCCTTGTGTGCAGAAAGTGTCAGGATTAATGCTCAACATCTCCACAGGGCTGGGTAAAACTCCTGCATCAAACTCTGGAGAACAAATGGCAGCCAGTGCCATCCATGTAACTCAGTGTAGACATTACTGAGCTACATGGAGCTGTAGCTTAATTCTATTCAAGGACCTTCCTGTGTGCCATTCATATCAATATGGATTAGGTACTCAGCATAGTGTAATGGTTTGAGTGTTGGACTAGGCCTCCAAGAAACCAGGTTTCACATCTCTGATTAGCCATGAAACCCCTAGAGTGACCTTGGACATACACTCTCAGCCTTAGAGGAAGGCAGTGACCAACCATCTCTGAATAAATCTTATCAGGAAAACCCCAAGAGAGGTTCACCTTAAAGTCATTTATGACTTTCACTTAAAGGTGAAAATCACCAACAAACAGCAAAGATATTGCTTCAGGACAGTATTTTTGATGTCTTCTGGCATTTCAGTATAATCCAGACATAGAGTTGACAGGTCAGCAGCATGCCATTCCACTAACAGATTGCCAACCTTTGATTGCATGTGAAATGGCTACAAACCCTGGGCATTCATCCCCAATCATTCCTAGGATGCAGCAGGTCTCACTGGCTCAGCATGCAGATGTTTGTGTGTGGCTATTGCTTAATCAATATCTGCACAAAGGAATGAACTGGAAAGAGAGGTGGTAGGTGCATGCCCTGGGGCCAGAATTATGACTCATGACCCTGCTTTTTGTAGAAGCCCTGGCAGAAGCAGGATAGCGCTTAAAGAGGGGGGAAACTTCATAATAAATATGAAGTCCTGGAAACAATATAGGATACAGACAAACTGAAGCTGTTATATGTTGTAGGGAAGACAATGTGGAACATGAGAAGCATGTTCTGCACCCATCAGGTGCAATTTTCCTCCATAGCTGCCCAAAGTGCCCCCCCTCCAAATTCTGGGTAGCCACATTATCTGGTAAGATGCTTTTAACCTGGATTCCCATTATGCCCATTTCCACAACCAACTGGCCCACAAATAGTTCTGACTCACTTCTCAGCCTTACCATGCCCGAAGATCAAAGCAACCACAGACATTTCTGGGAACTTCAGCCAGAGCCCCAAAATCTGACAACCCTATCCAGGCATGAAAATCAAGTGGTAAGAAATGAATAGTATTTGTTTGTTTCCCACCTTTTCCCCAGCCCCAAAGAAGCTTACATAATTGAAACAAATACAGAAAAAGTTTACATCACTATAATATAAAAATTAAAATATAATTAAATCATCAATAGAGTGGCAAACATATCCATTAAAAGTAACAAATAGAGACCATACAGCATAATATTCCAAGCAGTGAGTTCCAAAATGCCTGTAAGGTTGATATGGAGTGAGCCAATACAGCCTTTCTAGGAAGAGACTTGCAGAGCCTGGAAGTAGC
Source organism: Phrynosoma platyrhinos (assembly GCA_020142125.1). Classification (NCBI taxonomy): domain Eukaryota; kingdom Metazoa; phylum Chordata; class Lepidosauria; order Squamata; family Phrynosomatidae; genus Phrynosoma; species Phrynosoma platyrhinos. The sequence continues at coordinate 78,564,858 of JAIPUX010001880.1, forward strand.
CAGTAAAAATTCTAATTTAAGTTGTTGTTTTAAACAGAGCCTATTCAGGCTGTAATCTTTATCTCCTCTCTTCAGAAGGTACAAGAAGTACAGCCAGATAATTTCTGGTTCTTCCTAGGATGCACACCTCTTCATGCTGTTACAAGATGGAAGTTTCATTTCTCAAATGTTAAATAAAATTTATGTGTGAACAGCAAAGTAACTTCTTTAAAAGATGCATTGTTAATTGTATTGTCAGTGTGGTGTAGTGATTAGTGTCAAAAGTTGGTAGACTCTACACCCCTCTTACTGAATATGAGGTTTCATAATTAATTAATAATTAATTATTTTCAAGGAGACACTAACTCTGCTGTTGGGAACCCCCAACATCCTCCACTTTTTAGGGTAAATCAATCCAGCACTGAGAAGGTTCAAATCCCCATTTAGCTATTAAACTCACTGGATGACGTGGGCTAGCCTTCTAGTTTCATTTCAACATTATCATGAGGAGGAATGTATGTTCACGTTCACACTGCCATTAAATAATATGAAGCATGATGATCTGCAAGTAGTTGAATTCATGGATTGGAAACCCACCAATCTGCTGTATATATGCACAAGGATAGGAAATCCATTGTTAATAGAACAGTACCAGAGCTTGGCAAAATGACTTTCTGGACTACGACACCCAGAATTCCCTATCCAGCATGGCTACAATTGACTATGGGATTCTGGGAATCGCAGTCAAAGAAATAATTATCCATCTCTTTTCTCAATTCCAATGGGAACTCATAACAAAAATGTTTTTCCATGAGTGTGGCTTTATGTCAGTGTTTGGGGAAATTTCAAAACATATAGTTTCTGCAGCATGGAGAAGAAAGCTGTTTATCAGTCAGGATGATAACTCTTGAATTTCCTTGCTTTTGGTTTTACAACTAAAATTTATCACATGGTTTCAAACTTGGCTCACATCTATTTTAGGCTGTATTTCATTTTAATAGCATTTAATAAAAAATAACCTGTTCCCTTGGTTATAAATCATCATGCTTCAGATTGTCAAAACAAATCAAATCATTTTGTTGTTATGCAGTTGTATGAAAGGGTCATGGTACATCAAGCATCAAAGAAAAAGAATATTAAAAAAGAAGTTGTGTAACACTAAAAGTCAGCTTCAGCTATCAGTGGGCCTTTGAACTGCCCCAACTAGATGTGTAGTTTTTATCCACAATCTGTTCTATTTTTATTTAGAGAGTACACTCTGACCATGTTTTTAAATAAAAGTCAAATGAATAAATATTTAGAATAAATTCAGTTAAATTGCATCATTATATACATGATACAAAATTTGTCCATCTTTTCCTGGCATAGATAAGAATGAAACAGAACCAGCTTCAAGTACTTTAGCAAGAAATGTACTGAAACTATTATTAACTTAAGGCCATACATACACAATTGCTGGAATTATACTATATATAGAAGGGGTTGCTGGAGGGGAGGAGAGGGGAGACAGTGACGAACCAACCTCAACCCGCCCAAAATGCTGTGCTGGCTGCAGCAGAGATGAAAAATGGATAGGGCAATGAGAGAAGCAAAAGGGACCCTGAAATGGCAGACATGACAGAAGCAGGTAGGGTGACAAGGGAGCAGAGGAGTGCAAGCATCAGAGGAGAGTCATGGTGAAAAGAAGGGAAATGCTAAGGTGGTAGCAGTGGTGGTTTTCTTTACTATCCTTTTTGTGCTATAAAACTCTCTGGAAAGGCCCAGAGAGTAGAGGAGAGAGGAGGCAGTGATCAGGATGAGGAAGACTAGACAGGCCCCCAGAGAACTGAAAAAGCAAGGACATTTTTTTTTGGGGGGGGGACATTCTAGGCAATGTGCTGGTACTACCTATTAGGGGAATGACTTCAGAAGAGGAAATACTTTGGTAATATCTATTTCTTATAATCAAGCACAACTTTTCATGAACTTTGGGAGTGGGAGGAAGCTCTGAGAATACCTAAACAGCATTTGAAGGATGCACTGGGACATATACTAGAGGACAGATACCAAACAACTACTGAGCAGCAGCAGTAGTGGCAGGTGACAGTAGTGGAGGATCTTTCAGCGACAACAGCAGGGATACCATAGCTAATACATGTTAATGGTGAACCCCCTTACTAGTACCTTTCACCAAGAAAACCCTAAGATGAGGCAATCCAAAATGAAATAAGAGGTAGGGATAAGACATGACCAAAGTGCTAAAAAGCCAGAGCAGAGGGCATATTACAAAGGTGGGTGTCATCAAGAGCACAATGGAAGATGTACTAAGGTAAAGATACCACTCAACCAGAATGGAAGTCAGTAGTAAATATGCTCAAAAATGAAAAAAAAAGTCTGTATTATAGGAACATGGATTATTTCAAGCTGTGTATGGTTGAATACATGGATAAAGAATCAGTGGATATGGAGGGTTGACTGTATGCAGAAAATATTATACACAGAGTGGGTTTAAACTTAGAGGAATGAAGAATGAAGATCAGAGGAAGGAATACCAATAACCTAGCATATGCAGATGACACCATACTATTAACAAAAAATAATGAAGACTTGAAATGATTACTAAGAAAAGTCAAACAAGAAAGTGCCAATTCAAACAAAAATCCAGCAAACAGGGATACCTTTACTGGCCAACTGAAATACACAATGTACTTGTTGCAAGCTTTTAAAGCTCCACTGGCTTCTTCATTAGGCATGATGTTACAAACCAAACAGGAGAAAAATTTGAGATGTTAGTAAAATGCCTGCATTTTGTTGTTTCAGCCATTAGTTAAGATGGTATGGGAGAGCGTCTCTTGCAGGCTGGCTCTTCCTTCTTCTGGCCATGTGGCAATTGGGAGATTTTCAAAGTCCAGGAAATTTAAAGTCCATTTGCATTTCAACAAGGACTCCTCTCTTGCAATCCAATCTTTCTTCATTCTTGTGAGGCCACAGGCCTCTTTGTAGGCAGAGAACAAGAGAACAGCCAGACAAGATCCTGAAGTGCAAAGATATACAACTGAGTGCTAAAATTAGGATTGTCCATACCATTGTATTTTCCATTACTATATATGGGTGTGAGACCTGGACAGTAAAGGAAAAGGGCTGGAAGAAAAGAAACTTATTTGAGATGTAGTGCTGGACAAGAGTTCTGTAGATAGAGTGATGGCTAAAATGACAAACCAATTAATCCTGGAACAAATAAACCCTGAGCTATCCCTAGAAGCATCAGCAACATGTTTTAATCTGCAGTATACTTAATAAGGAATAAAATATGTAAATATAGTGACACAAGAGGCTTAAGTATATAAATTCTTGCTTGGAATCAATGGAATGGTATTGCAATGCACCTCCCCTTCTTCTTTTTGTATTATGTATGCTACCTACACTACACAACACATGGAGAATATATTTTAAAGTGTTTTATAGCGCAAAAAGGATAGTAAAGAAAATCTGTACATTTAATTTAAATCTCTGGAGGGATCTTTGTTAATGAAACTGCAATATGGTGAAACAAATCTTAGTGCTCAGTACAAAGTCTTTCTAACTGGGGTGCTCTTCCTGCCTCCTGAAACACTGTGTGTATGTGCTCTGTTGTTCGCTAGCATTTTTCAATAAATACAATCAATAAAATGCTATAGTTTCTGTAAATATATTTGTAAGCATAAATTCAGAGAAGAGCTGCTGTTCCAAAAGGATCACAACCCGTTTCTGCCATCAGAAAAAACAACAAAACAAAAACCTAACAAGCTTGATTTCAGGATGCTTGTATAGATTTCATTTTTATTGCACTTATTATAGTTTCAATCAGCTTTTATTATTCAGGAGGTTATTAGGAAGTACAAAATAGGCTTGGCAGTAAACTAAATAGCATGGTTTTAAGACTGAAACAAACAAAGCTGGGATGTAATTTGACAAAAATAACATCTCTAGCTTTGTTTCTATGCTTCATGCTTGAGACCAAAGAACAATCCTGGCATATTATATTAACATTAGATCTAATCTAGAGTTGGCTAGATGAACTTGAATGGGACCCTGCCTGGAAATGTGCCTTGTGGCAGGCCTCAGCATCCCCAGCAGTGAACTCCAGTGGATCCTCCAGGTGTATTTACATCAAAAATGAGTTATTGTACAGTTGTATGTTCCTCTGCAGAAAAATGTATGTTGATGGGACATAGCAAGGAGAGAATTAAGAATTTCTATAGCAAAAGCCTTTGACTACAGCAAAGCCTCTCACTGAATCGATTGTGAAAAACTATGGAACACTCTCAAAGACATATGAGTCCCTCTACATCTAACAGTTCTGATGAGAAATCTATACTCAGGACATTGTAAGAACAGAAAATAGAAAAGCAGAATAGTTCCCAGTAGGCAAGCAGTTCAGACAAGGCTGCATTTTATCACCCTATTTGTTCAATTTGTACACAGAAAATACCATACAAAGAGGAGGCTTAGATTTATAAGCTTATCACACTAGTACCTGTA
>JAIPUX010001880.1:78569436-78580881 GCA_020142125.1 Phrynosoma platyrhinos
TGAGCATTCATTGTTTTTTCTTGTAAACACAATGCAATGCATTAACACTAGAAGAGTTGAGTTGAGTTTGTGGAGGTTCTAGGATGGAAGGGGAGGAGGTTGTCTTAGCCAATCAGAACACGAGAACAGATTGAGACTGGGTAGAATTATCGCACACACATCATATTGAATGGTCTGAAGCATTCTTGCTGACTGAGGACACATTTTTACAGTTCTCCTGCTGGGACAGCTAGGGACTGTCAGAGCACAGAATGGGAACTCGATGAGGATCATACTATGTGATAAAATACATTCCGTTCCATTCTCATCACATTCCAAGAACACAGTGTGATAAGCTTATACGAAGAAGGAGGAGTGAAAATAGGAGGAAGGGACATCAACAATCTAAGATATGTGGATGACACCATATTACTAGTGGTAAACATGAGGCTTGGAACAATTACTGAGGAAGGTCAAGGAAGAAAGTGCAAAGGCAGGCTTGCTGCTGAACAAAAATAATGACCATGGAGGACCTGCAGAAATTCAACCTAGACAATGAGGAAATCAAAATAGTTAAAGATCTCTTGGATCTTGGATCAAACATTGATCAGAACAGGGACTGCAGTCAGGAGATCAAAAGACTAGGGGATGGGAGGGTGGTGATCAAAGAACTAGACAAGATATTAAAAACAAAAGCTATACAATTGAGCATTAAAGTTAGAATCATCCAAGCCATGGTATTCCCCAGCACTATGTGAGGATGTGAGAACTAGACAATGCAAAAAGCAGATAAAAAGAAAATTAATTCTTTTGTGATGTGGTGCTGGAGAAGAGTGCTGAGGATACTGTGGACAGCCAAAAAGACAAACAAAGCCTGAAATCTCCCTGGAAGTCTTGATGATCAAATTGAAGCTGTCAGACATTGATCATATTATGAGAAGACATGACTCACTGGGAAAGACAATAACGCTGGGAAAGTTGAGGATAGTAGAAGGAGAGGAACACTGCATGTCAGATGATTAGAGAAATCATGTACAATAATGTACAAGATTTATACAAAGCAATGGAGGACAAGGAGTCTTGGAGGTGTCTCATCCACAGGGTGGCCATGAGTCAAGATTGACTCAAGGACAATTAACAGCAATAACAAACTATTTCTAATGAAACTAAGGCACAATGATGAAGTGTACCCTGATGCATCTATAAGAGCCTGTGTCCAACAGTGTCTTTGTACTTGTGCAAGGTTCATTTACTCTCAGATATGCATTTATAGTTACTGTAAGAAAGACACACACACCCCGACTCGTTGGGAGGGGTTACCTGTTGTGATGGCCATTTTGGGGCAAGTGACCGCCGGTTAGCTGGGCATGCAGGAAGTACCGCCTCGGTTCCTGCATGCCTAACCAATCAGTTTTAGTATTTTTGTAAGAAATCATGCTGGGAAATCTTGTGGTGCAACAAGCATCGTGAGATTTCCTGTGGGATCTTGGGCTATATAGCCCTGTGCTGCCACATGGTGGCACTCATTTTAGAGAAACAGCTAAGCGAGTACCATCACTCTGCTGCTTTCTTCTGTGGTCTTTGTGAGGCTTTGGGCCTAGCAAACCCTAGACTCCAACTTTTCTATTGATTCTTTCTGGATTACTTATTGGAGCACCGCAAAGAAGAAATCTTTGGTGGCTGGTATCTGTCAGCAAGGCTGGGTGGGGGCCTTCCGGACGGTCACCCCAGGCCTGTCCAAGAGGCCTGCGGCATCTTGATACACCTGGCTCGGGTGGTCACTGAGCCAAAGTGGGTGCCACAGTAGGTGGTTGTCCACCAGGCTGATGGTCCGTGTCAGCTGTTTGTAGGCCCTGGTGACTCCTGGACTGGTAAGGTAGACTACACTCATCCAGGGAGGGGGTTGGACACGTCCCACCTCCACAGGCCTGGCATATTCCCTGGATAAGTGTGCTGGTTGGAAAGGGTGCCTTTGTGGACCCATGGGATACCTGCCCCGTGGGACACCTGCCCCGTGTTTGCCAGTGAAGCTTCCTGGCTAGTGGTATCTCAATTGAGACTTGGGAAGGGTGGCTTCGTAGCCCAGTGTGAGGCCTTTGGCCCAGTGTAGTCATTCTAAGTGGGTGGCGTGTTTGGTGGACCCGTGCGTTTTTTAGTTGGGTGTGTATTTATACTCCATAATGCCCCACAGTAAGGCCCAATTCAAAAGGCAAGCAGCTTCTGCTGTCTCGGGCGCTGTACACTCTGCCCCAAAGCAGCAAGCAGGGATGATGAAATAGTCACCCAGCTTACACAACTGAGCAAGACCATGCAAACTTGTGTGGCAGTTTGCAACCAACTTGCACAGAAGGGGCTTCAGGCTACAGCCAACAACCATCACTTCTTCTCCTCAACACACAGAAGTGTTGCCCCCTCAACCCTCACCTGAAGGTCAGGTGGTGGACACAGCATGTGGTCCTGTGGTGGATATGGCTATGGAGGTTGGGCAACTTACCATAGCTGATGTGTGGGAACTCCTGCAAAGGGTTCCAGGTGTGGGGCAGCAGGGTGCCGCTGCCCCGGTGTTTGTTCAGCCTACTTTGGCGGATTTATACAATCTCCTGCCCGGAGAGGTTTTTGCAGGTGGAAGCATGATGGAGCAGACCACCGGTGCGGGGAGAGGAGATGAGGCTGGTGCCACTGCATCTCAATATGACACCCGAGCTGTTGCAGGGCCACACTTCGGGGGATCTACATAGTCGGCTGGTGATGCTTCCCAGCATGTTTCTGCACCAGGTGTGTCTCCTTCTTCCCCTGAACAGGTGTCATGGCCCACCTCGGTATGGGCTCCAGGTGGTCAGGTTGGGCAGAGTGTGGGGGTTGAATGCCCCAACTCTGCATCGTTGGGAGCACCCTTGATGACACCTGAATTTTCCCAGGCAGCTAACTCGAGGGTTCAGGTGGCGCAGCCAGTGGTTAACATGGCTGGTGATACTTTAACAGCGCCTTCTATTGGTTTAGCTGGTTCAACTGTGGACAGACTAGGGGAATGTACCCCATATGCTGGGATGTCTACTCCCCTGGGCTCTCATCTTCCCCTTGCTACTAAAGAAAGGATTTGGAAAGGGGAATACATAGACCTATTTTCTCTTATTTTTAGAGATCCTGAACCAAGGATTATGGTTAAGGATGGGATAGTATTTAGCCTACCTAAGGCGTTTCAGGCGTTTAAATGCCCTAAGCTGGAATATAATTTTGTCAATTAGATAATGGGCTTCACTGTTTACAGGGGAGTTGTGGAGGAAAAAGAGCCACTTAGGTCACCTGATTTTTCCAAATATCAGGAAATTATGATTAAAACTTATACGAACTGCCATCACAATTCACGTGGCACAGCTTGGCTGCAATATGATGAGCAGTTCAGAATGAGGGCTGCTCAAGATCGCTCATTGTCATGGAGACATGTGCAATCTGAACTGTGGGCAGATGGTGGGGCCCTCCCCTTCAAGCCATTGTGACAATGGGTTTGTGCCCATGGTTACGCAGCCAAGAGGGCAAAATGCGAGGCCTGGCACAGCTGAAAGAAAGCACTTTGGTATTTGCTGGAACTACAATGCAGGTAAGTGTTTGAGGCAATCCTGCAAGTTTGAGCACAAATGCAACACCTGCAGGGGAAATCATCATGGCACTTCCTATGTTAGAGGCAAGAGATCAGGAGTCATGGGATTAACTCAGCCATTGTCATCGGAAGGAAAAGGCACCATCTCCAATTAATTTGGAGGCAATGGTGCCATGGCTCTGTATATACCCTAATAAGGACGCAGCTTCTTATATATTCAATGGTTTTTCCCTGGGTTCTCGTATCCCTTACTCAGGGACCAGGGAACATCGTTATGCCCCCAATGCACGTTTTGTGAAGGATTTGCCAGATATAGTAAGGGACAAGCTGGCAAAAGAGGTAGCAGCGGGCAGGATTTCAGGCCCTCATGATCACCTACCAATTTCCACCCTTCGCTTATCTCCTCTGGGCGTAGTACCCAAAAAAGCCCCAGAGGAATTTAGGTTAATTCACAATCTTTCTTATCCCAAGGGTGATTCTGTTAATGATTCCATAGACCCAAGACTTACTTCAGTTAAGTACGCTTCCTTTGATTCCGCAGGTAAGATGGTCAGAACCTTAGGCAAGGGAGCACTCTTACTTAAATATGATATAAAATCAGCCTTCAGGTTGCTCCCTGTTCACCCAGATGACTTTGATTTCTTGAGTTTTCAATTTGAGAGAAAGTATTATTTCGACAAAGCTATGCCAATGGGGTGTTCTATTTCCTGTTCAGCTTTTGAAACATTTAGCACATTCCTTCATTGGTGTGCGGTCAAAAGGTCAGGCAATAATGCAATCACCCATTATTTGAATGATTTCTTAATAGCTGGAGCCCCTGATTTTGCAAGATGTAGTGACACTTTAGTCGTCTTTCAGGGTTTAATGGCAGAGTTGGGAGTTCCTCTAGCCAAGGAAAAGACTGAGGGCCCTGACACACAGCTTACCTTTTTGGGGACTGAGATAGACACCATGGCTGGGATATCTCATTTAACAAATGACAAGCTAGTGGCTATGAGGGAGCAAGTTAGGTCATTGGTGGAAAAACATAAAGCTACACTCCACGACTTTCAGTCTCTTACAGGCTTGTTAAACTTTGCTTGTAAGGTAATAGTTCCAGGATGAGCATTTTGTGCTAGATTGTATAGAGCCACTAAAGGGGTTTCTGTTTCACATCATCATATAAGAATCACTAAGGAAATTCATGAGAAATTGAAAGTCTGGGAGTCCTTTTTGGAACAATTCAATGGAATTTCATTTTGGAGGTCTGAAATGCTGCTGAGGACAGATTTTCAGATACACTCCAATGCTGTTGGTGCCCATGGATTTGGAGTTTATTGGAATGGTCAGTGGGCTGCAGAAGCTTGGCCTCCTGCTTGATCAGAATGTGGTCTTACCAGAGACCTGACGATCTTGGAGCTGTTTCCCATAGTGGTGGCTGTACACCTATGGACAAATCTATCTAAGGAGAGCCCTCCCAGAAGTCCTCTCTGAGCTTAAATGAACACCGCTGCTTTCTCTTGCAATAGTTGAAGTGTCGGCTTATTGCTATTTATTGACTGTTTTAAATTGGATGATTTTAATTTGCTTGAGTTTAATACTGTTTTCAGGGGGGGAGGGTATTGAGGTTAATTGTATCTGGGTCTGTTCTTAACTGTTAACTGCCCCGATTATTCTCAGAGGGGCGGGATACAAATAAATTTTATTATTATTATTATTATTATTAATTTGCTAATAAGACCGTCTGGTTTTGGTGTGACAACCAGGCAGTGGTTCAGGTAGTAAATTCCCAGTCCTCTAAGTCCTCAAGGGTGATGAGTTTGGTTAGTACTATGGTGATGCAGTGTTTGAAATTCAGTGTTTTGTTCCAAGCTCACAATGTCCCTGGTTTGCTTAATCCTTTGGCAGACGGCCTCTCTCATTTTCAGTTCTCCAGATTTCAGCAGCTGGTGCCCGAGGCTTTGACGCACCCACTGGAGGTACCAGCACTTCTGTGGAGGCTTGGAGACTAGAAATAGACAAGGCGATCCTACAATCTATCGCCCCATCTACACGCAAGTCCTATCATACAGCTTTGAATGTATTTAGACAATTTTTGTCAGAAATAGGGGAGGTTGAGGTCTGGCCCATTAGGGTTCTTCAATTTATAGTGAGGCTTAGGCAAACGTGTTTGTTGCCTTTTACCATCAGGGGCAGGCTGGCTGCACTTCCCATTTTCTCCAGGGCCAGTGGTCTGCATGATCCTACTGCAGATTTCAGAGTTAGGAGGGCTTTAGAAGGTTGGACCAAAGAATCCCCAGTGGTTAAAGACACCCATTTGCCAATAACCGGCCCAGTCTTAGTGAAATTGTGGCAACACTTAGCCAATACTTGTTATTCAACAGAGGAATTGGCTTTGTTTAAAGCCGTATTTGCTATAGCCTTCTTTGCGGCTTTCAGGATCAGTGAGATTGTCCCAGGCTCTCGCAATGATAAATCAGATAGGGCACTCCTGCTTCAGATGTTATATTATCGGAGCAGGGGATTAAGATTTGAGTCAGGTGTTCAAAGACTGACCAGTTAGCAAAAGGTCAGTCCATTTCTTTGGCAAAGGCACCTGAAGGACAGATTTGCCCTGTCATGGCACTGGCAGATTATATAAAGGCTAGACCAAATGTTCCAGGATATTTGTTTGTGCATATTTTGGGTATGCCACTTACTCAATTTCAGTTTAGGGCGGTCTTAAAGGAGACCTTGAGGTGAGCTAATTTACCTTCTGCTCAATTTTCTTCTTATTCTTTTCACATAGGAGTGGCAACCACAGCAGCTGTTCATGGTTTAGGTGAAGCCGAGATTCACCGAATTGGCCGGTGGCAATCAAAGGCATTCAAATCTTATGTCCGTACATGATGGATATATACTATTGAGGATGAATCTAATTGCTCTTATTTGTCATTTATAGCTGGATTCTCTCGTAGAAAGATCTGGATAGTGGGCCACAGTCTTGTGTGGACAGAACGCCATATGGTCGAACAGTGATGGGACCCCACCTTGGGACTGGAGTACATTGGCAACCTGCAATGGTTTGGTTGCAGGGGTATGCAATGGGGAGCCTTACTTCCCATGATTATTGAGCTGTCAAAGGCCTGTCCACACCCCCGAGTTTTAGTCATACACTTGGGGGAGAATGACCTGGTCAAGATTCCCTGCCTTCAGCTTGCGAAGCAAATGGTCAAGGACTTGCTGGAGATAAGGAGGCACATTCCTGGTGCTGTTCTCCTATGGACTAAGTTGCTACCAAGGTGTAGCTGGCCTGGGGCCCATAAAGATGCTGTCGTAAATGGCGCTCGATGTTGGCTCAATCGTTATGTAACTAAGCAATTCTCCAGATTGTGCATTTATGTAATTGACCATGTTGGTATTCGGATAACCATGCCTCAGCTGTACAGGGGGGATGGGATACACCTCTCTTTAGAGGGCTCAGAAGTGTACGTTCAGTCACTTGCTGAGCACATATGAAAGGCAGTCTGGGGGGGGAGAGGGGATGCCAAGCTAGGCTGGCCCCCTCTTGTGGCAGGTATTAACCCCCTACCCACAGAAAATAATTAGATAAGTAAAAAATTGATTGGGATTAATCAGTCTAAATTAAATTGGCGGAAGTGACATCAGTACTTAAGTTAATGATGTCATTAACTTAATGACATCATATAGTTCAATATGACATCATTTCCACTTGGGAGGGGCAAAATTGTTTATTGTTGTTATTTACATGCTCTGTCACGTGTAGTGAAAGACTACCCACTTGGGTTAGTCACACCTTCACATACACACATGACAAAGCATTTGAATATTTAATTGTAAATTGTTTGTAAATAGACCCTGTACAGCTAAATAAAGTTTTGGCCTGTTTTTACCTACAAGAAGGCATCACTTGTACTTTGTGCCGGTGCAAAGACCCCCCTCCAACTTGTCAGAAGGGGTTACCTGTTGTGACAGCCATTTTGGGGCAAGTGACCGCCGGTTGGCTGGGTGTGCACGAAGCACAGCCTCGGTTCCTGCGCACCTAGCCAATCAGTTTTAGCATTTTTGTAAGAAAGCACACTGGGAAATCTCGTGGTGCAGCAAGCATCACGAGATTTCCTGTGGGATCTTGGAGCTATATAGCCCTGTGCTATCATGTGGCAGCAGACATTTTAAAGAAGCAGCTAAGCGACCCAACCCACCCACCTAATTTTAGGGTTTTGTGTTAGGTTACTCTCAGGCTTAGGCTGGTCGCCTTCAGCGGCCGGGAGGGAATTTTTTCCCCAGGGCTGTTCCCCTGGGGTTTTCGCCCTCCCTCAGAATACTTTGTTATTAGATAATTGGGTTTGGGTCTTATTATTGATGTAATTATGGTATTATTGCCAAGCTTTGTGATGTTGATATTAAAGTTGTTTAATTACATAATTCTAGCTTAGTAACAATTTTGGAACTCAGGTTCTGTATTTTAAGTTATGGTTAATTCTGGTGGAGGGCGGGTAATGACCCCCTACCCACAGAAAATAATTGGCTAATTAAAAAAATGATTGGGATTAATCAGGCTAAATTAAATTGGCGGAAGTGATGTCAATACTTAAGTTCATGATGTCATTAACTTAATGACGCCATATAGTTCAATATGACATCATTTCCGGTTGGGAGGGGCAAAAATTGTTTATGGTTGTTAGTTACATGCTTTGTCACGTGCAGTGAAGGACTACCCACTTGGGTTAGACACACCTTCACATACACAAGTGACAAAGCATTTGAGTATTTAATTGTCAATTGTTTTTTAAATAGACCCTGTACAGCTAAATAAAGTTGTGGCCTGTTTTTACCCACAAGAAGGTGTTACTTGTCCTTTGTGCCAGTGCAACAGACTCCAGTGCTGTTTTTTGTCTTACACATTGTTGTACAAGAAACTAAATATACTCTATCTTTTGTGCAAGCAGTCTTATATAGCAGTTAAAACATTCACTATCAGAGATTTTGTTCCCCTAGTGTCATGTTGGATCTTGGTCATGTCTGCCATGTAGTGGTAATTTATTAGAATGTCATTGGAACTCGTATATAACATAAGTTGAAGGACTTCCTCCAATCTGTTTATCTGGAATGACAGTGATACAAGTGGAATATTTCTTATCCAGAATTCCAAAATCAAAATTTTCCAAAATCCAAAATCCACATAGGTGACTCATGTACTACCACTTTTGTTTTCTGATGGTTCGCTGTACACAGACTTTGTTTCATGAACAAAATTATTTAAAAATATGTGTATAAAATTACCTTCAGGCTATTGTGCATAAGGTGTATATGAAATAGAAATGAATTTCATGTTTAGATTTGGGTCCCATCTCCAAAATATCTTACTATGTATATGCAAATATTCCAAAATCTGAAATATTTCTGGTTCCAAGCATTTCAGATAAGGGAGATTCAACCTGTACTGTCAACATGCTAACATTTGGCATGCAGTACTAGCATATATATATATATATATATATATATATATATATATATAGCATTTTGATGTTCATTTCAGAGGTATTTCACAGACAAAAACCAAAAAAAAGCAAAACTGCAGTCCTATACAGCAGCAATGGGAATAAAATGCTCCTCCAGATGTTGGATTGCAACTCCTAACATTCCTTACCATCAGCCATCCTGGCCAGCTGCTAAGAGTCCAGCAAAATGGGGCAGGTGAAGCATTCCCACTCCCGGTATATATGCTCAGTTGAAGACATTATGCCTGACATCTGAGTAAATATGCATGGACTCATGCTGTTAAATCTCTATAAAATAATACATATTAGATAATATTAAAAACAAAACAAAACAAAACAAAACCCCCGACAGCAACAAAATCATAAGGTGAACAAAAATAGCAGTTGAGTTTAAAAGGCCAATTGAAACAAAGCACTCATTTTAGAAAAGTTAACAGAGTAGGCTCTACATTTCTTGGCAGAGAATGCCACAAAACTGGAACAATATAACTTCAAGTCATGCTACTAATTAAATCACTTTAACTATTATAAATGTAACATTAGTTCCCAATATTAGAAACAAGTTATGCTATTACATGTATATTAAGCTGTCACAATGGAGATTATCACATGGGAAAGGGGATAAGGATGGGATCGCTCCCCCATCCTTATCTCATCCTTAATCCGATGGTGCAATAGGCTTTCAAATCGTTGTGCTGATCCCATAATTAACCCCCATTAATCCATCATTAAAGCAGCATTGTAATAATGTAAACTTCCGTTAACACAAAATGCTGGCCAATGTAGTAATAATAATAATAATAATAATAATAATAATAATAATAATAATAATAATAATAATAATTTTTATTTATAACCCACCCCTCTGCGTGGCAATTGGGGCAGGGTACAACAGTTTAAAAACAAACAGAGTTAAAAATCATTCCCTAACCCCATAATCCCACCCTCCCATCCCTTAAAATAGAATTAAACCACAATGAAATTAAAAAGTGCCACATTAATTAAATTAAAATTAGTTAAAAACATACACTACAATGTAGCTTTAATGACAGGTTAATGACAGGATCGGCACGATTTCAGCTGAACATCTTTAGTGCCATTGAGGTCAATAGCGCTTCCTGGACATTTGTTCTTCTTTACTGCCATCTTGTCAACTTCAACTTGTGGCAACCCTTTGAATGGCAGATCTCCATATTACTCTATCATCAACTGCCTTTCTCAGGTCTTGCAGACTCAGGGCTGTGGCTTTTTTGATTGAGTCTGGAATCTGGTCTTGCTCTTTTCCTTTTCCTTTCCTTATCATTATTGTTTTTACTAGTTGGTCATATCTTCTATGCTATGTCTAAAGTACGACTGTCTCTTTCTTTTGAAGGGAATTTTTAAACCCTTTAACTTCCATGAATAGAGTCTTATAGTAGATTAAACTCAGCAGTTTATTTGACAACATATTGTCAGGTGGACTGTTGGCTTGTTAGCCTAGGGTTCCACACCAATGAAGCAGTTAAACCAATTTTATGTATATAGAATTATTACAAAAACATATAGTGGCAGCAATGGAGCAACAAAACTCAGAAATAAGGAGCAAGCACTATTACCAAACTATGTGTGTAAAACTTGTTCTTTGTACCTTATTTCAGTTTTCAGGTGTTGTCAGCATAACATGTCAAGATGTTTTGGAACATGTTTAACTTAACTTGAAATCATTAGAAATCTACATTTTCTATGCTTAAACAAAGTGTTTTCTTCAGCATGACTATGCCACATTTAGACCTCATCATGGGGCTTCTTTGGTGTGGAACTTCTGTCCTTCACTTAATTCCAGCTTTACCTGGATTTTCAATTACTCCACTCTCCATATTCAGTTTGTGTGTTCAATGGGACTTAGGGTGTGTCCACCTTAAGCAGAATTAAAGCAGTTTGACACCACTGTATCTGCCATGACTCTATCCTGTGGAATCCTGGGATTTGTAGTTTGGTGAAACATTCAGCCTTCCATGTCAGAGAGCCATGATGCCTCTTTTTATGTTGTAATGTGCCTTGAAGTCATTTACAATTTATGATGACCCGGCCTAAGACAACTTCATCATGGGGCTTCTTGGCAAGATTTGTTCAGAGGAGGTTTGCCTTGCTTGCCTCAGAGGCAAGAGCATTTGTCCTGGCCAAAGTCACTCTGTGGATTTCATGGCCAAGCTGGAAGTCAAAACCTATGGCCTTTGCAGACTGCCAGAAATAGTGCAAATTGAGTCCACTTTAACTGCCCTGACTCAGTGCTATGGAATCATGGGAACTGTAGTTTATTGTGACACCAGAGCTCTCTGACAGAGAAGGCTAAGGGCCTCTGCAGACGACTAATTGGGTCGTCTTCCGGGCCCGGAAGAGGAGGGGCAG
>JAIPUX010001880.1:78604815-78624521 GCA_020142125.1 Phrynosoma platyrhinos
TGCACCCCCCACACCTTCTAGTGATGCCCCTGATGTCCAATAACTGGATCTACAATAGCCCCTCCATTTTCGTGGGGGATCTGTTCTTGACACCCCCCCATGAAAATGGAAACTCACAAATAATCAAGCGTCATTGGCTTGAATGGCCATGCACACCATTTAATTTAATGGAGCTTGCCTCTTGCCTGAATAATCTAGACCGTGGACTTCAAGTCTGCAAAAACGGAGGGATGACTGTATGTACAATTAGAATACATAATAATTTTGCTATAGTTGATAAAAATGATCTGTAATGAATATAGATTATCTTCTCCAAGGGCAAAGTTGCATTGCAGGATTTTTCCTCTATGTATTGACAAACTTTACCCCACATAATAAACTCTGTCAGTTGAACAGAGTTCCACCAGGGATTAAGCTGATTTGATTACACAGTTTGCAAAACAAACAAGACACTAGATGCTTCACTATTAAAACCTCATTAAGAGCTTGTGTAAGTTCAGGCACTCTGTTCTGAAGGGGAAATGGACAAGTTGCAGAACTGGAAGCAAATTAAGAGGCAACAAGACTGCTGATGATATATACATGGACAGACAGAAAAAAACTGGTCTTCTGTCTTTGTGTGGAAGACTATTTTTGTTCACAATGACCAGCCAGATGCCTCTATGATGTCTACAGATAGGACTTGAGTTCTTTCTGTTACTTCCCAGCTGTTGTATTCAGTAGCAGTGCTGCCAACCATAGGCATTTCGTTTAGCCCCCATAACTAAATTTGTGTGATTTCTGTTTAAAGTCATCTAAAACAGTGACAATTACTACATTTCATAGGAGTCAGTTCCATAATCATGTTGTTCTAATCTTTCTTAATCAATGGTCAATCTGCACCCTTCCTTTTAAAAACATCAGTCACTGGAGGGGGTGATGGATTGGCACATAGGATTTCTCTAAAGCTCTTCAGATTATATTTCAAATGACCTTATTGTCCACAGATGATCTCCTACAGGGAAAAACATCAATTTTCTTTGGTCCCCTGACCCACTCTGATGACTCTGAAAAATGGTCTTGCCTGTGTCCCATCTCTATTGTTGTTAACTGTCACCAAGTTGATCCTGTCATCATCAGGGTCTTGAAGACTCAGGGACATGGCTTCCTCAATTACTCACCTGTAATGCAGTCTTCCCCTTTTCCTGCTGTCTACTACCTTGCCAGGCATACCGGTAGTTGTTTTTTTCTAGTAAATCACATCTTCTTGAGATCCAGCATGGTTTCAATGTTGGACAACTCTGAAGGCCAGCTCAGCATGAAACCCACTGGGTGATGCTCAGTCTCAGGGGAAGGCAGTGGCAAATCTCCTCTGAATAAATCTTGCCAAGCAAACCCTATTATAGGTTTGCCTTAAGGTAGCAATAAATTGGAAACAACTTGAAGGCACACAACACATGCACACATTTAGAATTTTCAACCAGAGAGCTCCAGTGCCTCAGCAAACTACAAACCCCAAGATTTGATAGAATGTTGTCAGGGTAGTTAAAGTGGAAGCATAAGGCTATAATTGTGTGTAAGGACCTCTCTGTCACATCCCCTAGTGGTAGTCACACAGCAACCTATTTTCCATTCCTTAACAGAAATTGTAATAGATGGAAGATGATTAAGGAGAGATGTTTGTTCCTTTCCTGTCTCTTCCTCCTCTGTTGTCACAACAGCATAAGCAGCAGTGTCCTAGACCCAAAGCCTGAGGAATAGTAGAGGAAATGGTGTAGACCAAAGACAGATAAAATCCTGGATTAAAAGCCTGCCTCAAGGCAATGGCAAACCTCTTCTCTGAACAAATCGTGACAAGAAAACCCCATGATAGTAACAATCACTCTACATACAATAATCACACCCAACACATATTTTATAAATACTATATTGTTATTATGTTATTAGTATTATGCCGAAGAGGATATGTGGGTATTTTTAGAGTGGTGTTGGGGGGGTAGATATAGATATAGATATAGATATATAGATATAGATATTTTAAAAGACAAAGAAAAGAAAACCCCATGGTAGGTTTGCTTTAGGATCACCATAAGCTGGAAATGACTTGAAGTTGCACGCCAAACACACTTAAACAAGAAATAAGTTAAAGAACTGCACTGCCCTACCTAGTTTTAATTCATTTTCATAACTAAAGCAAAGCAAAAGCAAAGCAACTTCATTTATATACTGCTTCCACATACTGTAGTTTTGAAACCTCTTGGTCCATATCTAAAAACCCACAGCCACTTGATGCTTTCAAAAGGAAAGAAAAAATAGATTCAGTTGTACATTTACACTGCAATTGCATGCTACCTACGAATGACTTTTAAGGAGAGAAATAAAGAATTGCACTGTTCATGTTTCATCTGTTTTGAGACCCAGTTTGACTGGATGAATCAGTAGACAAGAGAAAAACTTACCAGTTTTCAACACACCACTCATCATTCCCTTTTTAAATGTTCTTCTTTTAAAAAATCAAATCCAGTATAGAAAAACTGAATGAAACTTGGCACCATTTCCCCATGTCTTTTATTTTATGATGTTCATTCACTCAGCCATATAAAGTTTAGTTTGTCCGAACCATATATTAAGACCAGATTACTTTCCTGATTTCCGTACTCCATCCTTGCTGTTCATTTGACAGTGACTATGTAATTGTCTTCTGAGTCAGCACAAATCAGATGCTTTGGCAGTCCCACACGAAAGACTAGATAGATGAGTTTTGTTTGCAGAGGGATGAGTGCTAAAAGAATCAAGCAAGCCTTTTATGAAAATTACTGACCATCCTGCTATTTGCTTCATTAACATTCTTCAAGGAAATTAACTTGCTTACAAATAGGCAATCCTCTCTTCATTTTTCTTTTCCTAGCATGTTTTGTCATATGACGCAAGAACTGGTGTAGCCTAAGAGACACAGCTATGAATTAGAAAGTTTAACTTTGTTAGAAAACTGAAGAGAGAACTGTGAATCTAGTGTGAGTCTCACATTATCCACAAACTAATTAGGCTGCATGCTAGCTGAATGGACTCTATTAGGGAAGTCATGGGTATGAATTTGCAAGACTAAGGAGAGCAGTGGAGGATATGATGTTTTGGAGATGTCTCATCCACAGAGTCACCATGAGTAGAGACCAACTCGAGAGCAATTAACAACAACAAATTAGGCAGTCTTAGATAAAACAACGTAAATGGTTTATTAGTAAGAATTGTAAGTAAAAATCATTTAAGATAGGAACTTAAGAACAATTGAACGGATATAAGTACTCATTGTGGAAGAACTAAAGGAAGGCTGTATATATGTACTGTAAATAGAACTTTTGTACTGAAAGTATGTATCGTACAATTGTTTTAATTATGCAATAAAAATTTTCAAAAAAAAAATTAGGCAGTCTTAGGCAAGCCACTCCTACTCAGTGTCATCAACTTGATGTGAACTATTTTGGGAAAACTGTAATAATACTAACTTACTTTACTGTACAAGTAGGAATCGTATACCTCTCCTGATGTTGTTGGACTGCAAGTTCCTGCAGACCAGCCCAGCATAGCTAAGTGAAAAATGCAAGGAGTTGCAGTCCAATATGAGGAGGGACATATGGTTCCAACTCAAGCTTACAATGATGTTATAGAGGATACAACTGGAAACTCTGTGTGAAGTAAATTAAAAACTTGAAACACTTATAGAAGTGCTATATATTCTATTTAGTTTGTTGTAAGAACATTCAAGTACAGTGGTCCCTCCACATTCACTGGGGTTAGGGGTGAAGGAACCCCTGTGAATGTGGAAAAACTACAAATAAAAAAAACCCCACTATTCTTTTTACCTAAGAGAATACCTCTCTAGGAATCTCCAGGCCCTCCAGTGCAACTCTGTGGTCAACATCTGCCAGAGGTTTATCACAGAATCATGCTGGAGGACCTACAAATGCCTAGAGAACTGTTTTCTCTAGGAAAGTCTAGGTCAATGATGGCAAATCTTTTTGAAGCTGAGAGCCAAAACTCAGTGGCATTCCTGCACTGGGTGCCGGGGGTGGGACTTTTGGGGGCAGGACTTCCAATGGGTGGGCCAGAAGCGGGACATCCACCTTCCAAGGGTGGGACTTCCAGGAACACTCTCTCAGCCTCAGGCTAGCAATAGTAACCTTACCTCTGAAGAAACTTGCCAAGAAAACCCTATGAAAGGGTTGCCATGAGGTGGAAATGACTTGAAGCCTTACAACATCCGCAACAATCTACAGTCGCCCCACCATTTTTGTGGACTTCAAAGCTGCATCCTATGCCTATCCCCGAGCAGGAAATGGAGAGGGACATAATGGACGTGTGCCCATGGTGTGCCCCTATGCGTGCTCACAGGCACGTGCCACCATTCAAGCCAATGGGGCTTGGAATATCATCAAGTTTCTGTTTTTGTGGGATCTGGAACGGATCCCCCATGAAAACGGAGGGCCAACTGTATATCCATCCAACTTGCTGTGGAGAATGCGAACCACTGCCTATCTATCCCATGGGGATGTGTGTGTGTGTGTGTACATACATATATAATCCTTTTTAACAAAGGTTCCCTCCTGCATTTGCAATTAGCCATATCCATCCCTCAAAAAGAAATAAAAAAGGAAAGTGAGCCAAGATTGTAGAAGAGAGAAATGGATCAGGTGGGGAAGGGCTTCTCCTCAAAATCCAGAGTGACCTTGTGCACTCCTCAGTCCAAGAGGACTCCTCAGTCCAAGAGGACGGCAATGACAAACCGTCTCTGAAGAAATATGCCAAGAAAATTCCATGATAGGCTTGCCTTAGGGTCGTCATAAGTCAAAATATGACTTCTAGGCACACAAGAGCAACAGATGTGTGTGTGTGTGTGTGTGTGTAAGAGATTCCCACCTGCAGTCAGTTGCATGTGGCCGCATCCATTCCCCAAAATAAAAATAAAAAGAAAACAAGCAAGAGTTGCAGAAGAAAAAATTGGGCAGGCAGGGAAGGATGGGTAACCTTGGGTAAGTCACACCCTCTCGGCCTCAGGATAAAGCCATGGGAAACCCCCTCTCAAGAAATCCTGCCAAAAAACCCCTCTCATCTGAACACACTTTGTCAAAACAAACACATGATAAATTCCCCTTAAGGTCGCCATAAAACCCACCTGGTAACCTTGGGAAAGTCATACTCTCTCAAGCTTCATAGGAAGGTAATGGCAATGTCCTCTGGACAGACTTTGCCAAAACAAATGCATGATAAGTTCCCCTCAAGTCGCCATGAAATCCACCTGGTAACCTTGATGTATCCTTAGCTGGCCTTTAGTTTCCAATTACACTATGCTGCCCTATCCCCCCAAAGCCCGCCGTGCCACTCTCACCACGGTAGGTGGTGGAGGGCATCTCTTCCTCTTCCCTCTGCTCACGCCCTGCCCCTTCCACTGGTGGCAGTCATGCCCATGCGAGCCTGACGCCGTGCCACTTCCGGCACGTGTGCCATGGGTTCCCCAACACGAGTCTTGGCTGTCCAGCACAACTCTGTGGTCAACTTCCAGCAGAATTGTGGTGGATGTAGAGATTTTTAGAAATAACATATTAACCAAAACTGTAAATCATCAAATCAGAAAAAGGCAAATCTGCAAATGTGGGTTGCCAACTGTAAATTAATATATTGCTCTCCAAATAAACACCTAATATCTGTTGGCTAATTGGATCTTGTGGCAGAATGAGTGAAAATCACTCATTAGGGAACAGCAGGGCAGCCCAAGATATTTTGCTTCTTGAGGCAAAGTGAAAGCTGGTGCTTCCTTCTCATCACATGTAGAAAAGGCACTCAGTATCCTTCCACAAGCAGGTAAACTCCTTTTTATTCCAACAATCCTTTAAGAATTTTTTAAAAGGAAACACTGTATAATGTGCTGGACTATTTTTTTTAATGGTTTGTGGTTTTAACAGGATTTAATTTTATAATGGTTTAATTGCTTAACTTTTGTATTGTATGCATTTTTAATGATTATGGGGTAGCATCCTCCAAAGATATACTCCAAGGATATACTCCAAAAGTGTAGTTACTCAAGTGGTTAAGACACTGACTCTGTTGATTGCAAAATCAGCAGGTTGGCAGTTCGAGGCTCGGGTGCTGCATGATGGGGTGAGCTCCTGTCACTAGTCCCAGCTCCTGTCTAGCAGCTCAAAAGTATGCAAATGCAAGTAAATAAATAGGTACAACTTTGGTGGGAAGGTAAACAGCGTTCTGTGCAATCATGCTGGCCACATGATCACAGACTAGTCTCTGACAACGCTGCTCTTCAGCTTAGTAACAGAGATGTGCAGCACCCCTTATGGTCGGACACAACTCGACAACCTTGTCAATGGGGAACACCTTTACCTTTACTTAGCATTCTCCACCACACCTGAAAGCAAGCCAGTTCAGGAGCCCAGGATATGTTGTAGCCACACATAGTTGAGAGAGAATGCATCAGGTCAGCAAGGATTTCTCATGTTGATTCATTTTTAAAAATATATTACAGAATATTATCATTAGATTACATACTTTTCACCCCTTTTCCCTTCCCTCCCCCTCCAATGGCTATGACCAAGTAAATTAGTACCCAGTACCCATGATATGGAATCTCTTATTAATAATTTCTCTAACTTTGTTGTGCTCCTTTCTCATGCTGCTTCATGAAGTTCGTCGTATTTGGCTGGGACTAGGTTGTGGAAAGATGAGGCAGTGGTGCAGAACACAGAGCCTTCCAGATGTTGCTGGACTGCAATTCATCAGTCTTAGCCAGCCAATTCTGACCACTGATGGAAGCTATAATTCAACATCTGATAGGCATACTTTCCCCATTCCTGGTTTGAGAATCTACATGACATGAAGACACAGAGCATACTGGGATCAGATCAGATCAGCTTTGTGTGTGTGTGTGGGAGAGGGAGAGGGAGAGAGAGAAAGCTCCAGAGGAAGGCAAAGGCATATCACACCCCAGTGGTAACTCCACCAGTGGAACAAGCAGAGGTTCAAGGAGGTTTCAGATACATTCAGCACATCACATTAAGGAGCAATAGTGGTCCTGGTTTCTGATGGTGTTGGACAATTTAAACCTTAATTCAAAAGCTGTTTAAACACAAACAGAAAAGTTTATAAACCTTTGTTCCATAGTATTCCTTTGAAAATCTCATTGCAGGGTTACTATTAATATGTTACTAGCTGGCTCAGGGACATGCTGGAATGCACTGCAAAACATCTGTGGAATCATCAGGAAAGTGGCTGTTGATATTTGACAGAGCTCAAAATCCAAGAGATTAAAGTATGCAGAAAAGCAAAGCAATTTATGGAATGGATATTCTTGGCTAGGATTCAGATCAAATGTTTTATATCACACGAAGCCCTCTCTTGTTGGTTGTTAAAATCTTATTCCAACAGCTAAGCTAATTCTGAATGGATTCTGCTGTCTGATATGCTATAACATTTATGCCAACACTGGCTTAAACATTAAGCTCTTTCCATTCCAAAGAAAGAAGCCTGTGCAAGGCTAACAAGTTTGAATAAACATGTTTTATTTTAATTTGAAGTTTTAAGCAATCCAAACAAAAACTCATCAATATAACATAAATACAAAAAGCATTTAAAGCACGTCACTGACAGCCAGCTACATGGTATGCAAGAACTACAGCAAACCTCACAGAAGCAGCAGAACACGGGACTTGGTGAATAGCAGTAATGACTTCTAGGAGCAAACTATGTTCACATATACAGGGTCTACAGACTTTCTGAAATAAAACTGTATTGAACTTCAGGGCCCTTGCAGAAAGAGGTAAGTCTTTCCTTTAAAGTAGGCACACACTAGTGCTCAGCTTATTTGCAGGATTTAAAAAGAAAGTTGATAAACAGGAATCAATCTCCAATTTGTAGAGATCATACAATTCATCTGTCAAGAGGAACAATTAAACAAACAGAAACAAGTGACAGTATTTTAGATTCAAAACAAAGAATGGACAATATAACAAAAATATTGTTAGGGTGTTATCCACACAGACAGTACTAATACAGCTTCTGCCAAGGATTTGTTTTGTGTCACCAGGTTGCAACTCTCTATATAACATGGGAAACCACTTTTCACACTATAGGGAATCCCAAAAGCACCTTGTGATAGGGCATGTGTCTGCTTTTTTTGGATGTGGGGGAAAACAAAAAAAATATGTTGGCCAAGTCTGAAATTGCTCCTTGGACGCCAATGGCAGATTACTATCCCAGACTTATGTGTAACAAAATCCTGTGTAAAAAGCTTCCTCCAAGTAATGTCTTGTATTGGTGCTGCGTGTGTTACTTGTACGTTATCTAAAACTGAAAACTCTTAGAACAAACCTTAGTAATTCAAAAATTAAGCTGATGTCACAGTGGAGTTTGAAGCAGAGCTTGTGTGTGGACAATATGCATGTTTACTTCTTGATTTAATGGAACTTAGCATTTGGGGGGGGGGGGGGAATCCCAGAACTATTTGTTAAAGAATCTAGTATGGCTTGTTCCTTGATGTATAATGGCACTAAACCAAATATTCTCAACTGCAAAAGACTGAAAGAAATAGTTTGGCACACCAACTATAATTTCAAAGATGTATTTTTCCTACATTGGCATGTACTTTAGTGCCACCTTCTGGTCAACCTTACTGCATGTCTATAGTACTATTTAAACACTATTACTTCAAATAGAATGGCAGCAAGGTCTCAATTATTATATATACAGTATTAGCAGTGGTTGGTTCTCAAACACATATTTTCCAAGAAATTGTGACCTTACATACTAATACAATTAAATCCACATATTATATAGGATATAGCCAAATCACAAAAACAAGTTATCTTTGTATTAATAAAGTATTAATTCCATCTGTTTCCTATCTTCTATCATTGACAATATTTCAACAATTACTGTGATCTAATATACTCAACCTCCCCAAAATCCAATGGTTTGTCTCTTTGGAAAACAATTCAGAGGTACCCAAAGGATTTTTAAAATATATATTTGGTGAAATAATTGCTACATAAGAATATTTGTGTTGTGAGAAACTAAAAGCCAGACAAGAAGAATGAAAGCACAGTAAAAAATAAATAAGGAAAAGTATTCTTTTATCATCAGATGTTAAAGAGATAAACATGAAAGATTCCATACTATGATATTACAAAAGAGATCACCACAGAGCAATTTTACTATGCAGAGAGCAGGTGGCAGTTTTTTCATCATCCTTCCTACTAGTCATGGAGTTCCACTACTTGACAGCATGATATAAAAATTATGTGGCATTTTTACCTCCAACCACATGGCCCACTTTCCCCCCAATTCCATGGGAAGAACATTGCTGTCTGAAGAGCTTTCCATGAGCATAGGTATCATCCTGCTAGTGCACCTCCATCTCTGCCATCAAAATGGCACTTACATTACTTGCTATGGACTCCCAAGTAGCTCCCCATTAAAGTTAGCATAGTTCTCCTAAGGCAGCAAAATCAAAAGCTACAAACTAAACACACTGGCATCAGAAGAACAGTCGGTTTACTATGGATTCTAATTTAGTTACCATTTAGTGAAATATAATGCTGATAGCAAAAAAGCCCAAGAGAAATTGCTCCCTTCACCATATGCCCTTTCTCATTATTTATAATTAGCTCACATTCAACCCATATAGATCTAACTAAGGCCAATACCAAGGGATTGGCTTTCTAAGGGCTAGATCCAGGTGGAATTGCATGCAACTGGGCTGTCATAAATGGACTTTTTTTCTCCCTCCTCCCATAGAGAAATTGCTCTAACACCCTGAAAATGCAACGTAGATGAATGGGGTGGGCTATGGTGCACATGAAATTACATTACCCTGAAATATTTTGTGATTGGGACATATTATAGAAGACACCTTTTCTTCTGGACCCAGCCATGCATTTTCTTTATCAAGCAAACCACTGTACTAGAGCAATCAGAAGTTTTCACTGACAGCAGAATGTCTCAGTTGAGTCCGGGGTACTGCATATCTTAATTGTCTAGTTGGCACGGGTGTTTAAATGTATGGATTCATGCAAGTGATACAGTATGGAAGCTTGCCTATATAGTTTTCATAGAAAAGCTTAACCACAGAACTTGTTACCCAAAAGCTCAAATATATTATAGACTTGGGAGTTAATCAATTTTTAATAAAGTATAAGTTAAATGTATCCAGAATTAGTTTGGTTCAGTGACTTACTGTAATTCATGTTTAATGAGGTCACTTCCAACATGGGACTGCAAGCCATTTTGTCCGTTCCCTGCGGAAAAGGTGTAGCAGGATGTAATTGTGGTCCAAAAGTGGGGTCGGAGGGTATAGTACTAAACATTTACCCTCATAGTAAAAGTTGCTAGTTTGACATATTGTCACAGAATAAAGGACACACAGGATTAGGAGCATTTTTTTCAAACTGTACATTAATCATTCTAGCCTTGTTTTCAGATCTAGCCACGGGAACTGAGTTTCTGCACAGCTTACACAGGGAGACCAAAGTTTGTTTCCTTTTACACCATCTTTTAACCCTACTTGCAGAGACACAGGAAAAAAATGTAGGGCACATGCCAATTAGAATGAAGCCCTTTTAAATGCTACTGGTGTAAGAGTACAAGATTTTAACATATGAAATCAGTGGGCCTTAGGCTATAACCCTATAAACATTAACCTAGAAGTAAGTCCTATAGAACTTGAAGGGGCTTACTTCGGCGTAGCCATGTATACAATTACTTAACTTTGGGCAGAAAGGAAAGAGAATCCATAAAGGCATAAAAGTGCAAGAGTCACATTTTAAATATAAAGTAATTGCACTAAGCACACACTAATTAATTTACAATCTTCTCTCCTAGAGTCATTACCAGTTATGCCAGTGAAAAAATACTTGGTTAGAAAGCCCACTTAGGATGGAAGTATCTTTAAAGCAGCTGTATTATAATCATAGAACAGATGTTAAAAGTAAAATTTATGTATTTATCCTTAAAACATTAAAAAGGGTTATTTGCAGTATGTAGTTAGTATGAGCAAAGTAAAGAACCAGTCTTAAAATGTAACAAATAATACGGTATAGGAAAATAGATTTTGAAGGTTTAACATTCTAAAAAAAAATGCAGGAATTTTCACTTTACAGAGTCTTCGGCAAAGCATTTTAAGATGAAGCAAAGAATAAATCAGAAGGGAATGCTTAAACCAAAGTATTCAATGATCTCTTCTGGTTAATAGGAGTGCTTGTTTTTGACATGGCATGGATACATTCCAATGTCCTTCAAATCTAAGAGTTCTGATACTGTAGTTAATGCAGGATTTGGGTTGGTTAAAGCAGGCCATAAAGGTTAACATAATACTGAATGACAGAACATTTGATAATTTGCCCTGGATTTGTTGCTTTTCAGAGATTTCAAAGCAATACATGACAAGCTCCTCCAACAGCCAAGCCCAACATTCAGTTGTTCTGTTTTAAGTAGACTGGGCTGCCTTAATCAACAATTACAGTTGGCTTTTTGTGCACAGACTGTACAAGAGAAGAGAACTCTGTTTCAGGTGCATCCTTCCAAAGGCTCGTCTCCATTTCATGGTGGAAAATACTTAGGACAGTTAACATGTCTAGCAACAGTATGACTGTTAGGTATCAAAGCAGTCAACTCCATCGGATGTTTTACCATTTGCTGTCTCCTTCATCTCTCCAAATGAAGGCCACATTTTTTTAATGAGGAAAATTAAGCTTCCCTGTAAGACCCCCTGAGGTAGTAAAATGGGGAACTTAATGTGAATCTTTACCTTTCACTTTATTTCAGACTGCAAAATGTAATTTCCAGACATCACCAATTATGAATCTGCTTAAACAGACACAGACCCACCCTTCCAACTGGCTATTGTGCAGTAACCGAAAATGAATCTGAAAGCAGCAATGAACTGGCATAGAAATGAAAATATATGCTTTGCAATATAGACACACATTATGACTCTCCTTTCTCACCAAGTCCCCGATGCTGACTGCATAGCATTAGAACAGCTGACACAATAGGAGAAAATTGCAATTGAAATATGAGGCATTTAAAGACAATCCCCCCAGGAGCAGCTTCAGATTATCGCATTGCAAAATATGCCATATGATAAGGCAGCATGAGTGAGCATGATTGCCTGTCAGTCTTCCATTTTGTCCACACAGCTGCATATCCTTGATAGATTTTTCTGCTGCCTACCATACTGAGAGAGTTCATGGTCCACCGCAAGCTTTTGGTCTTTCAATTTCCTAAAGACAGCTAGTAGCACTGCTATCCATCGAGTAAGTAGACTACCACTTCATATGTAGACATCATTATAGCTGTGTTTGGTATCTGTCTAAACAAGTGCGTTGTTAGGCCACGGTAGAGAGAGCCATAGCCTTCTTCTCGCACCAGCAAAGAGAGCGTCTGGAAAAAAGATCTGTACTTTGTTCCTTCTTCTCGTAGCCTTGTTCGTACAACCTCTGCAGAGACAGAAATTATTATTATTGTTGTTAGATAAAAACATTTCAAATATGCAAAGAATAATATGCCTTATAGGAATGAAAGAAAAGGAAACTATATAGAGCTATCACATTTTTTTTAGTCACAATTCCTTGACAGAATTATAAAATTTGTTTATTTATTTATTTATTTATTTCAGGCTTTGTATGTGCTAAATCCACCATCACTACTTCCCGACTACTGATGACTCAAAGAAAAGTAACAAGAGTATCTATAACACATTAATGAGGCATCACAATTTTCCTTTAAAATACTGCAATGACTGGGGATTTTATTAACTTCTTGTTTGTGGCATGGGTTCTAAAATACTTTTCTTGGGACATTTTGAGAATGCTTTCACCTCCACCCCACATTTTTAAGCCACTGTCTTCCATTCTGATAGATTTTTTTTTAAAAAAAGCATCAAAAATAAAAAAAAGAAAGGAGTACTTAAAAAGAGTTACTTCAAAAAAATTAAATAGCATTACCACGATAGAGGTCATAACAAGTTACATAACAAATTAATGTTAAAAAGGGGGAGTAACTCCAAGTTGTATTCAAAGTATCATTAAAGTGATACTTTAAGACACAAAACCAAAAGTAGATACACAATAAGGAAAAGAACAATATGCTGTCAATGAAAGTGAGGTGATTTTAAAACCAGTTTCCTAAATAAATAAATATAAACCAAGCAGTATTTCAAGTGTTGCCACTTCTCAGAATGCTCAACCTTACATTCTTACTCATTTGCAGGAAAAAGAGGACATGAAGCAAAACCTCTTCTGCTAGTCTAAAATAATGGAAGGAAGGGATAGAAGCTGGCACTTTCTGGGACAAACATCATTTTCAAAGCATCCACAGTTTTAAAGGTCAACAACTGTAGTTTCTGGAGCCAAACAGACAACCAGTGCAGTTGATGTGGACCACTACAATCTATACTAGAAACATCTTCCAAGCCACCTCTGTACCTAATATTGAACTATCTGAAGCATATAGGAGGGTAGGAGTAGGCAACTGTGGAAGGTTAGGGGCAATATTAGGCGAATTTGGAGAGCTGGACCTGCTCCCACAAATAAACAAATAAATAAATAAATAAATAAAATTAGAGGGGGAATTCTAATTTGGAGCAATTTCACCATGTTTTACGTTTCAAAAAAGGAATCTCCTGGGCCTAAAGTGGTCTAGGGGCCAACCAAATGTTGTGGAAATGCACCCCACATGCCCTAGTGCAGGGACCGGCAACCTACGGCCCGGGGGCCGGTTAAGGCCCCGGTCCCCGGGCTTACAGGCCCAGGCCGAAGGTTGCCACTGCCGCCACCACGTACCACCATTGAGGCGCGCTTTTGCCACTCTGCGGCCGAGATCGCCATTTTGAAAATCAAAATGGCAGTCGTGACGCGTTTGCGCATGCGCAGTACTCTTGCGCATGTGCAAACGTATCGCGGCTGTGATTTGGACTTCCAAAATAGTGGCTGCAACATGCGCGCGTGGTGGCTGTGGCCACATGCGCTATGGCTGCGGCTGTGGCCGTGTGCATGGGGGGGGGTCGTGTGTGGTGGTGGAGGGCGCGCGTGTGAGTGCGCGCGCTGCCATTCCCTCCCCCCCTCGGCCCAGCCAAGACCTGGGGTACGGGAGACCGGCCCAGGTCTCAGAAAGGTTGCCTACCCCTGCCCTAGTGGGTATTTTGGAGCATTCTGGAACAAAATGTATTTTCAATTTTTTAAGAAATTGTTTTTGACCCCTGGAGGGCCCATGGGGCCTCAAAACATTGTGGAAATATCCTCTTCATCCTCTACAGTGCAAGTGAGTGCATTCTGGAAAAAATCTTTTTCAAATAAAAAATATTTTTTGACCCATGGGAGCACAAAAATGACACTCTGGGGCTGCTTGTGGCCTGCAGGTCACACTTCACACATTTCTGGCCTGGGGATGCAGCTGTCTATTAACTTTTGTTTATTTTAGTAAATTTTTAAAAAGCTGATTGTTTACAGATGTAGTGGTATTTAGTGGAGACCCAGTGATTTAAAGGTGTCTGCTCTAAATTGGACTAAATATGGAATCAACACATTAACAATGGGTCCTTGTTCTTTGTTAGGGTTTGGTTCCAGGACCCCCATGGATACCAAAATCAGTGCATGCTCAAGTCCTATTATATACAGTGGAGCCCTTTATATAAAATAGCAAAATCAAGGTTTGCTTTTTGGAATTTTGATATTTTTGGAATATTTTCAAGTTGTGGATACTTGAATCCATGGTTATGATGAGCCGACTATATATGCTTTCTCAACAGATTTGGTTAATAGAAAGGACACAGTCATTCTGAACCAATCAATCCAAAACAACGTGATAGATTGGTGTGGCCAAGTCCTGACATTGGCAGCAATCATCACTGCCATCATCAATGAAAATGTTCCACAAGATTTTGAAGCAAATTCATCTTTCTCCATCTCTTTGTTTTGCTAACATCTTTGTTTGAAATACAGAAGTTTACTAGTCATATTAAATGGC
Source organism: Phrynosoma platyrhinos (assembly GCA_020142125.1). Classification (NCBI taxonomy): domain Eukaryota; kingdom Metazoa; phylum Chordata; class Lepidosauria; order Squamata; family Phrynosomatidae; genus Phrynosoma; species Phrynosoma platyrhinos. The sequence goes on from JAIPUX010001880.1 coordinate 78,619,819, forward strand.
TATTTAGACATTTTTATCTGACATCCAAATACCATAAATTCTAGAATCTAAAAATATAAAACAAGCCATTCATTTCTTAAGCTAAGCAATATCAACACAGGATTACACACTATTTTACTTGCAACAAATGAGAAAAGACTTATATTGTTATTTTAAAAAGACATGATTCATGAATCTCTAAGCAATGCTTCCTTACCATGTGGATAGGCTATAGATGTGGCACAGGTTTTGGAAGTGGCTGCAGCCATCATCATGCCAACAAAGTCAGATGCTTCTCTGACAGATTCATCTTCCTCATCCATAGCAGAAGTAGCTTTATATTCCAGTAGTCTTCGCTTAATACCTTCATAAATAACAAAGTGAATAACAGTCTCTGATATGCCTGCATAAGATGCAGACATCCCTCGGTAAAAACCTTTAATTCCATCTGCATGATAGACTTTGCGAACACATTCAAAAGCACTCATCCGCTTTTCTCCACGATTCCTGAAACAGGGGGTTAAGAAATATTCAATACCTTAAACAGGTTGATAACACTTTTCCAGGTACACATATAACCATATGTAAAAGTTTCCAAAGATTCACACTTAAAAGTGGATTTCAGGAAACTACTTAAATTAGAAAGAAAAGTTATGAACTTTCACACGAATATCTACAGAAATTTTGGAAGTAATCTGACTCTAGGGCATTTAAATACCATATAGTTGCAATGAAACAGTCCTTCCCTATACAGTAACAAACAAAAGAAATCCTACAAAGGCAGTAGGGTGCATTCAGTTTGCCTCTCAAATATTATAAGCCTGATAAGGGGAAAGTCAATCACATGAGACTTGCTTACAGCAGCTGTTACATTGCTTAGGAATTATGACAGACAAAATCTAACATCCCCACTACCAGTGTTTCCAATCATGATTCATGTGTTCATGAATATGAGCATATTGATTGGATAAAGTGGCCAACATCCCTCTCCAGTGTTCCCAACAGTATGAAATGTCCTGCTGAATTGAGCACGGGTTCCTCTAGTACTGTACATTCCAACTGACCAAGGTCTCTCCTAGACCTTCCAATAAATAATTCAGTTACAATTGAAGATGCCAGGAATGCGGGCTTTCCGCATCTACATCGTATCTTCTTTTATGAAGATGTAGATACAACTTACATGTATAAGTTTTCATATTTCCTGAACAGTGCAGCAACTACAGTTCTGTTCCCCATCTGTCTATATGTGCCAATGGTTGTATGAAAAGCACTACTTAAACTTCCTTTTCTGATCACGCAATCAATGTTTCCAAGGGATGGAACAGAAACTCTGCAAATCACATACTGCATTAAACCTGAGAACTCTTCCATGAAACTTATTATGCTAGTTAACAAGAATGTATACCAGAAATCTGCTATTTCTGGAGCCTTCTATAAATGAGCAAACATGAGTGCACTACAGCCAACCTCATATTCCACTGCACTAAAATTGCTCAGAAGAAGTCATACAGCATGCAGTCTAGATCATGTCACTTCATGGCTAAAATCATAGTTAAATAATTAAATAAGAATAAATAAAAATAGACCAATACATAAACAATAGATAAACAAACTTTACACATGCTAATTCAATTATATTTCTTAAGAGATTTTTCTTTTACCTTGCATCAAGCTGTAATCGTGTCTTTATTAACCAAATTGGATTGGTTGCTGTGATTGCAGTAAAACCTAAATAAATATTTTAAAACAACAAATTAGGTTTGCTAACATCATGAAAACAGTTTGTTATAAACTAAAATATGCACAATAAAAAGTGGAAGTTAATGTAAACTAATGTGCACTACACTAATTGTTAACAACCAGAATGCTTGTAATGACATTTTATTACTTTTATAAGTCCATAAAGCCAATAATCTTTTGCACAATTACTTGAAAAATGTATTTCTTATTCTTATTTATAAGCCATATGTATATTTCAAACTCAATTTATGTCAGTATACTCATACAAATTCTTTTTTAACACCTTTCCAGCAGCAAGACTGAGACTATGCTAACTGAATGTAAATGAATAAAATAAAAATGTAAATGAAACTAAAGCATTATCAAGAAGAGCATAAAACAGAGCATAAAATATTCTCTGTAAATTTAATTTATATATCAGAAATACAATATAGAGTATAAAACCACATTTACTGAGTAACTAAATGTTGTACGACTCAGACACACATTACTGTACATATAGATGTTAATACTGAATTACACAGTATAATTAAATGAAGTATTATATGAATTATGTCAGTGAGTTGTACTTAGCATTCAGAAGCACAGATTGTTGGCGGGAACCAGAAATACTTGTACAAACACAGAGAAGTTAAAAAATACTATCGCATATATACTATGGACTACTTAGTAGAAAGATACTAACTACTCAAAATCTCTATAGGGTTAAGAGCAAATAGGGCTCAATTAACTATCCTGGGGGTGAATTAAAATCTGTCTTTTCCCACTGCACAAGCACAATGAATAGAAAGGAAGTTGAGGATGGCAGGTTTTAATAGCTGTTCTAGGTTATTAGTCTAAGACTATACAACACAATATTTATCAGATAAAATGTCTGCAGAAGAGAACTATAGAATATACAAGACCTGGGACACCCTATTTATTACTACAGCCTTTATTCTATCAGAATTATGTGGAAATCAGTCTCACTATGCAAATCTTGCTCTCTTCCTGCAGAAAAGGGCATCAGGGATTTTAGAGTGAATGTTCAGGAGCATCTTGTTGAATGCATCTCTCAAGCATATTTCAGCTACACCAGGACCAGAAAATGTAGATGCTTACTTGAGAACGACACAAAGACTATCAGGTTCTTCTGGACAATCTCTGTTGGCATTAACAAGGAAAAACTGGTACGTAAATGACTAAGACAATTGTAAACATGTCTACTCAATAGTAAGCCCCACTGAGTTTAATGCGGCTTACTCCCAGTCGGCTCAAAAAACAGCTCAAAAATAGAACTGCCAAAGGATCTTAACTGTTTTAACGTTTAGTAAATGTTAAAAATTCAAATTTAATGTTTTATTATATGGTATTAAGTAGAAGTCCTTTAATTGTTTGCAATATTTAAACTGCTGACCAAAATGCTTCAAACTTAATCAGTAATAGAGCTTTCACCCTCCCAGGGCCATAAACTTCTCTGTTAAGTTTCACACTGTACCCATTTAAAGAGTTCAATTAAAAACAACAACAACCAAAACCCAAAACAAACCTGAAACTTTGGTGCACTATTTATTTTTATTTGGTCCTATCACGCCCACATGCTTTTTAATGCTCTTCTACTAGCATTTACGGATAGTATATAAGCAATGATAAGAAACAAGTTTATTATGTTAAGAATATCAACATGTTTTAAAAGCAGTAAATTTATCTTGAGCCTAACCTTTATTTCAGGGGTAGGCAACCTAAGGCCCTGGGGCCAGATGCGGCCCCCCGAGGCCTTTGGACTGGCCCCAGGCCAGTCCTGCCGCCACCGCCCGCCATGATGATATTATTATTGTTATTACTTGTTCTTGGGGTTTTCTTGGAAAAATCTCCACAGGGGTTTTGCCATGGCTTTTCTGGGGCTGAGAGAGTGTGCATGCATATTTTTTTTAAAAAAAATATTTATTTATTTATTTATTTATTTATTTATTTATGGTGCTTCGGCCCCCCAATTGTCTGAGGGACAGCAACTCGGCCCCCGGCTCAAAAAGGTTGCCTACCCCTGCATTATTTAAACAAAGGATGAACATCTCACCATCAGTTATTTAACCTAGGGCTGGTGGGAGTTGGAGGTTTAAAAGATCTGGACATCCACCATTCCCCAGCCATGATTTAAACATAAAGGGTATTTTACTAGATTAAGAGATTAATTCTATGCTTTTTAAAAACCTCTTACATACCTCTTCCAAGGTTTTCCTACAGAGGCAAAGAGCAAGTCATCCTTAACTCCCAAGTAATGTAAGGCTTTTAGCTGTAATATGTGGACATATACATGAACCAAAACTAGTTAAGATTTCATTTGGCACTTGGAATGAAACAAGCAGTGACCCTACAACTGGAAGATTATTAAGACATGCTGTTTCTGTAGGTACTCCATAAATAACTAATGCAAACTGTTAAAATGTAAAACACAAAAGGAGCTGCATTTTAGGAAGAGCTAGGTTGATCACAAGCAAGTAGCTTTATCAAAAGCTAACTTGGCACTAAAATGTTCAAGATTCTTATAGTTGAATCCCATGCATGCCTTATTCAGAAGTAATCTCCACTGAATTCAATGAGACTTATCCCCAAATAAGTATGTACAGCTTTTCAACCTTCCCTTATTTCTAAATTTCAAACTAGAATAAAATTGAAGCTTTGAAGAGATTGAGTGTAAAACTCATGGTAAGCAATTTCAGGTCACTGAGGTATATGTAAATATGACCCAAAATATTTAGCTTGGTATCTCTGGAGTTTATATAGGCCTGAAAGGAGTCCCAGAAATGAAGAACAGATTGTTGCATATACTAAGTAAAGCAGATGTACAATTCCTGTTCAAAACCCAGAAGTGCTTAGCAGTGATGTATCACTGTCACAATGAAGCAGTATTCTAGCTCAGGGGTAGGCAACTGAAGGCCCTGGAGGGACCGGATGCGGCCCCCCAGGCCAGTCCTGCAGCTGCCGCCCACCACCACCATGATGAT
>JAIPUX010001880.1:78631599-78644651 GCA_020142125.1 Phrynosoma platyrhinos
AAGACTCTGGGGTATTTAAAGGTTCTGTTTGATTGGTTAAAGAGTTTAAAAAAGGGAAGAGACTTAACTGGCTATAGCTTTCAGGTGGTGCAAGTGGTTAAATGCCAGTCCTGCAGACACAACATTGTAAGTTTGATCCTGGAGAGCTCCTAGGTTGATTCAGCCTTTCACCTTTTCATAGGTCGGTAAAATGAATACCCAGCTTGTTGGGGGCAATTGGCTTACACATTGTAAACTGCTTAGGGAGTGCTAGTTCACTGATAAGCAGTATAAATGTACTTGCTATTGCTATTCTCAAATATGTCAATTAAGAAATACAAATGTATGATTCAAAGCTAGAAGGTAGACTCCACTTTAAAAAAATTAATAAAAACACTACCATGTTTCTTTTGCCTCACCACTGTCTGTGAGGTTTCAGATCCTAGAACAATGATGGGCAACCGTTGGGAAGTTGGAGGGCTGCACTGGTCCCTCAGGGGACCTTGAAAGCCACTCTCCATGGAAAAAAAATAATTACCCCGATGCCACTTATGGTGCACGAGATCTAATTTATCCATCCTCATAACAAAGTAAACCAAATGCTGAGTGAAGCTTCATGGCTTGCTCAGCTACCTCCACTGCAAGCAAAGCTATCAAGCAAAATGCATCAACACACTGCTTGTTTAGAACAAACCAGTATCAGTGTTGCTGGCTTGTTCACTTAGGTAAACATACTAATTGTGCCCTTGCAATATAGTTGCTGGATACAGCTGTGAAGTGGTTTAACATTTAAGCCAAGATCTAAAGAATTGTCCAACTAATTCTGGATCCTTTCTTGCAGCACCCCTTAAGGATGGACATCAGAAAACTACTGAAATTCTGGTAAGAGTAACAACAGGTTGTGATACGGCACTGAGGTGCGCTGATGTTAGAGAAGAAGAAAAGCAACATCTGAAGTAGCTTTTTGGAATCCATCATGTCGTGTTATTTCATGTTTATTTGTTACTTAAGTATTAAAAATCATGCACTAAACATGCATTTAGTTTTAAATCTTTAAAACATACAGCATAGTCTACAGCAATATGTAACAATTTAAACAATCAAGTATAGGCATACCTCAGTTAACAAAGCCTTTGATAAAGAAGCTCCTTTTTACAAAGTTTTTTTTACAAGAGCCCAGCCCAGCCTCTTTCCCTTGTATTCTTTTTTTTTTTTTTTCCCAGCACTAGCATTAGGAAGATGGTGAAGGTGGGCTAGACTAAGATGGACTTTCATGCTGGGCTGCAGCAGTGTGTCTTCAATAAACAGTGCAATAAAGCTTGACCTGGGAAAGAATGGGATTCTACTCCAGGTGATTCTACTGTGTACTTAAGTACAATAGGCAAGGTAAACAGCTGCCTCCAGAATTACTTACTGAGCATGACAGAAGAGCAAAACAGAAAGAAAAAGAGAACACAGATTAGCCTCACCAGATCCCCTGGCACATTGAAAAAATCATAGATCTATAAGGTTCATAACCAAAATGGAAATCATAAGAAAAATGAAGGCTGTCAAAAGAAAACAATAATCCTAGCGTGCATTTTGAAGGCAACCTTCAAGTGGTCTCTAGATGCAAAATGTTTTCGTTTACGTATGTGTGGCTTGCCTAACCTGGTTGTTTCATTTCATAATGTTAGTATGAAATAAAAAAATTGCTGAAACATGAACTACTCTTCTTCTTTTTTTTTTTTTGTAAGTGTAGAAGACCTATCCCTATTCTTTCCATATTATTTTTATCTCTGGTACCAAAGTTCTGTTAAAGAAATAAATCCCAGAAACACATATACTTCATTAACTAAGTGTGTGTGTGTGTGTGTGTGTGTGTGTGTGTGTGTGTGTGTGTGTCTTCAAGCTGCCTGTTGAGTTATGGCAACCATATGAATTTCATAGGGTTTTCTTAGGCAAGGTATAATCAGAGCGTTTTCCTAGTTCCTACTTCTGAAATGTAGCCTACAGCACCTAGTATTCATTGGCAGTCTCCCATCCAAGTATTAAGCAGGGATGACACTGCTTAGTTTTCAAGATCAGACAGGATCCAATGACTTTGGTATACCTGCAAATATAAATATTGATAATCCTACCACAAGGGGGCAGGAAAGAATCCCCCATTTTGTGCAATTTTTTTTCCTTAAGAGACTTTAAAATAAATATAATAGTACTTAAAAACAAACTAACTGGACATTTTTATCATGTGAGTTTTAATTAGATGTACATCTACTTTTGATTGGTAGGTGACAAAACTGCATTCAGCAGAGGTATAATATGAACAGTATCCATGTCTTCATGAAACAGCTCATTGAGTTAAAGTCATTAGCTCTGCAAACATGTGGCCTTTCACAAGGATGTGATAAAGTGCTTGTTTTTTGTGGCATAATTAGCAAAATGGAATTCAAAATCAGTGGAGTATGCTACAACATGTTATGAAACAAGTTTTCTCATAGCTTATTCAAACAGAGAGATACTGTTAAAGCTACTTAGCAAATGTTTAAATGAAACACAAAAGCATTTGTCCAAGCTTGATGAGTGGAAAAACCATGATATGTTCATTCATGAGCAAATGGACAAGTCTAGCATGAAAACGGGGAGAAAGTCCAGTATTACATTTTACTGGCAAAAGGGATAAATTATTTTAGGTAAACCTATGAAACAGAAAACACACATGGAAACCATGGTTCATTTCTACCTTTTTGTTTCCTTCACTATTCAAGCTTTGCTTTATTAAATCTGTTTGTTACAAAGTTACTAATATATATTTTTTTAAATTCAAATTTTAAATACAAGTATTTCTGCAATAGAAAAGATTAGATAAAAAAAATATCCAGTTGGTTCAGATGAAGTGCCTAAATCAATCTTAAAGCTATCCTACATCTATTCATCTAACAGAATGAAATTACAAGGCTTTATCAGCAACCAGGAAACATATGTCACTTTATATTCTTTGTTATGTTATAGACTAAATATCATTTTATATGAAGCACGAGCTAACTAGAATTGGTAGAATTAGATAGCAACTGCTATCTCTGGCTAGATTTTTGGCATGCAATTTCAGCATGTCTGTGTACTCTGAACAGCTAAAAAGACAAATAAATGGGTCCTTGAATAGAGCAAGCCTGAAATCTCCCTTGAAGCCAAGATGATCAAAACTGATGCACCACTTCAGCCACTTTGAGAAGGCATGACTCATTAGAGAAGACAACAGTGCTAGGAAAGGTGCAAGGTAGCTTGGGGATAACTGCTTCTCAAAAAAGGAGCTGATACGTGGCATACCACAAGATGCCATTCTATCCCCAATGCTATTCAACAACTACATGAAACAGCTGTGACACATGACCTGGAGGTATGAGGCAGGATGCTATCAGTACACTGATGAAACTCAAATATACTTCTACATGCCTTCAAATATAGCCTCAGCTAAGGATAGTGTGTCTCCTCTGAATGAATGCTTGGACAAGGTAATGGGCTGTATGAAGAAAAACAAATTCAAACTGAATCCAAATGAGAGAGAGGTGCTTACTATCAAGGGAGCCCTGGTGGCGCAGTAGTTAAATGCTGGTACTGCAGACACATGGTTGTGAGTTCAATCCCAGGGGCTCCAATGTTGACTCAGTCTTCCATCTTTCCTAGGTTCATAAAATGAGTACCCAGCTTGTTGGGAGCAATTAGCTTACAGATTGTAAATGCTTAGAGAGCACTGAGTTCACTGATAAGTGGTACAGAAAGGTATATGCTATTGCCATTGATAAGGGTCCTAATCTGGGGCTGAAGGTGTGTCAGCCCTAGAAAGACTCCCCCTGAAAGACTGTTTGCAGTTTGGCTTTGCTCTCAAACTGGATTATTTCTGCAGCTTGTTTTGGACCATAGTCCCATATTTAAAACAATACGCCACACTGGCTCTCTACAGGGAAGGTACTATAACAGTATTTGTTGCATACAATAAAGAAAGCTATCTACAAGGGTAATGTTGCCTCAAACCTTCCCAAGAGACAAGTATTTAGGTTGCAGGTCAGGCCTGCCAGAATGAACTAAGCCTCCTTTTTTTGTCCAAAGGTGACATGAGATAATTTACAGGGTAACAGATTATACCATTCTGTGATGTTCATCCAAAGCTGGGCCATCTGACTCACTTAGATAGACAATACTAGTTTCTTGGCATATCTCCATTTTTGCTATTACGATCTAATTATTCTTTTTCATAATTCATTCAACACATTAATTGTCCTCTACAGGAAAGGAAGGAAATCTGCTTTCTGTGTTAATGTCTATACCATGGAAATTTTTTCCCTGTAGTCTGAGATTCTTACAATCTCTATGATTTACTATTTACTGCTTTACTGGTGCAGTAATCCCACTTCAGTCCAGTCATCCTTGATAAAATGGTAAACACACTTTTTATGCTGGAAGGGGGAATATATAATCACTACAAATTAGACCTGTTCATATAAAAAGAAGTTACATTTGCAAAGATGTGTGCCATTTAGTTCAAGAAATAAGAAGGGTCTACTTCTGTAGACTTACTTCTGTAGACTTTTTTCTGTAGGTGACAAAAATTGAGAATAGCAGTTGCCACATAAGTGACAGATATGCCAACAATCCATAGTATGCCTCTGCAATTATAGTGAACTTTTATCTGGTAGCATGGCATACCAGAATCACAATATGGTTGGTCACTCTGGTAAAAAAAAAACATTAAGTTTCAGATATTTTTAATGTGCATGCATATGCATACACACACTACATATTCCTATTTGAGTGATATGTGTATAGTGTATTACACACACACGCACGCACACACAAACATTACTGCAAACATCACTACTCACAAAGATAAGAGGATATTTTGCAAAACAAAGCAAACCCACTCATATCCAGTGACTTTAGATCGGGGTAGACAACCTTTCCCCTTTAAGAGCCGAGGGACTTCAGCTCCCAGAAGCCTCAGCCATGTTGGCCAATAGTCCCATGTTGGCCAATAGCTCCTGGGATTCTGGGAGCTGAAGTCCCTCAGCCCTTAAAGGGGAAAGGTTGCCTACCCCTGGAAGAAAAGGTATTGCAAGCTTCCATTATCAAATAAAAATATTCGTTCGGAAAACTGTGCACCAACAAACTAAGGTAACTTTACCTGGATGGAGCCACGCCTACCAAGTTGGGACCTAGTCCCCGGAAGAGTGAGCGAGGCCCTTCCTTTTGCAAGATCATCCTGAAAAAGAAATAAACACATAATTATACATATTTAGCAAATGAAGTATAAAGCACACCACTAAATCACATTGCATAACTTTTTATCTTTAGGATATAAGGAAGGATGAGTCTGTCTATAATGTGGCCAACCCAAGCAAAAGAAGAAAAGAATTCAGGATAGATGAGCAACAGTTCATGATGGTAAAATAAAGAGGTCTTATTCTTACTGAATGTAATTAGCCCCATACAGGAAACTGAGGAAGATAAACCTATATGGCAGGCCACAGATGGATTAAGCAAAATATTTTTCCTCTAGCATGCTAGCCCCACTCTCTTTGTCATGATTTCTACTGCCTTCTTCACTTGCAGGGTGAAAAGCCTGAAGCATAAAGCCACTACTATCCATGGAAGGTTTCCACACAAAGTGGTGCTGTGGAAAAATCAATGTTCCAACTAATGGTACACCTCCAGAAATACTGGAGATTCTCAGATTCAGAATGTAATCTTTGACACAGAGAACAATGACTGGAAACAGAAGGGCTAATGTTCCCCTCCCTCCTCACATGTTCATTCAGGATGATTTCATTATGACCCAAAAGGGCTAGACTGAGCTACAGATTAAGATATTGTCAGCATGAAAACTTCTATGATTACTATCCCTTCTCTCTCTTTCTCCCCACCTTGAAAGATTCAATGATAATTTGAATAAAGGACTAGACAGTGTCTCTGCAAGACAAGTGTAGTTTGTCAAAATGTACCCTTCTGAAAAAGAGGCTTAAGAGTTTATTTTTATGCCAGCAGTTTACCTGAGGTAGTATCACCTCATGTGAAAATCAAGGTGGTACAGCCAAAACATCTCAAACAGGGTCTAAATTAAACCTGGGCCCTTTTAGCTTAATATACTGTAAGAAGCCAAAATCACTCAATGAAGCTGAATGGTGGGAGATTCAAGACAAATAGACGTGTGCATTACTTTACATAGCATGGACTATAGAATGTGGTGATGGCCACAAACTTAAAACACCTTTAAAAGAAGATGATACAAATTTATGGCAGGATTCATGGCTACTATGATGGCTATATATTGCCCCCAATATCAGAGGCTGGGAAACACAAGTGTGAAAACACTGTAGCTCTCAAAAAAATAAATCCTGCTTGTAGGCTTTTCATAGACATTTTCAAAATCCACAATAGTGAAGAAATTCAGTAACAAACAACTTTGTTTGCATTACAGATTACTAGGAAACATTAACTGTGAAATGGAAAAATAGGCTAGTCATGACCAGAGGAGGGAGCAGTAATTGTTTTCCTTTACTATGGCAGAAAGGCTTTTGTTGGCATGTCATTTTTTTTAAAAAAAAAGACTTTTAATCATCTCCAGACATGATCTCAGACACCAGCATTTGTACTACGTCTAACTCAAACATCAGAGGTATTGCTGGGGAGACGGAGAACCATTATGGCAAGGATAGGATTTATTTACATGATTTAAATAACTGTACCAAGATTACAATACTTCTCTAAAATAAAAAAAATGCTGAGAAATAACCATTATCAAAAGTACTTTTAAAAGTAAACAAGATTTAATGGGAATTCAGCTCTGAATATGTTTTACAGGTAAATTAAAACCAAGCAACAAACTGATGAACCAAAAAGTAGCAAGTAACACAGACTCCTTTCATTCTGATTTAAAACTACAGTACACACAGAGGTTCATATTCAGAGCCAGTTCAGGTATGTTTAGGTTCTAAAGCAAATTTATTATCTAATCAGCATGTTGCAATATACACCACTCTATGTTTATCCATTTGATGAGGTGCTGAATAATGTCAGAATTTCTTTAAAGTATTTCTTGTTCAAACAGAAATGCAGGTTAGTGACATGGAAGTTGAGCAATCTACAAACAATGACCTAAAAGATTCCCACTCCCAATGGTTCAAACCGATCATTCTCAGTACACACTCTCAATTCAACGCTGCGGTTCAAAAACTCAGTAACTATTCTTGCTGGCAGCATATCCTGCTCTGCTTTGTATTTTTTGTCTAGTTACACAAACAAAATTTGAGCTTGAGCTGCATCACAGAAAGAGATTTGTTTATAAACAAACTTGCCCTCTACCTGGTTCATACTATGTATGAGCAAAATTTAGAGCTCTGAAATATGCTGTTCAATTGCATTCCTGAATGGTAATGTATCTGAGATTAATTGTCATTCAGGAATGCAACTGTACAACATGTTTTAGAGCTCCAAATTATGAACAGTTAAGTACTGTTCCATAATTCTAGCTATGGAGTTAGAGTATGATAGAGCAGAACACCAACAATAGTAAACCAAATGATGCATAAAATATATTACAATTAACCCTATTTGTTATGTTCAAGCCACTTCCTAAGCATACAAGAGAAATTTTTTTTCATTCTCTTCAATTGCCAAATTATCATAAGCACATAGAAAACCATAGTGCCCAGAACCAGACTAGGCTGGAGTGAATTAAGCCCTCCTAAAATGATCAGGCAAAGTTAGACCATCAAGGCTCCTGTGCAACTTCAGTAATTATCAGAAATATAAAATGACCAAATAGTCACACCTACTGCAGTTAATGTTTCCATGAGTAACATAAGCTGCATACTGTCTGTCTAATGGACTTACTTAGCATGCTATGCTGAACACAGAGAGGGAAATTCTAATTATATATTGTGCTTTTCAGAGTCTTTATGTTTAAGGATGATTGAATGATAAAGGATGAAGGAAGGAAGTTGTCCTCCTGGCTGTGTCCTTAGACACCATGATAGCTAGTGTGATGACCCAACTGGAGGTTCCATATCATAGCAGGAGATAGCCTATCCTGCTTTCAGTGACCTTTGGAAACAATTATGATCTTCAATTATTTCATCGATCCAAAGGTGGGCTTACCTCCTGAAGTAAGAGGATAGAGAATCTTAAAAAAGCTATTTTTACTTTGTGTGGTACAGAAAAAGCTGAAAAAGAAAGACCTACTACAGTATTGTGACTCAGAGTTATCCTTATTAGCATGCATATATATGTTTTTTCTGTACGCTGTGTCTGGAGCTAGTTTCTCACAATACTTTAGGGCTATAGATTATTGATAATTCGAACATGAGTCACAAAATCTGAATCATAAGGGATCCCAAGGATCCCTTACGTTCAGCCCCTGCAACAGTTCAGCCCCTGCAACAGTAATTATTCCAGAGAGGTGGCTATTCAACCTTTTCTTTAAAATCTCCTATCACCCTCTTGGGTAGACCTTTGAGTGACATTATAGTGCATAATATTGCAGTGTTGATTAAAATGTTATGAATTAGGCCTTAGGCTACATCAGCACTGCAGAAATAATCTAATTTGACACCACTTTCACTGCCATGGCTCAATGCTATGGAATTCTGGGAATTGTAGTTTGATATGGCACCAGAGCTCTGCCCCATAGCATTGAGCCATGGCAGTTAAAGCAGTGTCAAATCGGATTATTTCTGCAGTGCCAATGCAGACTATGGGCCTCTATGGACAGGCCCTTTGGGCCATCGTGGAGGCAGGGACGGGGAGGGGCAGCCTGATGCCAGCTACCTCAACCTCTCCCCGAAGATGTCCTGACGCCGCATGCTACTATGCACTGTGCATGGCATCAGGATGTCCTTTCGGCACAGCCTTTTGACATGTTGTGCCGGAAGGGGCGTCAAAGAGCCACGCGGTGGCATTTTGCCGCTCCTTTCTGGGCCAGCAAAAGGGAGGATCGAGGCTGTGTTGTCCGGCAGCCTTGGCCTCGATCCTCCACTTCCCAGGGCAGCCCAGGGCCGCCCATCTGCATCCCCTCTTTGTCGCTAAAAAAATTTAAATTCATTTTTTGTTCTGTAGTCATAATGATAGCCTGATCCAGTTAACACAGAAGCAGTTTGTTACTGAGACAAATGCCTAATACAGGGGTAGGCAACCTTTTTGAGCCGGGGGCCAGGTTGCTGTCCCTCAGACAATTGGGGGGCCGAAGCACCAATAAATAAATAAATAAATAAATAAATAAATATTAAAAGATATTAAAAATATGCATGCACACTCTCTCAGCCCCAGAAAAACCATGGCAAAACCCCTGTGGAGATTTTGCCAAGAAAACCCCAAGAACAAGTAATAAAACAATAATCATTATCATCATGGAAACGACTGGAAGGCAAGCCCACAAACATGCAGGGATGCATGCACACTGTCTCAGCCCCAGAAAAGCCATGGGAAGACCCCTGTGGAGATTTTGCCAAGAAAACCCCAAGAACAAGTAATAACAACAATAATCAATATCATCATGGCGGGCGGCGGCAGCAGTGGGGGGCGTTGGCGGCAGCGGCGGAAGGACTACCCTGGGGCCGGTCCAAAGGCCTCAGGGGGCCGCGTCCGGCCCCCCGGGCCTTAGGTTGCCTACCCCTGACCTAATAGAATCAGTAAGAGGGAGCCAAAGGGGTTGCAGGAAAATCTGAATCTTACATTGGTTTTATATTAACAAAACAGTGATGAAAAAAAACTGAGACAGAGGATATTGAATACAAACTTATACTTTGATCTATTGCCTCAACTGTACTTTGCTTTTACTATAACTATAGGCTGTTATACACAAATGATGATTTAGATTTTATTTTCCATGAGGGTTAGTTTAAGCATAGGATATCAACTTCAAAAGAAGATATCATATAGTTAACAAGGTAATATGTTTCATTTTTGACACTTATTTTAGAATTTGGTCTTACAAGAAGTGCAAAGGATACCTCTGGAAATCAGACAAAAAGACACACCATATATACTCAACTGTAAGTTGATCTCATGTATAAGCTGAGGGCAGGTTTGGGGCCAAAATTATGGATTTTGATATGACCCATGGTTAAGTTGGAGTAAAACTTAGGGGCATGTAATGAAGGACAATAACAAAGCAAAGGAAAATAATTCCAAAGAACTTATAAAATTCTGGTAGGCATACCTTTTACATTCATACTAAAGGCTGGATGGATGAGAGAGTAGAGGGGGCCTAGTACTTCCAGGACAGATTAAACTCTTGCCTTTCATCAGTGGATAGTTCCGTTTTTTCTTTTTTTAAAATAGTAAAAGTAAGTACAGTACTTACATTGACCTGTGGATAAATCGACTCAGATTTTTGAGGCATTTTTGGACTAAAATATCTAGACTTATATATAAGTATAAACAGTAAGAGAGTTGGGCATCTGAAAGGGGAAAGAAACAAGTACTCACTTTAAGCAATGAAGAGGTCCTGGGGAAACTCTAGTTACACGATTAACACTGGCACCATTCACAGTATTTAGATGAACTTCAGAGATATAGAGGGTAACAGAGGAAGACTGCAGACGTGTTTTCACAACTTCTAGTGGGC
Source organism: Phrynosoma platyrhinos (assembly GCA_020142125.1). NCBI lineage: Eukaryota > Metazoa > Chordata > Lepidosauria > Squamata > Phrynosomatidae > Phrynosoma > Phrynosoma platyrhinos. The sequence goes on from JAIPUX010001880.1 coordinate 78,642,176, forward strand.
ATGTCAGAATGGCACCTACAGTGCCCCCACATCTGCAAAGAAAAACACACACAAGATTTCCAAATCAGCAAGGAATTATAAATGTTTATAAATAAATAACTAAATAGAAGGTAAGACAAGTTTCTAGGACAAATATCTGGCAAATGTTTTCCTCCAGTCCTATTAATTCCCAGATTATCTCTCTTGATTATCTCTGCTACCTGTCTTTCATAATGCATGCAATATGAAAACTGGGATATCAGGGTTCCATCTGGAGCCTGTGCTGGCATGATGACAAGCAGTTAATTTTTTAAAGAACAAGACAATACTATGATTTGTGAGCAATGAATTCTAGATAATTTCAATAAGCTAACAGCAAAACACCGTTAAGTAGGACACAAGAACAATCAGATCTCCTCTGGATCACATTTAATGCCTATGACCTAGAAGTATCAATTTACTAACCCTTCTCTGTGTAGTCTTTCCACCAACATCAAATTAGCACTCAGTAAAGTTTTTAAAATAGAAACGAAGCACCCTCAATGTGAGTTTCCAGTTTCAGTAGCTTGATTTCCCCTTGGTGGAATGATACTATTACAACAAATAGTTTATGAAGAATGAATGTTCTGCCATTACAGTAAATCACACAGTTGTTTTATCAATGAAGTTGACTTTGAGATGATTTTCTTAATCCCCATTTGTACATCCCATATACAAGATTCTTTTCACACTTCAAGAGGATCTCTGTCTAAAATCTGTTTTCATTCAGTTCTTTTCATTCATGTTCCTATCAAAAGAATTAATTTCAATACATTATCTGTGCAAAATGATACAATATCAAAATTATAGGCCATTTAAGATTACAAGCGGTCACCTTGCACCTTACTTACAGAACTGAGAATCCAAAGGGCAGTTACCTACCATGAACCTGGAGAATCTGTTAAGGTAAACAATAGTGGGCTAGAAAAAGAAACAGGCTGACATGGCCATGGGTTACTCTGGGTTTTAGAATTCGTTAGTCAACCCATTCACCAAACAACCATTTCATTCAATTACAATTTTGTCTCAAATTCAATTGTTAGCATCAACAGCCAAATCTAAATCCTAATTACTAATAGTATTTTCGAATCTAGTCTGATGTAAAGGCAGCTTCCTATGCTTTTCTCTGGTGCTCCTGACCCATGAGAGGACTGTATCAACACAATTAACTTCAGATAAGAAACTAGGTTAATTTCAAACACATATGCAACACCTATTCCCCAACGTGCAGCCTACACTTGAAGTACCAAGAGCCTGGTTATTCAACTTTCTTCCCATGCTTTCCCAAAATAAAATTCAGCCTTGGTCAGCACATAAAAACTATAAGTGTCCAGTAAAATAGATCAACAATGTAATTAAAGTAACCAAGAGATGTTATTTTAGTACAAACCTGGCACCTGCTGCGGCAGAGAAAACCAGAAAACCGGAGTTCAAAATGTTTTCAAAGTGTGTCTTTTTCTGTTTATTTACTAAACCTGTTACAGAAATATAGGAAGTGAAACTACACTTTCTTTATCTTCATCATCCTGGAAAGTCATTAATAGGATGCTGGTAGCTTCTGTACTAAAAATACTGAACATATATCTAAACAAGTGGGTTTTTTAATCATAGGTTGGATTTTTAAAATACATACTCTGTTACTATGTGACAGATTAATGCTATTTTTACTGCAATTATTTCTAGGTTGTCATGTACCTTTGTCAACTAAATTATTACTACACATAAATCAACGAGGTCATATTGTACTAGCAGAACAACTACAACTGGGTATCATCAACTGAAAAAATAATAAATTAGAGAATTTGCCTTTTTCAAACCTTTGTAACTATGACTACAGATATAATGAAATGGACCTTTTCTAAGAGAAACTTTGAGATATGTGATGGAACTCATTGTAACTGAGAGGGTACAAGAAAAGGTATAATAGAGAGTACAAGTAGTTCAAGCATTTGAGTCTGCTCTGGAGACCAGGGTTCAAATCCCCATTCAGCCATGGAAATGCACAAGTGACCTTGGATAAGTTTCACTTTCTCTGCCTCAGAAGAAAGCAAGGGCAAACCCCTTAAGAACAAATCCTGCCAAGAAAATTCTGTGATAGCCTTACTTTTGGGTCACCCTAAGTTGGAAATGACTTGAAGGCGCACAATAAAACAAGAAAAGAAGCATAACTTTCAAATTCCATGTTCAGTTTCTGAAGTTTGCAATTAAAGAATCCTATGGTGTTGTATAAAGGTGAATAACTTAAAAAGCTATCTGAGTCCCTGATATTTAAAGACTGCTTCCTCACATACAAACCCATTCAGAATCCATGTAACAGGGCTTCCTCAATTGCGCAATGAAGGAACTCAGGCTGATCTTGTCCTTGCTCAGTTTTCTTTAAGTAGTCAATACTGTATTATGTACTCTAGTCTAGGGGTAGGCAACCTTTTTGAGCTGGGGGTCGGGTTGCTGTCCCTCA
>JAIPUX010001880.1:78729765-78741423 GCA_020142125.1 Phrynosoma platyrhinos
TGAAGACATACATTGATGCGTTGAAGACATACATTGCCTTCCCTGAATGATGCGTTGAAGAAAAACATAGTTTTGTAAGTGAGTGATGATAGTGGTATCTCATTCTGGATTATGCCAGAAAAAAAAAAGATTCATCACCTGGATCTAGCATGTAGGCAGTATTGTTTGGAGTAACCAAGCAAGTTGAGGCTCTATGTACTCTTCCTTACATATCATCTGAACGTGTAGACTTGTGGTTCCAACCTTACAATCCCCTCTTTCTGCATGTTTTTAAACATCTTTGCTTGATGAAGAAATGTTGGTTTTGAAAGGTAGCTGCAAGACCTTTATTTTTAGTTGCCTTAATAAGCAGTATTATCACAGGTGTGTGTGTCTGTGTGTGTTGTATGTCTTCAAGTCATTATAGAGACCCTAAGGCAAACCTATAGTGGGGTTTTCTTGCCAAGTTTCTCCAAAGGGGTTTGCCATTACCATCTTCTGAAGCTGAGAGACTATGACTTGCCCAAGGTCACCCATTGGGTTTCCATGGCCATGCCAGGATGTACATCTTCATAAATGTTGTTCCTATGGGTAAGAACTAATTGTTTTAACTATTCCTAAACACAGGAGTCAGACATTTGGAGGACTTTGACATAGAGCTAGAAGGACCACAAATAATTCTGTGAGTTAGGAGCAACAGAATTGATTCAAAGCTCTCTCCCTTATCTTCCTTATTGTACTACCTTCTGAACATTTTTGAAGGACAGCCCCACAGAGAGCACATTGCAGTTGTTTAATCAGGTGATATGAATCAGTGACTTGTAATTCATCTTTTCTACATAAGGATTACAATTGCAGTATAATTAGAGGGAATTTTAGTGTAATTAAATTATAACTATAACTGTTTAGCAGTTATTTATATATTTAAATTGTGTACATGATTTAGAGGCTTAACAGACTGGCACAATACACTAGCTTGAGGGAGGCATGGGGGTGTGGCGTTTAGCTGATGCACACCCCAACACTGTCCCCAAGCCGGCATCATGGCACCCACCTAAAGACATGGTAGACAGCATTGTGGTGCTCCAGTGGCATGGCATTTATACACCACAGAAAAGCCATCGCAGTGGCAGAAAAACCAATTTCCAGCACAAAAAGGAGTGGCATTTTGCCACTTCTTTTTATGCCCCCCCCCAAAAAAAAGCTGGAGCGGAGCCACAGTGTGCAGTTGCCGCAGCCCCAATCCAATGCTCAAAGGGGCAACATCAAGCTGCCTCTCTATAGCTGGCTGTTTTGGCTATTGGTGCATTTTGTACCAGAGGCCGGTTGGCTTGTGACATTTTGATTTATTTTTTTAAAAAAAAGTAAACAAAGGTAAAAATGTATTTTTTGTTTGTTTGTTTGTTTAGAAGCAAGAAAGTAAAGAGCAAAAGCTTCTAAATCTTCTTTCAGGGATGATGTATGGGAGGGGAGCATGCAGGTTTGGGATTACCACAACCCATTCCTATAATGATAAACCATGATTTCCCATCACCATTGAAGCAGGATTTAGTTATATCTCTATCTAGCTAAGAGCTTATTCCTTGTCTGTATTTCAGACCAGAAACATAATTCTTGTCTGCTGCATAGCTGATTTATTGAGTTCCATGATGTACTGTAAAGTAAGATATTTTTTCTTCTTTGAACATGTTGTGTGGTTATATTTTCTGAGCTTAGTTTATCTTACTTTTGTAGGCTCCCCCAGAAGCTCCACAGAAAGGTATCACATATTTCTTTTAAATAAATAAAAAGAAAACACTAGCACCAAATGTTACTATGTTGAGAAACCAGCTTTTAGCCCCCTGAAAGAGAGGTGTTAATTCATTAAAAAGGGAAACTCAATGTGTGACAAAACAATTAAAAAGCATCACTTGCATTTGTTTCAGACCTCATAATGTGAAATATAATGTGGAGAGAAGAGAAAAGCTGGATAAAAGGCTTGAAATATTAGAAAATGCCATCTTTAAGTCTGACAGAAATAGCTGCCTGGTTTCCTGGAGCGGTATCTGCTCACTTTAATGAATGTCAATGAAGCAGAGGCAAATAGCTCCATTTCCCTCACACTGGGGCAGCTGCTCACAACATGTAGTAATGCTTGGTGCTAGGATACAGATCTAAATTTAATCTTTCCTCAGGACAGAAGTGCAGGGGAAGATTTCAAATTAAGTCTAAGGTGTTTGACAGCCCTATGAACTTGTGTATAACACATATGGGATAGTGGGTAAACATCTTTTGACTCTCTACCATGTTAAAATGCCAGGGGGCAGAAGACTGTGCAATCTGAAGTATTCCCATGTGCATCTCAGTGCAGAAGGGAAAGAATCCGTTCTGTGGCTCCCGGCAAACAGGCCAGTTCGTCCTTGGGCAAATGTTTACCCAAACCCCACACTAATTAGATGGAACTCTGGAGCATCCCATCAAATACATCCAGACAGACATAATTTGTCATTTAATCACTGTGTTCAGTGATCCTGCAGCAACCTATGGAACTTTTGTTTTTATATAGCTGTAAAGTGGAGCTGAACCTATGGAGGGGTGGATTTCATAAGGATTTTCTGTCCCCCACTCCACAATGCATCTTGATAATCTTTCAAGAAACTCCTTTTTTCATGGAGGGAATGGGAAATTTCATCTCTATACCACTCAGTCCAGTAGTCTGAAAGCCTATAATAAATTGATCTATGGACTTTATCACACTAGACTTGAAAAGTGGAATTAGAGAAGGATGCAGCATCTATGCCTTATCACCTGATGCTTTGTCTGTCCAGTAACTGGTCTGTAGTCCATCCTCTTCTGGAGTCCTCCTTTTCATTGAAAGGCAAAACACATCAATGCCCTCCAACTGCACTGTGTTACCACTATTGCAAGAGTGTGATAAATTCTTTCTGAAGCAGTTTTGATCTGCAGGCTATCGCATGGTGCAAGTGGACATGATTATGCTCCTCTGCCCCTCTGTCCCTTCCTCTTGTTATTCCCAAACAGACTATTTTTCTTTTTTTTAAAAAAAATATTTATTTTTTAACCTAATGCACTGCATGATCATGTAGTTGTGCTAACAACAACAATAACAGAACTAAAGACAAGTTGGGAAAAGGTAAGGGCAGGGAGGCTGGTGTGTAGGGGACAGAAGCAGCACCATCACTCCTTTGAAGAGCTGAATGATAATTATTGTCCCCAAATCTGGTATGTTTGCATTTGCTGAATTAACGAAATTGTGGTGCCTTACAAGCCTGATGTGATAAAAGTCCATGAAAATCTTTACTCTCATACAATGCATGAATAACCAATGCTATAGGAATTATGGATCCCCATATATTTTTGGACTACAGCCCCCATAATATATCACCACTGGCTGTGTTGACTTAGGTCACAAGCAGTTTGAGTGCCACAGTTACTCACCATACTGTATAACAGGATTGGGCAACTGTGGAAAATTTGGGGGCTGCTTTAGCTCCCTGGGGTTCTTGGAAGGTTGCACTTTCCCACCATACCTGATTCTCTCCAAAAGCCCCCATATACTCTTGAGGGGCATGGGGAAAATACACCCCACATCCCCCTAAGGACATTTTGGGGCATGTAGGGCAAAAACAATTTGTTTTAAAAAATTGCAATTTCTTTTTACCTCTGGAGGGGGCAAGGGTGCTCTAAACATGTTAGAAATGCCCTCCATCCCATCTAGAGCACATTTGGGGGCTTTTTGACCCATGATGGGCCATGGGAGCTAAACTTATGGACATTATGCAAGCAAAACATGAGCTATGGCCCCTAGCTAAACTGGTATATTTAAATCCTTCTTTATTAAGCTATAGGATAAATTAGAATTTTAAAGGCATACACGATTTCATGTTTATAATTCCTTGCAGAGCAAAATATAAAAGTTAAAGCAGACTAAGGGAGGCTGCAGATGGGCGGCACAGAGCTGCCCCGGGAAGATGCAGATCAGAGCTGCGGCTACCCATGCCATAGCCCTGATCCTCCCTTTTGCTGCCCCGAAGAGAGCTGCAAAATGCCACTCCTTTCAGGGGCGGCAAAAGAGTGCCCTAAGAGCCGGCGCACGCTCATCGTTGCCCCTTCTGGCTCAGCGCCTCAGGATGCTACGCTGGGAGGGCGTCCTGATGCTGCACACCGTGCGTAATGGTGCACGCCATCAGGATGCTGTTGGTGTGGGGTTGGAGCGGCCAGCATGCGGCTGCCCTGCCCCGCCCCATCTCTGCCTCCAGGCTGGCCTTTTGGGCCAGTCTGTAGAGGCCCTTTGGTCCCTTTCATGGCACTGTATTACACTTTAACTCTTTTGCAACATTACATAAAATCCTGGACTTTGCAGTTGAAAGAAGGATATTTAGAATTCTCCATCAGAGAGATCTAAAAAAACTACAAACTCCAGGATTCCATAGGATGTTGCCATGGCAGTTAAAGCAGAATCATAGTAGTATAATTATGTAGCATGAAAGGGGCCCAACATAAAAATCCAGCTCCTTCCCCAATCAATAAACTTTCTACAGAGAAACATCCTGTCCCCAGCCGCCACTAGCCCAGTTCTAGGAGTCATAGAATCATAGAATCAGAGTTGGAAGAGACCACAAGGGCTATTCACTTCAACCCCCTGCTATGCAGGAACTTCCAATTAAAGCATCCCGACAGATGGCCGTCCAGCCTCTGCTTAAAGACCTCCAGGGAAGGAGACTCCACTACTCTCCGAGGGAGTGTGTTCCACTGTCGAACCGCCCTTACTGTCAGGAAGTTCCTCCTAATGTTGAGGTGGAATCTCTTTTCCTGGAGCTTGCACCCATTGTTCCAGGTCCTAGTCTCTGGAGCAGCAGAAAACAAGCTTGTTCTCTCCTCAGACAGTTTTAGAATTGAAAAAGAGCTGTACGTGTTGCACTCTTTAATATTGTATTTTTTTTTAATATTAATTTTTATTCGTTTAAAAACAACATTTACAACATTTACAAGCCATTGACATAAACATAAAACTTGCAAACTTACTATACAAAAAAAAGTTAACATAAACAACCCAACTATCAAGGACATAACACATAAAACATAACATTTAAAACATAAATTCTCATTATACTCTCTACAACTCAGCATATTTAATATATCTTGAAAATTATTGTTATTTGTTTTCTTAAATTCATTCTTCTTCTTAGTACTTCCTATTTGAATAGTTACCCTACTTATTTCCATCTATATTCATTTTTAACATTACATACTTTTTATGTCAAACAACCTCTGCAACTCTTTAATATTGTATTTTTAAATTGTTTTAAAAAGAGTATATGTTTTAAATATAGTTCTTCCTTGAATTCAATTTTAATGTGGCTTTTTGTATGTTTTTAATTATAATCTTTTTAATCTGTAGGCCCCCTTGAATTTCAGTCTTAGCGAAAAAGTGCAATATAAATAAATTTAATAAAGTTAATGACAACAACAACAACAACAACTATGTAATAACAAAACATTTGCTGGATATTTGCTGGAAACAACAGCACGTTCGTGCCCTAAAGCAAGGAGGTTTCATCATGGAATACTATTCAAAGTGGTCTGCAGATTGACTCTGGTCCATAAGCTATTAGTTCCTAGTCCATGGTAAATTTCCAGCAAAATAGACAAATATGATAAAAATATGGCACAAATATAGCCTTGGTCTTCAGCGACATTAGGGGAGAAAATAGCCATCTGCCAAATCAGATAGTTTGAAAATCTCATTGGTTCTTGTGAAAGCATGTTATTGACAAATACCTTTGAGGAAGAGCCAAACATATCTTTGTGGCTCTTGTTGACTTCAAAATGCCTTTTGACTATTCCCTGCCAACACCTATGATGAAGACTCAAATCAATAGTTTTTAATTCATAGTTTTAAAACTCCTTAATAAGCAAGTTTTCTAGAAGAACATTACATGATAGAACAGATTTAAAGGACAAACTTTCAAACAGCATTTCACCTACAGTATACATTAGGAAAAGTCTCCTTGCTCACCTTCCATTTAATTTATTTTTAAATGATATAGTGGGCTTTCTAAAAAGTGATCAATATTTTCCAGTGAAACTAGGTCATAACAGAATATTTATTCTTTTATATTCCACAGATGCTGTTTTAAACACCCATATGCAAGGCTGCTAAAATTATTCACTTTGTGCTACCACCATGAATTGCAAATTAATTATGATAAATCAAATACAACTGTTTTCTATAAAAATCAGATAGTATATTACAAGGGAATCCAAACATTTGGGAGTTGTGCACCTTGAGCTAGATAGCTGGTCTATCCAAGAGCCCTGGAATTATAACTGGAATTAAATTCACAGGACCACTGTGCTAGTAGAAATGATATATTGCAATCCTATGTCTAGCTACTCAGAAGCAAGTTGCACTTAGTTCTATGCGGTGTAGCAATAGCAATAGCAAGTACATGTCTATACTGCTTATCAGTGAACTAGCACTCCCTAAGCAGTTTACAATGTATAAGCTAATTGCCCCCAACAAGCTGGGTACTCATTTTACTGACCTACAAAAGGATGGAAGGCTGAGTGGAACTTGGAGCCCTCTTCTAGGACTGAACTTACAACATTGTGGCTGCAATACCAGCGTTTTACCACTGCACCCCTACGGCTCCTTCAAGTTACTCCTAGGTTAATAATGTGTTTAGGACTGTGGTTAGGCTTAGGATGAGTAGACATGTATAGAAGAACATCCTTTGAACGTTCTTTGAATGAGAAGACATGTATAATCAACCTTTGGTTTTATTCATCAAGGGTGGAAATTTTAGAAATAAAACTCTAAAATTATATATAAATTTGTCTTTAAAAAAAAAAAAAAAAGTAATGCTTTCCATATTTCTCAAAAATGAGTAAATAGTTGAGAGCCAGAATAGTGTAGTGATTTGAATGTTGAAGTAGCACTCTGGAAAACCAGGGCTTAAATTTCTGCTTTGCCATGGAAACCCACTGGGTGACCTTAGACAAGCCACACTCTCTCAGCCTTAGAGGAAGGCAATAGCAAAGTTCCTTTGAACAAATCTTGCCAAGAAAACCTCATGATAGTTTTGCCTTAGGGTCACCATAAGTTGAAAATGATTAAAGGTGCTCCAGAGGAAGTAGTAATAGCAAATACTTCTAATAACTTCAAAAAAGTTACTTTACTTTATTAAAAATAACATTTGAATGCTACAAACCATTGATCCCTAGTATGAATCTACTACCATTGCCCTTGTTACTGCCTCAGTACCCCCCAACAATAGGAGGCAGCACCATGAGGCACAACACAAGTCATCAACTGACTTGACTACTGTTTAGTGAGACCATATCCATATAATTATAAAACTAAGAGCTGCAATTGCACAACAAAAGGAGTGATGTTAACACTAGGTGAATCACAATAACAATATTCCATAGAGTGCAATCCTACCTCATTGAGATGACTGAAGGCCAGCTGTACAGAAACTAGGCCAGTGAACCTGTATTGACCTAAACCCCTTCCAAAATATTGGAAATTACATAGAAATGTGCTTTTTACTGCCAGTGATGGGAAGAGGTGCTTGTTAGATTTCCTCTCCCATGTGGTCAAAAGTTTTGGGCTCTATGAAGCTTGGGTTGAATGAAAAAAGTTATGGTGGCCTTTGATCCACCATCTCAGGTAGCCAATGTATTGGAATGGCCTTGCCAGTTAAAAAGGGGCAAGTCTCATAAATCAGGTCAAGATGCTGATAAAGTACATCACTGAGAAGTAGAACTTTTCCTAAAGAAGTCGAACAACCAAACTATCTCTGAGCCCAGCTGTCACTAAAGCAGATGAGAACCTGTGGCTGGTAGGTGTGCTGATGAATTCTAGACAGGCAATTAATAGTGTGCACAACTATGGATGGTTGCTCCCATCTCCCAGGGCATTCTTTCTCATCTCCAAGCAGGCTACAGCTCATGCATATTTCCAAAGAACAAACAATTCTTAGGCTTTTTACAGATCAAAGAACAAAAGTGCCATTTCTAGGTCCAACCCATTCTAAAAATAGAAACATTATCTTGTTAGGGATGGGAAAAGCATAGATACACTGACTGGTTCAGAGAATGAATAAAATCCATGAGGTGACAGCATTTAATCTCTGCACCCTAGAATACTTCCAAAGTACCCAGATATTCTCTGCAATGCTCACTAATGATAAAATAAGTTAGCATTCATTTACTCATGTAATTCTCATCTCTTGTCCTAGATAAGCATATTCTTCAATGAAAGACAGAACTGGGCTCACAGGTCTTTGTTCTTTATTCCAATGATGATGTGAAGAGAGGCACTCTAACTGTATGATTGATGTGCTACCTTGTAGCCAGGGCTGGCCCAAGATATTTTGCTGCCTGAGACAATGAACAAAATGGCCTCCTATTCCATGTTCCTATTCAGATTGGACAGGAAACTAGATTTTTCTTCAGTGATGTGACAATGTCCACCACTACACTTGAAGGCAAAAAGCTAGGGTTAGGATTAAACAGATGGTGCAATTTCCATGTGAGCAGCATGTTTGCATTCCTGTATATTTTATAGCACTTGGAGAGTATGGTCACACTAAGAGTGAGCTTAAGGAATGAAGGATAGCCCACAGAGCATACTGCCCCCAACATCTGCTGTCACCTGCCAACATCCCTAACCTAGTGACCACCTCACTGTCCCTAAACAAGGCGTCCTTGTGACTAGATTCAGATGTTGACCATAAACCATGGCTTGTGCTGAACTTTGCTAAGCACTGGGCCATTCTCTTCCCTTAGCTACCAGCAAATGTTTGCTTTAGAAACAACTCTGAGAAAATACTCATATTGAAACCATATTTGCTTTTCTGTGGGATGATGGTGGCGGTGAGGAGGAACACCTCATCTTCCCCAATGGGAGAAAGGGTTCTCAGGAGGAATTTTCCTCAGGACTACAACAGGATAGCTAAGAGATTACCAGTTTTCTTCATTTAAATCATAAAAAGGAGGCAGAATATTAACTTCACCTTGCTGCAGATTCTTTGGAGCTAAATGAGTACAGGCTGGATAAAGTGAAGGAAATTAGATAAAGCTTTTCCCAAGTTCCAGGTGAAGCAATAGCTTAAAATGGAATTTAAATTGTAAGGAGGTGGCCTCAGTAGCATTCAAATATTAACACACCTGTGTTTGAATTAGCCATGTGTAATTATTAGTCTATTCACTTATCACTAGTCTATAGAGCAGACAGCTTTCAAAACAAGATAAGGGAAGCAATACAGTTATTTTGTATGTTTTTATTCAACTGAATACATTCAAACCTTCTGATATTAAATACTAAATAGCAGTGCTTTATTAAGAATCACCACTCAAGTCAGGGGAAACTCTGAGAATAATAATATTTCACATCTTCCCAATGAATGATAAGTATGCTTATTTGAATACAAAAGACGATGGGAAATTCAATCAAGGAACAAAATTCTCTTTTCTGTGGGGTCAAGCAAATCACATTATGTGTGATATGCTGTGTCTGGTTCAGAGACAGCTGCACTGGAAATCATTTTTTGCTTCTATTCCAAAGCTGGCATTTCCCTCTGTAGACAGATGAATAAAATCTTTATTGCACATTGGAGATATAGCATACAACACTTTCAATGATTTCTCCCCACAGTTCACTTTGGTGCAGATCATTAATCATATATTTCTGGCATCAGTGAGGAACACATTTGGTGGTAGATGTTTCATGACCACATAATAAACATTCTTGGGCATAAAGAATTTTGAAAATGCACACAACAGATAAGAGATTTGTGCAAGCTGAGAATGAAGCCAGTGGAAAAGAGATTTCAGCACACTGGCTGAACAATCATTTATTGCTGCTGATTTAGACATAAGTAATGGATGGGACCATTTCCATGTAAGCAGCGTATGTGTTCCTGAACAACTTAGGACACTCTTGTGTGCTGTTACAAAGACTTTAATATATCCTGGGAGAGCTAAAAAAAAAAATCTATAGTCGATGTCAGGAACTAAAAGCAGGTGTCCAAATTCCACGTTTTATTGGACGTGACTGATGGCTCCACATTCTAGGCATGATTTAAAATTTAAATCTTAAAGCAGGAGTAGGGAAAGTGTCACTTATGGACCTAAAGGCTGTTTTTGCATTATTACTGTTGCATGTGGGTGGTTTGCATGATCCACATTCTTACCAGGGTATCTGGACTCCACGTGTTTTAAGAAATGGGACTGACATAGGGCCTTTACAGACTGCAGAAATAGTGCAGCTTCAGGCCACTTTAACTATCCTGGCTCAGTGCTAGGGAATCATGGGATTTGTATTTTTTTTTCTGGGACATTGAGCTTTCTCTGTCAGAGAGCTCTGGTACCACAATAAACTACAATTCCCATTATTCCTTAGCCCTGAGCCAGGACAGTTAAAGTGGCTTCAAGTTGCACTATTTCTGGCAGTTTACTGGCTCATCCCATGGCCTACACCCAAGGGCAGGCTAACAGACGCCCAGTTACATGCCTATCCCCTCCACCCCTCCCACTTGCAGACCTCTGTGTTGCCTGTAAATCAGCCAAAGTGAGTTTTCCTGCTCTCCATATCTGGCTCAGAGGATTTCAGGTGAGAGTCTGGAATCAAACTCCACTCTCCCATTCCACTAATGAAAGTAGTTCTATGAGGAAAAGCACCTCTTTGGATTCTGAGTTGCTGTCAGTCAGTATTTGAATTATAGGGGAAAGATATGACTTGTTTAATGAAATTCTAGCCTCTCAACACTGGTCCCTCTCCAGTAGCCCAAGGGAGGAAGTGGCCTAAAAGGTATGGGGAATAGAACTCACTGGCATTCTATAATTTAAAACCTAATCTCTAAAAGCTTGCAGTCAGAGTATGCCTTTAGGTCTTAAAATCCTATGGCACAGAGAATAGGTCCACATCCCAGTTAAACAAAACTCCAACAACATCATTTTATAACTAAAGAAGTTAAATCCTCCATGAGAAATATGATGCCCAATATACTATGGGAGTATCTTCGTATGTTCAGCAACTCATAGGAGAAATCAAGCATGTTACATGGCTCTCAAGAAGATATTGGAACAAATCAGCCACTGAAATAATATGGAAAATGAATAATGGAGCATTTGATGATATTATGCAAGTGTATTGTGTGCAGTAAATCTGATTGCTTGATTATTGCTTCAGTAGACGAGGCTAATCTTATAATACCATTTTGAGAAAGTTAATGCTGATGAGCAAGAGAAGGTAATGCATCATTTGGGAGACATCTTTTTTTTTTTGGGTGACATTTACTGAATTGTAGCAATAAATAGGCTAGGATGCAGTACATCCTTAATGGACATCAATAAGCTGCAATTGGACTCCTGCACCAGAACCATTGTAAAATGTGTAAGTAATGCACAGGCATGCATGTGTTCATGAGTGTGCAGACACTTCCTTTGGGTAATGGAAGATTGCTACCAGGTCTGTGTGGACTGACATGCAATTAAAAATATTTTTAGTAAATAAAATAAGTTCCCTTATGCTTCCAAAATTTGCTATGTAACACAAACAGTGCACACATTTGAGCTTACCCCATCCTGTGTAAAAGAAACTGTGATGAAGATGTTACTATATGTGTATGGACGTTATCACACGGGGGCAAATCTGCTGGTTAATCCACA
>JAIPUX010001880.1:78768133-78796942 GCA_020142125.1 Phrynosoma platyrhinos
CCCCCCCCCCCCGAAGCCAAGGTGACAAAACTGGGGCTGTCATACTTTGGCCACATTCTGAGTATGCATGCCTCATTAGAATAGATAATAAAGTTAGGAACTGCAGAAGGCAGTAGAAAAGGAGAAAGACTGCACATCATATGGGTAGACTCAATTAGAGAGGTCACGGGCCTGAATCTAGAAGACCTAAACAGAGCAGTGGAGGATAAGGGGTCTTGGAGAGGCTTCATCCATGGAGTCACCATTTGTTGAGGTGGACTCGAAGGCAGTTAAAAACAACAACAGAGGAATTTATGAGCAGAGATCTCTTGATGTTACACACACTGATTATTCTTTAGCATTGTGTCTGCCAATAGTCGTATGAACATTTACAGTGAGAGGCTAAAGAGTTGGAGTTTCGTGTCATGTAGAAAGTTTTGTGTGTTGAACTGGATGTGCAAACATACATCCCCATCTTAGGTTGTAGAAGCCAGATGGCAGAAGCTAGTAGTTAATGCATAGCTTGTGTGTGTGCTATTGAAGAAAGTAATGAAATGCTGTAAATTCCCACACTGCTCTGTATGGGAGCCACAATTTTATCAGTAGAGATATAGTAAATTATTATAACTGTAGTATTAGAAACATGCAAAGAAGTTTTCTTTTTCTTTGTGAGTTTACTTTTGTGTAAACATACAGTGTGCCCATGACATCCCGTGTGCTTGCCAACTGGAGGCTTGAGCTCATTCTGAGGACAAGCCCCTGGGCATTATAATGGTGTGCCTTTGAGCACACAGCCATAGGGAAGAATGGGACTTGAGGTCCCACATTTTTTGCCATACGCAGGATGGGGTGGGTCCAGAATGGATCCCCTGCATATAGCAAGGGCCCACTGTATTTATGATTGGATTATAGCAAGTGTAGCCATTTATGGCCCTTTAGAGGATGTAGGGCAGCAACTCCCATCACCCTTACCCAGCAGATCAAATAGTGAAGGCTAATGTTAATTATAGTTTAGAAACATCTGGAGGGCCACAGTTGCCCAGTTCTAGATTAGATGATAGCTGTATTGAAATAGCTGTGCATCTGTATTTTTCTTGCTTTCTACACTAAAATGCTTTTAATCAGTTCTGGACTCCTGATTATGCATTAAGTTAGTCATAAGAGCCAGCATTATGCAGTGGTTTAAGTGTTGTACTAGGACACCAGGGTTTGAATCTCCCCTTGGCCATGGAAACCCACTTGGTGACTTTGGGCAAGTCACACTCTCTCAGCTTCAGAGGAAGGCAACCCCCCCAAAAAAATATTGCCAAGAAAACCTCATAATAGGATCGCCTTACAGTCGCTATAAGTCAGAAATGACTTGAAGGCACACAACACTCAAAGAGAGTGAGCCTTTAAAAAAGCCAAATGGGTTTGTTAAAATTCCAGTGAGTATGTAATACCATGTAATCATTTTTATTCTAAAACTGATTATTCACACAACTGTTCTCTCATTACTGCATGATTAGAGTGATTTTCTAAAACTGGGCTAGTTTCATGGTATTTAATACTTGATGAACGAAAGAGTGCAGAATGGAACTACAAAAAAGGTAGACAGATGCTAAATTTTCTTCTTCATCTTTTCTCTCCAAACATGGTTGAAATATAAAATGAATCTCTTATCTCCTTATCTTTTCTGTCTTGAATTTTTTATTCATACCACAAAAAGAGAATGGGCATGTATCTTGGATTATTAATTTTCACCAGATTGATTAGCATGTTAGCTTTTCTTTCTGTTATTATTGTGTTTGCCTTGTAATTTGTACATATGCTGATTTTGCCCTTATAAAATGCAAAATTGTGAAATGCATTAGATTTTGTGACATACTGTCTCAATAGATTGAGGAATGCAATTTCAACTTTTGTTATATATGTGTTACCTAATTTGATCTGTTTTTGCTGTTCTGTACAAAACAGATGAGCCATCATGGTGTAGTGCAGGGGTAGGCAACCTTTCCCCTTTAAGGGCCGAGGGACTTCAGCTCCCAGAAGCCCAGGAGCTGCAATGGAACAAAAATATTGGTGCTGTGTAAATTACTTTGGAACTGTGGTCCAAAACACACTGCAGAAATACTCCAGGTTGAGACCGCTTTAACTGCCCTGGCTCAGTGTTAGGGAATCCTGGGAATTTTAGTTTATTGTGGCCTCAGAGCTCTCTGACAGATGTCTCACAAAACTACAGTTCCCAAAATTCCCTAGCATTGAGCCAGGGCAGTTAAAGCGGTCTCAAACTAGATTATTTCTGCAGTGTGTTTTCTACCTATATGTATTTAATTCTGGAAAAAATAAATTTATGATTAATTGACAGTGTACAGGTTTGAGTATGCCTTATCAAAAATGCTGGGGATCAAAAGTATTTTGGATTTCTCCCCCAATACCCATAAGATAATAGGGAATACTACTATGAGATAGCTTGGAGATGGAAGCACAAATCTAAACACAAAATTCATTTATACTTTATACACATAGCCCGAAGGTAATGTTATATAATATTTTAAATAATTTTGTTCATGAAGCAGCGTTTGTATACACTGAACCAGAAAAGCTAAGGTGTTACTATCTCAACCACCCATGAAAAAAGTTTTGGTTTTTGGAGTATTTTGGATTTCAGAATTCTGGATAAGTGAGACTCAAGCTGTACCTTGTCAAGGTAACAGCTCAACAAATTCCTATTTGATTCAGTTGTGAGAATTAAAAATGGAATAAGTAATATAAAAGAATAAAGAAACCGCAACAGTTATTTTTCTTTCTTTGAAGATCCATGACTGTTTTATCATAGTTTTTGATAACTGAAAACTTTTCAAAGAAGTAGTTGTGCTAGTATTTTGCAGCATTAAAAGAAAGGAGGAAGGGGGAGGAAAAGAGACAGAAAAAGGAATGTAGCAGCATCTTTAAAGACTAACTGGATTTTACTTTTGCATGAACTTTTGGATGCAGAGAATTCTCTGGAGTTTTTCACACGGGGAGAAATTGGAAGTAGAAACAGTGATTAATCTGTGATTAACTCACAATTGCCTGAATGATTTTCACGCCACGTCAATGTGCAAAGCGCTGTTATCTCATGCAGAATCCGTGATTAACCCGCACTTGCGTGAATGGTTTTCACATGACATTGAGACAAAATGTGATTAAAGCGCCATTATCTCGTGAAGAACCAAGCAAGAAACAATATTAACTTATTCATGGAATTTTCCTGTGAATGACTTTTTGCTGTTTCTTGCCTGGTTATTCCCTGGTTCTTCATGGGATAATGGCACTTGTGTTAATGTCATTTTAAGCACATTTTAATGTCAATTGTGTGATTTTCACAGGTTAATCATTGTTTAAACTCCCAATTCCCCCCATGTGATAAACTCCAATGGTGCTGCCACACTTTTCTGTTTTTTTGTCCCTTTTCCTTCTTCCTCTTTATGAGATCATTTATATATAGTGCTGTATTTTATATCCTCCTTGTTCATACTCTCTTCTGTCATGTGTGTGGTTTGTCGATCTTTATCCATATAGATGATTGTGTAATGAGAAGCTACTCAAATATTGTTTCACTCTTTTGTTATATTGTGGTCATTCTCTCTCCATTTTTTAAAGGCTGTTTTTGCTGTGAATTGTTTCCCATCTTCATTTGTAAACTTGAATTTTTATGGAGTTGTTCAGATAATTTCCATTCTGTTTTCAAGTTTAGAGCATTTGTTTCCAAAAACATACAGATGTTTCAAATGTAAGAGTTTAAAGGTTGTATGTGTGTTTATTCAGCTACAGTGAATATTTCTGAAGTGTTCACTACTTGTGTAGTAGAGCAAATACAGAATTCAGCCCATTTAGCAACTCTTGTTGGTTTATTGTTACAAAATTGCCCCGCTTCTCAATGTAGCATATAAAATAGGTTCATTTTAGCTCCAACTGTTTTCTAAAGAAATGTTCTTAACCGGTTCAGAAGAAAAAAAAATTACAAATGAAATGCCTGACTAGTAAAATGTCTGTCTCATTTCCACATGACAACACTGACTAGTAGCAATTTTGTCATGGAGTTAGTTAATTGATTTAAACCAAGGGTGGGGATGCTGTATGCTCAGAGGAAGAACATATTACACACCATAATGAGATTAGAAGAACTGGTGGGAACAATATGCAAAAGAGCTGTATTAAAAATGTGAAAGGATAAATGACACATGAGAAGAAGAAACTTATGAAGATGAACAGTAATTTTTGCAATGTGAAGTGAAAGCCACACTCAAAACAATTGAGAAGAATAAATTACTAGGAACAGATGACGTATCAATTGAACTACTACAGTCTACAGAGGTAGAATCAAATACAGCTGAAGTTATATAGGATGGAGGGAGATATTGGTTGCACTGTCCTGAGGGTTGAGTTTATGATAAGTGTTAGTGACCTCCAAACTGAATCCCATCCCAAATAATCTGGATAGCTACAACAGCAACAAAGCAGTGGCCCACAGATTGGAAACGATCAATATACAATCCTATATAAAAACAAGGAGACACAAAAAATTGCAGGAACTACAGGACCGTTGCACTGATTTCCCATGCAAGCAAATTCATGCTCATCATTCTGTAGCAAAAAGACACCTATTATAAATGGAGTGAGAAATCCTAGAGATGCCAGCTGGATTCAGGAAAGGAAGAGGCACCAGGAATCAAATTGCAAACATACAATGAATAATGGAATGCACCAGAGTATTCCAAAAGAAAATCTACATGTGTTTCATTGACTACAGCAAAATCTTTGACTTCACGGATAAAAAAATCAAAACAGAAATATGGGAGGCTCTCAAAGAAATGAGAGTCCCACTACATTTGATTGTTCTGTTGTGAATTGTTCTGTTGTGATTGTTCTGTTGAGAACTGAATATGGAGAGACAGAATGGTTCCCAGTTGGAAAAAGGGTCAGACAAGGCTGCATTCTATCACCCTGTTTATTCAGTCTGTATGCAGAAGATATTGTATTCAGAGCAGGTTTAGAGTTAGAGACAAGAGGAGTTAAGACGAGGAAGGAACATTTAACAACCCAAGAAACACAGATGACTCTGCTAACAGAAACTAACAAAGATCTGGAGCAATTACTGAAGGAGGTCAAGGAGGAAAGTGCCAAGGTCGGCTTAATGTTGAACATTAAGAAAACAAAAGTAATGACCATGGAAGATCTACAAGAATTCATGCTAGATAATGAGAAAATTGAATTAGTTAAAGAATTCTCACAACTTGGATCAAATATTGGAATGGTGACTGCAGTTGATAAATTAAAAGAAGACTAGGTTTGGAATGTTGGGATGGAGTCCCAAGGGAAAAATGTACAATGTGGAATGATATAGAAGTGGCCAGGCAACAAAGGGTCACAGGCAGCCATAATGACAAAGCACTTCACCAGGTGCTGAGTCTGGGGAAGTGACATTGGCAGATGCTCACCTGGTGCTGTAAAGCATTGTGGAAAGGCTGCAAAACTGCCAAGTCACTCCGGTTGAGTGACAGGAGGAAAAGGCAAGGGCAGAAGGTCACATGGAGCCCTGGCTACATAAGTGAGTTGCCTCAGGACACTGTGTGGTTGGTGAATAGTGGAGACGGTTGTGAGTTGGTGGATTGTGTGTATTCAGTGGATCGTTGTTGATGTTGTATAATAGTTGTATAATAGCCTTGTACATAGAGGAACCAAGATTAAAAGCCTCATCTGAGAGATGCCTGTCTGAAGCGTCTCTGTACTCTGTCTGGAAGGAGAGAGGTGCTTCTCCAGCACACAAGCTGCTGCCTGCATTCCAGAAGGTGGTGACTCTGGTGCCACACGTTGATGTAGAACATCATGTGCAGCTAACATGGAAAAAGCAGCTATTTTGGCCATTTTTTTCTTTTTTCTTTTTGTCTTTCTTGGGAGTTGGGGTATAAAAAAGCTGTCTGTTGTTGTTTTATGTGGATTTGGGGTGACTTGGTGGCAAACAAATGCTCCAAAATCAAACTAAAAAATGAAATTAAAAATGGGAGGGGGCAGAGATCTGGTGGGTTTGAAAGTCTTTTGGACTGCACCCTTCAGGCCGCACCTAGAGGTCCAAAGGCACTTTGCCCACTCCTGGTTTAGGATAAAAGTAGCACTTTTCAGCACGGCTCCATAAAAGGACAGCTGCAATGACAATATAACTTCTTAACTTACCGTGGTAAGAGACACTGTCTGTCATTGTGAACTCAGTGGTACACAGTCTTTCTAACAGAGGTCGGAGGCTTATATTTTTAAATGCAACTTTCTTTTTAAAAAAATAGTATATCATCTGAACTTTCCCCAAGAAACACATAAAGTTTTTCTTTTTGTTTTACATAATTTGATGAATATAAAATGCACCTCGACTGGGCATGGTAGTGTGGACTCTTTTTGACCATATAAACTTTGGCTGCATTTATGTGACAGACAGTTTTTATTTTAACGATCCCAAATAATCTTTCCCAATATGGAGTTGTGTGCCTTCAAATCATTTCTGACTTATGGCGACTGTAAGGCAATCCTATCATGGGGTCTTGGCAAGTTTTTTCCCCCAGAGTGGGTTTACCATTGCCATCCTCTGAGGTTGAGATTATGACTTGCCCAAGGTGACCCAATGGGTTTCCATGGTTGAGTTGGGATTCAAACCCTGGTCTCTCAGTCATAGTCCAGCACTCAAACCAGTACACCACACTGGCCCATCCATCTTGTTCTTATCTTACCTTGTTCTTCAGTAAGGATTCTGTTTCTTCCATATATAGCTTTGGATCATCCCTCAAAATTGTGGCTTAAAAAGCCAGGATATGGACTATATACTGATATTCTATCTCTCTGCTGTAGATTTGCTTGACTTCTTATTCATGAAGTGATTAATTAGGGTCCTTGCTGCCTCCCCACTCCAAAAGATCTGCAAAGGATTGTAAACATGAGATGGTAGTTATAGTAGAATTTGGCCTGCTGTATGATCAAATGCTAAGAAATAACTAGCTCCCCATGGGAATGCTTCTTGATTAGATAACAGGTGCCTGCCATATGATAGGGATGTTCATTTTTCCTTTGCTCTTACTGCTTTTAATTTGCATTGCACACTGCATATATATTATGAGAATGGTAAAGGCTCTATATGTGTAGATTTCTCTGCTTTTCATAGTTCTTGACTGAAATATTTGTTGTTGTAGTGTGCCTTCAGGTTGCTTCCGATTTATGGCGCCCCTAAGGTGAACCTATCATGGGGTTTTCCTAGCAAGATTTGTTTAGAGGAGGTTTGCAATTGCCTTCTTCTGAGGCTGAGAGAGTGTGAGTTGTCTAGGCTTACACAGTGGGTTTTATGGCTAGCTGGGACTTGAACCCTGATCTCCAGAGTCATAGACCAACATTGAAACCACTGCGCCACACTGGCTCCCTTGTGAAACAAAAGGGCTATCAGATGGGCAGGAAAGGTGACCTGAAGTTGCCTTTTCCCTAAGCTGCAGCAACCGCACTGTCTGCCCTGAGGTTGCCCTAAATGGGGACAGAGCAACTGCACTGGGGGGAGTCAATGCAGTTTTTCCAAGGGTGTATTGAAGCCCCAGCAACTGCACCGCCAGCCCCAAGGATGCCGCAAAGGGAGATGGAGTAACAACATGGGCTGGCAGCAGTTGCTTTAATTTTTTTTTTGTTCCCAAACACATGCACACGTGCTCAGGAACGTCTCTCCACACCTGCACATCTGTGCAGGAAAACATCTCTGTGTATCTGCACAGGACCTGTCATAGACTAGTATACAGGGGGGTTGCAGACTGCCAGAAATAGTGCAAATTGAGTTCACTTTTAGGGTTAGGGTTAGGGTTAGGCAATCATGGGAACTGTATTTTATTGTGGCATCAAGCTCTCTGACATAGAAAACACAATATCTCAGAAAAAAAACAATTGCCATGATTCCCTAGCACTAACCCTAACCCTAAAAGTGGACTCAATTTGCACCATTTCTGGCAGTCTGCAACCCCCCACAGTCTGTCACTCTCTGTGTACCAAAGTGACTGAAGTTTGGCGTCCCTGTGCACCTGCACAGGACCTGTTGTAGGGTGTTTACAGTTTGCCATTTTGTCTGTACAAAAGTGAATGACGTTTGGCATCTCCTCGCCATGCGACAGCTGTACAGGATCTGTCAAACACTCAGATCATGCAAGGGTTCACAGACCTCCGCTTTCCCCCAAGGAGTGGGTGCAGTAGACAGGTGCCATTGTCTGATTGTGCCACCCTTGGGCTGAAGGAATGGGTTTGTCAACTGAAAAGACACTCCATCATCCTCCACAAAACATGTCCCACAGAGATCAGGGAGAGGTACATGCAAGGGAGGTTTGTGTGGACAGACTTGATACATACAGCTGGTGGTCATGCAAGGGACAAGGTCAACAGGACACATGGACAAATGTTATTCCACGAGCCCCCCCCCCCCCAAATTATGCCAGGAAATGGTGTTCAGGTCTTATGGACACCTGCATAGAAGAGGTCACAAAAGCTTCTTTCATGTAAACTGCTGTGCATGCTGACAGCAAGCCTATATCCAACAGAATGCATTTATTGTTATAACAGAGGACAGTTGCTAGGGCACATGCATTGGGTTACAATTAAGGTTAGGGTTCTAATATTCAAATGCACCTGCACCAGTGCATCCACACCTGGAAGCATAGGGCGCTTTAAATTAAAGCTTGCATCGTAGGGCACATGCTCTGGATCGCTGAGTCAATTTCTGCCACACGTGAGACAGTGGATTTATACGGCCGTTTTCTGGTGCATCAGTGTTGCTGCATACATACACACATGCTATGGTGCGCATCTTCACCGAAGGAGCATAAAAAAGTGGCTCCTTTTGGAGCGGCTTTTCTCAGTATACAATGGCTAGAGGGCGCTTTGCTGGAGACTTTTAGGCATCATTTGTCAAAGGCCATGCCTACAAGTCACCTTTTTCCCTGTCTGCACAGCTGCTTAAACACCTGAAACTTTCTGTATATAATAGGGTATAGCTGCAATTAAATTGCAAAAGGGGGAAGTAAATACCCCCAAACACCACCTAGAGAGAGATTCTCCTGCAGATATGTGACAATGTTTTCTGTTTTGTAACTGTATTTTGTATCATTGGGAGATTCAAGTCTGCATGTGTCCAGGAGAGGAAGAATGAATGTGGAGTCTCTTTTCTGAATCATTTTGTCTTTTAGACTGCATTGTATATCCATTTAATCAGATGTAAAGCATCATATCCAGTTTTACTTACAACTGGATAGATATATAAAGCTGCATGTCAATTTACATTTAAAAAAAAACTGTCAGTGTGGGAAGCCATCTGCACGTGATCAGAGATAATTACCAAGTCCATTTAAAAATAAAATAAAAACGAGCCTGGGTTCAGGAAAGCACTATGGTGAGCCATTATTTAATTCTGCCAGTGTTATTTTTACATAGCAGTATCATGAATAATAGTACTTGGCATATGCAGTACTATGTATCTTTGCTGATCAGTTATTTTATAACATCATGATGTGTACAGCAAGCAGATAATTTGCATAACATACAGATACGGCTGCCTGAGTTTCAAAGAAACTAGAATATTGTAACTGAAAAATAGCAGAGACAGACTCATGGTGCTTGGTAGAGGTGGGGAGAAGCCTTGAGGAGAGGACAAGACCAAATTAACATTGGGATAGAAAGCAAAAGAGACTAAAAAGAAAGAAAAAAAGTGGGAAGGAGGGAGAAAGAGAGAGCAGAAGAATAGAGAAGGGGGGGGGCAGGTAGAACTAAATAGTTTCTAATGATTACAAAGCTGGTTTTGGATGAATCAGTACTTGGATGGAGGAGGTGAAAGTCCTGGGAGAAGAAGAGAAATAGCAATAGCAAGTACATTTCTGTACTGCTTATCATTGCATTTAAGCACCCCGTAAGCAGTTTATAATGAGTAAGCTAATTGCCCCCAACAAGTTTGGGTACTCATTTTAGCGACTTATGGAATGATGCAAGGCTGAGTGGATCCTGGAGCCTTGCCTGGGATCGAAATTACAACCTTATGGCTGTAGTGCTGGCTTTTAACCACTGCGTCACCAGGACTCCTTGAAAATGGAGTGAGGTTGGACTCAAAGGTTTTTAACCTAGGCAAAACAGGGCATTTCTACTAGTAAACTAAAATATGAAAAGTTCATTTGTGTTGAGAAAACTATGTGTATGAGAGAGCTAGAAGAAAGTTCTTTTGATAAGTGAACATGTGCTGCTAAGACATTTAACAAAAAAGGGTTTTGTTTTCAAGGGTTTTTGCTTTTGTTCTGGTCCTGTTTCTTTGTCCTTGTTGTAATGAATATATGTACATACATATATACAGTTGCCCCTCCGTTTTCGTGGACTTGAATTCTGCGTCCCTTGCCCTTTTGCAGGCAGTATATGGAGGGGGACAAAATGGGGTGTGCACTGCCATTCGAGTCAATAGGGTTTGAATATTGGTGAATTTCCATTTTTGGAGGGGTCCAAAACGGATCCCCTGCGAAAATGGAGGAGCAACTGTGTGTGTGTGTGTGTGTGGAGGGAGGGAGAGAGAGAGAGAGAGAGAGAGAGAATGGTCTGCTCTTTCTCTCTCGCAGCAGCCTTTGAATTTTCTAAGATTGAAAAAGGACATCATGGAACAACACATTTAACATCTCTTTATTTTTTAGTTCTTTTACTTTTTTACTTTAAATCCCATTGAAGGGATTTAAAACAATGTTGTTATGTTTGAGGACTGTGGTTTGCCTTTTGTTTTTTGTTTAGTGTACTAGAACTGTGTTGTCTAACCAGGGCACATTTGGTCAAAGATATGTGGAATGTGAATATGAATGTGGTATTCTCTTAAGTTCTTTCCAATATCTTGGTATGGCTTTATTCTATCATCAGCATTTTTTGCTTACTAGCTAAGATCATAGGAGGTAAACATGAATAAAAGTTAATGCTGGTGATGTAAATGGAAATAAACATAATAACTGGATTTGTATCTTAAGTTTCTTGTTAATATTTTGGCCACACTATAGGATTAGTCAGTGGCAACACGTTTTATCAGTTTGATGGACCATATTTTTGGTCTATGTTGGTAATGGGAAGTGATGAGAAGCCACTTTTGGTTCAGGGACAAAATTCCAATTTGGGAATGATCTTCCAGACTTCCAGTGGTGGGTAGGACTAAATAGATTTTTTCCCAGGTCTAGCATACAAAGCCCACCTTATTCTATTTAAGTCTGTTCTGGAGTACACATCAGTTCAATAGCTTTCTGATAACGTCGTGATTCTCGGCCTTTCTATACTCTCTTGTTAAGATAAGTGGGTGTATAAAGACCAAGAAATAATTACTTCACTGATAGGAAACAAAAACAGTTTGTGGCCTAGATGTAAGAATCCCTGCCATCTGTGTTTAGCCCATGGGTAACTTCATTGTAAGCCTGTTTTATAGTAGTAACAAAGATATACATGTGTAGATATGAAGGACCACAACTTATTTATGTAGATGGAAACCTGTTAGGACATTTAGCTAGCATAAAAGGATGCACAGCTGATTGTGCATTCCCAGAGGTTTTGGAAGTGTTTTCAATACTGAAGTTGTATTCCTCACTCCCCACAGTACACACACAATCTTCTCTCTGACATTTGAATTTTGGATGGGAAACTAATTGACCATCAGGCAGTGCGTGCACTCAAGGCCCTGTTGTCCACTATACAGCTTTGGGGTGCAGTGTAACTACACTGCCATGTATCCATGGTACACTGAAAATGTATAAGATCTTGACCTATGGTTGCTTAAAGCATTTATATTCCATCCCTTTGTCAGAAAGGCACTAGAATATGACAAGATACTAGTCTTTGCCCTCAAATTCGCTATCTAAAATTTAAGATATGGTACTCCAGGGGAAAGGGGATGCGGAGGAGGAGGGGAAATAATTTTACTGTTCATAATTTCACTATTAATGACTACAGCAACAAGATCTAAACATAATGGAGGTTTGCCTGCCTCTATTCCTCTTTGGGTTGGAATTTGGAGAGAGAAGCTGTGAGCAGCAGCTGGGCCCAGACATGACAGTGCTGTGCCTGGATTTGTGACAGTGGAAGAACTTGATTCAGAGGCTGATAGATCCAGATGCATTCTTGTTGACTCTTGGGGAAGCTTGTTGGCAGTGCTGTCAGTGGTTTGGTCACTGAAATACTGTCTGACCCCTGTATCTGTGGGGTATACAGCCCAGACTTACTGTGGAGAGTGATAACCATGGACAATGACAAACACTATATTTCTGCTGGAAGTTGGACCATAGAATCATGCTGGAGGACCTTCATATTCTGAGAGAGACATTTTTTCTGGATTCAGGTAAGTGAAATCACTGTTTTTGATCCTGCAGATACAGGTGTTGACACAATTGAAAAATACAGGGGTGGACACAATCATGCTGTGGCTTTTCCTTCTGGATGCAGCCCATGTGGCTTCTGTGTGGGCACTGAAACAGTTGGAATGATGACTTGAATAGTCAAAAAAAAAAACTGTTGCTGGTAGAACACAGGTCAGAGCTCATTGTCAAGCCACCTTTGATGGTGAGGATAGAATGGCAAGGGAGGAGGGGATATTTGTGCCATCATTGCACTCTCAGAATTTGGGGGTTGCTTTTAGAACTGATGATCTTTGTGAAAGCTCAAGGCTTTGGAGGCTCTACTTCTGTCTCTGTGCAGCATTTGAGGTTAGGTGAGTGATGACCCAAGATGGTTATTTTTCAGTGGAGGTTTCCATGATGTGCCTTCTTTAGATAGGCTCAGTTGGTACTAATTTTAATCACCGGGTGAAGAAGTTTGTTCTTTTGTTGTTCACGTCTTTTAGCTGTTACATGTGTAATTTTGCAGTTTTGAATGGTTTTAATATCTACTCCTATTGATGATTGGTTTTAAATGATTTAAATAGTATATCATTTAGGGAAACCTTCACGTTTGAAAGTGGGATGTAAATGTATCTATAGTTGACACATATGAACTGAGACTTATCTCACATTCCTTGGCTAGCTGCTTGACTGACATTTCCTTTCTTGCAGTAACTATACAGTAGATTTGATGTTAAAGTGGCATAATATCACATGACAGCTGCAAGAAGGACATAATGGGCAGTATTATCCACTGGCAGAAGAATTGGTTTAGAAATTCTTTAGGGAATTTCCTTAAACTGTTTTCTAGTGCAAGAACAATTTTAAGTTATTACTTTGAATGAAAGCTATAGCTTTGTACATAGCTTTTTTGATGGTTATTTCTGTACTGCCCACAAGAATAATACACTAGAAAGCAAAGACTACATTAATAACAGGAAAAAAAACATAAAACGATAGGATGATTTTACAGCAAACACAGTTTATGTGCTTATGAAGTCATGGTAAGCTTGTCAGCATGTCCCACTTGCTCTGAATGGAACAACTATTTTAAAAATTATTTGAAAACTTGGATAAATGACTGCACCCCATAATTTTTCTGCCTCTTATTTCCTATGCTTCAAGTTTCACCCTGTAGCTTTCTGATTTTATAGGTTTAGTTAGTTCTAAGGACCATTAGTTGATGACTTATAATTTCAATATATTTGTGATAATGGGCCTTCACATTCTCTGGACATCATACCTGAGGGGGTCAAGTTTCCCCTCCAGGCAGAGAAAGTGTTAATGAGATGTTGGAATTCAGTTACATTTATTAGTAGTCAGCATCATGACAGAAAGTAGCCAGTGAGGATGATGAATGCCAAGCTTTAAGATCCTTCCCAGAAGAGGTTATAAAAATTCAAGGAAACCATGAGGCAGAGTCTCAAGTAAAGAGAAATTTGGGAATGAGTTGCCTGCTGCAGGTTTTTCATGTTCAGGGCATCAACTGCTGTGGAAAAAGATGCTTTCCTCCTTCCTCACATCTCTGCTGAGTTGCTTGAGTTCTGTGATGTTGTCTGGCACCTGACTGTCTTGATGTCCACCACTCTCTTGATGTCCACGGACTTTCTTACTCTCTCAGGTGAGTTGGGTGCTGCAGATTGGATCTTAGGTGCAGACTGTTGAGCAGGCTGAAGAGAAGACTTGGCAGTCTATTTGGCTTTGAGCAATTGCTCCCAGATCCCTCCCCCCGGAGTCCTCATTCTCTTTGGAGACATTAGCAAAGGTCCTTTCAGCTCCTGTTCCCTTAGCCTTTGGTGGCTCAAGACTGTTAGTTGGGACTCTGATATCTGCTGTCTTGCTAGGTGGAGTAGGAGTCATTGATACCACTGCAATCTGAGCTGATTTGGCTCCTTGTTGAGAGACTGCCATGTCCCATAGTACCTGCTTCTGCAGTTCACTGGCTGCAGATTATTATGGCCCCTCAGCGCTGTGTCAGGATCTGCAGACAGCACTGATGAGTTCAAGCAAAGGCTGTGCGTGACCATCAAGTGTCATTTGATTTCCTTCAGGGCTTGATTGATATGGAAGACCAAATCATCACACAGATTGTGGAACATTTGAAGTCACTGTAGACAGCAAAGGTCCAGATACCTTTGCATCCCTTATACTGACTAGGAGCGTGTGCCTTTGGCATTTACACTGCAGGTGGTGTGAAGCTTCTCACTGTAATCCTACTGTGGTCTTCAACAAGGTTGGGACCCACATAGGAACGATTGAAAGTTGAGTATCTGTTTCTCTGTGACAACTTTCTTCATCCCTCCCCTGTAACAATGTGCCTTATGTGGCTGGGAGCCACTTCTGTGTAAGTGCCGGTGGCCCATGTCTGGGTCAACAGCTGCCCCAATCCCAACTTCACTGGAATTGGAATTCACTGGGTCAACAGCTGGCCCAATCCCCAGCTTTTGTTTGCCATTGGCTTTAAGATGCTCGGGTTCATGCCTGTTTGCCAGCTGGATCTGGAGATGCAGACACACCAGTTGCTTAAAGACATCACAGGCAATAGAACTATCCCATGGAAGGTGGAGAACCCTTCCCTCTCAACCTGCCCAGCCTTCTCAGTGAGGAGTTATTCCATCTATAAAGTCAGGGATAATTTTGAGTCCTTCACAGTGAGCTTTCAGAGAGCTTAGTGTACATAAGGTTAAGTATGTGCATGAACTCCAGTTTCAACTCTTAGCTGTCCTGAGAGCAGTGCTAACCACCATGTCACTGGGGAATACTGATCATTTCAATTTGTTTGTGGAACAGGTATGACTCTGACAGGGTCTCAGCCCAGAGGCAGCCAGAAAATATTTCAGAGCCTGGACGTAAAGGACCTCCTATTGTGAACTATCTATTTATCTTTCTATCTTCCTATCCATCCATCCCTACATCCATCCAATGTCTGATCTATATTTGTTCAACTGTATGTAGTAGTTAGACTAGAGTGTTAAAATTGTGAGGCATTTTTGTCTCTACTGAGCTGTCCTACTCAGTGAGTGACCTTGGGCCAGTCAGTCTCTCTCAGCCTGACCTATCTGAATTATATTGCCTTGAGCTCATTGGAAGGAGGGTGGGTGTAAATACAACCAATAAATAGGTAGATAAATGACATACCATTGGAGAGGAAGGGGAAGAGCCTGATTTGTGTGCTTACCTTCCTTTTGTGTGAAGCTGTATTTACCAAAGATATTTTGTTCCTCCAAGTGAAACTGATTCCTAACAATTTTTTGTGCAAATAATACATTAAAATCCTAGCTTGTTTAAATAATCTTCTTTTACTAGAGGCCCAAAAAAGAGATCTGTTATTTGCCAATTTTTAATTGTTATTTTTCATAAAATAACTTCTCAAAACTTGAATAACATACAGTAGTCATCCTTAATTTTCACTTTCAAACATTAAACATATTTTTAGTTTTCAAAGAAATGCTCAACACTTGTTTTAAAACAGAAAAAGCATGGAATAATAGATTCCAGTATTTGCCAGAGCTCAGCTCCAAACTCAAAATTGGTGAAGATGCTCCTAACTACCTCCAAAGTTAGCATTCCTTATCAAACTAAAAGAACATACCTATACTCTTGAAGGGCTTTGCAGTTGCAAATTGAATGTTTCCAATAGTGAAAAGGAAGTGTCATGTTCCAAAGAAGTATAATCATGTGTATTATGGATATAAAAATGCCTAAAAGTACACAATTTAAATACATTAAATACAAATTAAAAATCACCAGTGCAAGAAAATAGTATTTAAGTACAAGAATTTATGAACTGCTGCACTAAACATATTTTGCCACCTTAAAAAAGTGGAACCGTTATGAAAAATATCATAAGGAAACACATAGAGCTAATTTGGGGATATAACAGAATTAACAAACTGGTAGATGTACATATATTCATGTTCATGATTTCTGATGCAAAAATATTTGCCTACTGTAACACAACCTGTGCAAGGTTTATAAGATGCTGAAAATATTCTGAGAGATGAGCTGCTTCTTGCTTTCCCAACATGGCATTTTGCTATTCAAAAGTAAAAGATCTTATTGTCAACAAACTCTACTATTTATTTATATATTTATGTTCTCTCTTTCTTCCATGAGTTCTGTTTAGCATAATTCTGTCCTACCCTTTATCTCATTCTATTTTTACAACAAATGTGGGAAGGAGTTTTGATTGCAAGAGAATGATTGATTAAGGATCATTAAGTGAACATCATGACTATGGGCCAAAACAGATGGCCATGAAGGGGCACACAACAGCAGCAAGATGCCGCAGGATCACAGCAAGCACTCGTTGTGGTCCTGTTGGTGCCCTGCACTGCTGGCCCAAATAGGAGTGGAAAAGATTTTTGGGCTGGGTTTGAGTGGCCCGGAAGCAGCTTCAGCATGCCTTGGGGTTGTGCGTCATCTAATGGCTACACTCCCAAGCTGTGCGGAAGCCAGCTTTTTTGGCCCATCTGATCAGGTTCTGTGTGAGGGACTAAATATTCCCTAGTTTCATTCTTTATTTATTAAAATATTAGTTAATTTTTAAAATTTATAATAATAGTTTAAATTTTTATGTTTTAATTAAAATAATTATTTTGTCTCAGGTTTGTCAAGGACTCAAGAGAATGAAAGACAGATCAAAACATTTTTAAAAATATTTCAAAAACCAGTATTAAAAGCTTAATGTTTAAAACAATTGAAAAACTAACTCTAATGTAGTAGTCACTACATTATGCTTATGTCTTTTACTGACATCTGACTCTTAATGGGCAAATAATTGAACCATGAAAATAAAACTGCCTGTTAGGGCTACAAACCCAACATTCTTCTTACAGCTGTCGGGGAACTAGGTATATGTATATTGCACCAAACAAATCTGTGTTTCTTGATTAATAAAAAGACAGGACATAAATATTATTAAATATAATACTAAAACACACTTACTGTTCTACATTGTTTTGATGACTGCTTACATTCATCTGTTTTTCATTGTAATTAAATATGATCAAAGCTATAATTTAAGCCATCATATGCTTCTGGATAAAAGCTGATTTGTAGAGAGTTTCTAGCTGACATCCACTGTAATATTGGCTATCTAAATCTATTGCACATGTGATACAGTGGTTTGAATGTTGTACTACAACTGGGGACCGGGGTCAAATACCTACTCAGCCTTCAAACCCCATGGAGTGACCTTGGGCAAGTCATATACTTTCAGCTGTTAGAACTGCCTTGTGGGTGCCATAAGTTGGACATGACTCGAAGGCACACAATAGCAGCAAAAATCTACTGCAGAAATGAAGATCTCAGTGATTCTGTGAAACAATACTATAATTGTAGTAGCGTGTAGAGCAAAGACAAAAGGAAAATGGCTAGTACATTAAAAGAACCCGCAATGAAGAATCAATGATTTGAATCCAAAGTGTTTCTTACTCTAGTGTGTAGAGTGTCATATAAATTGTATCACTAATTTTCTATCTCACTACTCATTTCCACAACCTTCAAAAGAAGCTGTGGAGCTTCAGTGAGAGAGCAGAATGAAATTATGCTGATGTAAAGTGAATTCTGTTCTTGGAGCTTATGTGCAGGAAAATTCAAGATTCAGAATGTCAGATGTGGGAATGTAGGGTAAAAGGCCATGTTGAACATAATTCCCTGATCACAGGCATGACTAAGAAGCATATTGGTTGCTGACAAAGACGGCATGAAGAGCTTGAAGAGGGAAAGATTAGAAGCTCTGTATTTGCAAGAATCCAATTACTAAATAATCCTTTCAGACTATGATATAATCCTCACTGCTGCTTTTTCATTAAAAAATAATATGGCTTCTATCTGCCACTTCCAGAAAAAAATCCATTTTTATGTCCTTTCCAAAGCATGGCATTTATTCTTGCATTTGTTATGCTTTCATCCATCTCTAGTAAATACTAATATTTGCTCCATTTGCATAAAATATTGAAGGCCTGTAGAATATTGATTCCAGTGAGATGCACAGAACTGGTGGCATTTCTGGGAAATAATTTACCAACTAGAGAGTAACTATTATACAGTATTTTTGCAATCTGTAGTGGATCCTGCAGTTCTGTGCAATTTTTAATAGAGGTCTGCATTTGATTTTTCTGCTGCAGATAAACCTTCAAGGGTGCTAACAGTTGTACTTACGTTTATCCTGCTGAGGAAACATGCATACACACACACATACACACACACACCCTTTTACAAATTTTAGCAACAGAGTGAGCAATTTTTACAGAAACAGGCCCCAAAATTGCTTTGAATGATTTTTCCTGAATTGATTGAAATGTGAACTTTTTGTAACACTGTCTTGTGTCTCATTTTTGAAGTACAGTAGTAGCAGTATTTGTTGTTACTATTATTTTACAGGTTTTGACTATTAAATGATACTGTAAAGCAGGGGTCAGCAAGATTTTCAGACTTGGGGCCGGTTGCTGGTCCCCAGGTCTTCTGCCGGGCTGGGGGGCGGGATGGCGGCATACGTGCATGCGCAGTACTTCCGGAGTACTGCACATCCACAAGCAAGTCGCAGCCACCATTTTGTCAAACAAAATGGTGGACGCGACTTGTTTGCGCATGCGTAGTACTTGGCGCATGTGCGAACGAGTCGTGTCCACTATTTTGTTTTCCAAAATGGCAGCTACGGCTTGTTTGCGCATGCGCAGGAGTACTGCGCATGCGCAAATGAGTTGTGGCTGCCATTTTGAAAAACAAAATGGTGGCCATGACATGCGTGACGAGGGGCAGCAGCAGCGGGGTTTGGCGGGGGCCGGTCCAGAGGCCTCAGGGGGCTGCAGGTTGATGGCCCCTGCTGTAAAACATAAGCTTAGACTTAGGGGATGAAGTGAAAGATGTAAAGGAGAAGAGTTTCTTGATTGGTTCTGTGTTGGCAAACCTAGAATTTCTGATGTTTCTGATTTTAAGTATTTCTGATGTTTCTGATATTCAAATTTTGGGATATAGTGTCATTCAGATTGCTAGATGAATAACTTTGGTCTGCTGCAGTAAAATGTCCTGTGGCCTATTGAAAACTAACAGATTTTTCTGGCCTAAGCTTTCATGGACTACAGTCTACTTTGTGAGATACATGAGGTATTTCCTCATGTACAGTATAGATGTACATGGTTGGGAGAGGTGCAGTTGGGGTCAGAGAGATAGGTAAAAAGGTAAAGGTATTCCCTGTTGACAAGGTTGTAAAGTCATGTCTGATCATAGGGGGCGGTGCTCATCTCTTACTAAGCCGAAGAGCCAGCATTGTCAGAGACTACTCTGTGATCATGTGGCCAGCATGATTGCACAGAACACTGTTTACCTTCCCACTGAGAAGTGGTACCTATTTTATATTCTTACATTTGCATGCTTTCAAACTGCTAGGACTAGTGATGGAAGCTCACCCCATCATGCAGCACCCAGGCCTCAAATTGCCAATCTGTAGATCTTGCAATCAACAGAGTCAGCATCTTAACCACTTGAGCCACCACATCCCTTGATCAGAAATATATCAGTTAGAGAGATATCTCCTTTATTTCAGTTAATTCAGTTTCAAGTAATACCATAAATACATAATGTATGCTCTTCTGTCCAGATAAATGTATTTATGATAATCTGCAAAGCTCTTAATGGCCCAGACTGTTCATATTTCAGAGAGCACCTCTCATATTGTCCCTCATATAACCTTTGGTCCTCATGTCAGGTTGTGCTTCCAGTGGCTTATAAAGTCTGTAAGAGAAAAAAGACATTTAAAGAGATTCCCTCAGATATGTAATGAACTCTTTTACCAATCTCATGTCTATTCCGTTTAGCTGAATAGTTGTGTTTCCTGTTTTATCTTTTGTCCAGTTTTTTAAAATAATGTGTTGCATGCTATCTTAAGTGTGGAAACGTGGCTAGCATGTTATTTTAATAAATCAAAAGGATGTTAAATGATTACCAAGATATTTGGGCCAATGACTCCAGCCCTCTGGAACTGAGAAACTTTTTTTTTTTTTTTTTAAAGTACATGACACTGATAGTTCCATGCCTTGCTAAAAGTCAAGTAGTGGCTATGGTAAAAGGTAATTGCTTATAGCTGATCATGCTACTGGTTAACCTTTTTGATATTGCTAAGGATAAGAGTATTCTCAGTATCTGAAAGTGGAATGAAATACAAAAGAGGAAGATAGAAAAGCAATGCTGAATGTCTAGCTCAGTGGTAGGCAACCTTTCTGAGCCGGGGGCCGGGTTGCTGTCCCTCAGACAATTGGGGGGCCGAAGCACCAAAAATAAATAAATAAATAAATAAATACATTTTTAATTTTTTAAAAAATATATAAAAAAATATGCATGCACACTCTCTCAGCCCCAGAAAAGCCATGGCAAAATCCCTGTGGAGATTTTGTCAAGAAAACCCCAAGAACAAGTAATAACAACAATAATAAATATCATCATGGCAGACGGTGGTGGAGGCAGCAGGACCGGCCTGGGGTCGGTCCAAAGGCCTCGGGGGGCCGCACCCGGCCCCCGGGCCTTGGGTTGCCTACCCCTGGTCTAGCTTGTGAAATCTAGACATTCTTTACATAGATGAAACAGTTTGAAAGGAACAGGCAAGAAATGCTTGATCATCCAAGACTTCAGTTTGCAGAATTTGTCTCAGAGCATAAAGAAATTCTAATTGCCCCCTTTTCCCCTGGATGGTGATAAAACCTTTCCGGTATATACATCTAAATTGTCAGCCATTGTCATACTTAATTCAGAACCAGTTGAGTGCTTTTGGATGGGCTTGGTGTTGTTGCTGTTGTTATGTTGAAACACTTTGCCCAGACATTTGTACAGCTGGAATAGCCAATTCTTCATAAAACTGTCCACTTCTCTGAAGCAGAGACAGCCAACTGGCAGTTCACAAGTTAAACCTGGCACCTGAGGCAATTTGTTGGACCTTGGCAGAATTACCAGTTTTTATTCCTGATACAGTAAAACATTTGTCTACACTTATGATAAAAAGATAGACCATGAAAGGCAATGAAACACTCCTAAAGACATGGGAGTGCCAACACATCTGATAGTCGTAATGAAGAATCTATACTCGGGACAAGAGGCTACTTGTCAGGACAGAACACAGAGAAACAGAGTGGTTCCCAATTGGCTAAGGAGTCAGACAAGGCTACATCCTAACACCCTAACTATTCAGCCTATATGCAGAACATATTGTAAGGAAAGCAGGCTTGGACATGGAAGAGGGAGGAGTGAAAATAGCAGGAAGAAATATCAACAATCTGAGATATGCTGACGACACTATAATACTAGCAGAAAACCTCACAGACCTAGGACAGCTACTAAAGAAGATCAAAGAAGAAAGTGCAAAGGCAGGCTTAATGCTGAACATAAAGAAAACAAAAATAATGACCACAGAGAACTTGCACACATTCAAACTAGACAATGAGGAAATAGAAATAGTAAAAGAGTTCTTTTATCTGGGATCAAACATTGAATGGGGACTCCAGCCAGGAAATCAGAAGAAGATTAAGAATGGGGAGGGCAGCTATGAAAGAACTAGAAAAGATAATAAAACACAAAGACAAACAACTCAGCACAAAAGTCAGAATCATACAAACTATTGTATTCCCTATTACCATGTATGGGAGGAATATCAACACATTTGAGATGTGGTTCTAGAGAAGAGTGATGAGGATTCCATGGATAACTAAAAACAAACAAACAAATGGGTCCTAGAGGAGATCAAGCCAGAAATATCCCTAGAAGCCAAGGTGACAAGTCTTAGACTGTCATACTTTGGACACATCATGAGAAGGCATGAATATTAGGAAAAGACAATAGTGTTAGGAAGGGTGGAGGGAAGTAGAAAGAGAGGAAGGCCACATGCTAGATGGATGGACTTTATTAAAGAGACCACAAATATGAGTTTGCAGAGCTGGGCAGAGCAGTAGAGGACAGGGGAGCCTGGACTCATCCATAGGGTTGCCATGGATTGAGATTGATGCAAAGGCAGTTAACAACAATAACAAATGATAAAAAGCACAATATTTTCAAGTTATAAGAGGAAGGAAATCCATACTTTTATCTCTTTTTAGATATACTACGGGAAAGGTGTCAATGCTAGAGACAAAATACCTGTCCAAGAGCCAAACTACTATATGGAGATCAGAGTGGCCACAAAAATATCGAAGCTGAATATCTCCAGTTTAACATTTTACTGGTAATGGGATAGTATGCCAAATTTAATTCCTCAGTTTTAACTAGTATTCATTGGTCCACTTTATTTAGCTGTTTGCCGGTGTTCCGAAGCCCTCTAAAATAATTTGGTTACGTTCAGTAAGTTGCCTATCACATTGATGAGGTATTGACTACAGAGGATGTTCTGAGCAGTTTGATTCTGTTCAGTGAGCAGAAACCTTTAGAAGCAATAGAAATATACTGTACAGCTAAATAATGAGCGTTTCTGGTCTTGGAAAGTAACTCATCTGTGTAAACCTTTGGATTCAGGATAATTATAGAGATGACAAGTGCTTTTAAGTCATCTGATACATTGTGAAATTTAACCTTGGTTTTTTCAAAGGTTTTCATTTGTCAATTAACACAACAATTGTGGCAATGAAATCAGATTTTACTTTGACTTTTAAAATAGGAGATGGAGGCAAGGATAAAAGAAGAGCATCAGTTTATTTGAATGGAGGAGAAACTATTTTGGGGAGCATGGTTAGTACACCCATAAAAGAATATCTTGATTTTATAGAAAATTCATACTTTCTTGCCTGTGCAGGAAAGTTCCCAAGATTACTAAAAAGCAATCATTGTGCATTTTGTGTGAGAGAATCACACAGGGAACACCACTATGCCCTCCCACTAATCTTTTTGCTAGCTGTTGTCACCATCTGCCTGTTTATTGTTACTAATCGTTGACTCTTTTTCCTGCAGGCTGTTGCTATCTAATTGACTTCCACTGCTTTCAAAACCAGGACCCAGGTACTGTGTCACCTTCTGGTTAACTAGCCAGAATATTATCTGTTCCTATATGAATTATTAGCTGCTATCTGGGGTTGCCCCTTTTGGGGAAGTGATGGCTAGTCACCCTCTTCAAGACCAGGGAAGAAAAATGGTTTTGTTTACATACTTTAGGTCTTTTTAAACAATCTGCCCTGCTAGTAAAAGAAGAAACTGAATCATATGGAGAGTGTGGGAGGGAAAGTAAACTGGAGCCATCTAGAACCATTTCAGTGTGGCTACAGGACTGGCTATGGGACAGAGACAGCTTTGGACACCTTGGTGGATGACATACATGGGGAATTAGAGAGGGGGAGTGTGTCCCTGTTGGGTCTTCTGGACCTTTCAGCAGCTCTTGATACCATCATGGTATATTTATTGATTGCCTCCCTAGGATGGGGTTGGGGACACTGTTTTACAGTGGCTCTGGTTCTTCTTGGAGGGGTGGACCCTGAAGGTTGTGATGGGGAATGCCTGTTTGACACCCTGGCCACTAGCCTATGGTGTTCCTCAGGCCTTAGTTTTGTCCCCCATGCTGCTCAATATTTACATGAAACCACTGGGAGAGGTCATCTGGAGTTTGGGATTCAGTGTCACCAGTGTGATCTTGATCTGACAAAAGGCAAATTAAGGTATAGGGATTCAGCTTATGTTGGGATAGTGTTATGCTCTCCCTGGGAGGAAAAAAAATAGATTTGCTCAGAACAAAGTATATAACGGTACAAAATCCAACACTTATTTTCAGCATGAAGAAAAACCATCTATCTGGATGTAAGCACATTATAAATAGTAAGCTTATAACTAGACACTTATGCAGGGAAAGAAGTGTTATAAGACTGTGGGAGTGCTGTACATTTGTGGCCCAGTGGGAATTGTAAGAAGGTGCTGATAGTATGAAAGTCTACTTACTGTCAAAATAGGACAGTAGAGCTGTCAGAGTAGTGCTGATGATGACAGCTGTTTTCAGAAGTACTGCTGATTGCTGAATTTCTTTGATTCTGGGAATTCTTGAACTCTTGATTTTATTTTGTGGTCTAATATGCAAATCAAACTGTATTGCACACTTCTCCATCTATTGCAGCACACTTCTTGTCTCAAATAACAAACAAAAATCTTTATTTTGGGAAGAAACATTCACAGAGGTGATATTTAGAATTGAAATGCAATTTTTGTGATTTAAGAAAATTTGAAATAGACTCAAGGTTGAGCACATTATTTGATCTGTTAGTAAGCACAGCTTCCACATGGTAGTGGCAGTTTGTGTTGCTGATTTCTTCTGATTATTTCTATTGGTCCACAAACCTTTGATTGCTAAAATTTCAGCAGGAAATATCTCGATCAGTTCCTAATATGTACAGAAGATAGATTCAGTTTTACTAAGGGCAAAAAGATATCATTGGAAATATTCATATGGTGTGTACAAATGTTGACCTTGCTAACTTGTACAATTTTTGATCACTCACTGATTCTTTCCCCTGTTTTGGTAAAAGAATGATGCCTTTATATTTACAAGCAGTGTCTGATTGTTTTGGAATTGTTACTAAAACTCAGTGGTCTTCAGGAATCAGTTGCATCGCTTTTTGCAGTGGGTAAAATAATGGAGCTTACTTTTGCAGTGTGCTAATCTTTGAACTTTGTAAATGATATTGTTAGCTCCTTCCAAGAGCCTGGTTGAAGGCCAGTATCACGTCAGAGATGAATTAAAGTGTGCTTCTCAGTTCACATGTGCTCCCCGTAATAAAATAAGAAAATTAGAGTCCAGCTGCGTTTCTCAGACATATGGATCTTTTTTATTCAGACAAGCAAAGAAATGGATCTATGACTTATTTACAGTAGATATATCCACCACTCCTAGGTGGTATATTATATCAGAATTTTATTTGTTAAATAAGGAAGGGCTTATATTCAGATATAATACATGGCATGGGATCTGCTACAAAATATGGGTTTCTAAAAATGTAAGCTGAATTTCAGGTACTTGGTGATAAAAGCTTTGCTTAGTTTCATTCTGCTATTTGAACATTCATGCAATGGGTACTTTATCAAACAATTCATACATTCCTTGGGTATGGAGACATATTTATTAGAGAACTAAACTGGAGAGATGCCAACTTCCATCTGTAAATATATAGAATATTTCAGTTTCTTCATTCATTAGCTAAATATTTGCCAGAAGAGATCACTGATATAACTTTAGTAAAGTAAATACTGTAGTGTCAGTTCTAACAAGTGCTGTTAAATCTAGAAATACCTCTTGTTACAGCTATCATGGTACTGATGATCTTTGGTACAGTGCTCTTTGAGAAACTATATTGTTCAGGAAAAGTTGTTTTTTCACCTTTCTAGTGATACTGTAACATGCATCCCTAATCGAAAATATGAAATTTTTGAATGCTGACATGACATCACAGGTTCAGTGGTTCAGTTTACATAAGCTTTGTTTAATGCACAAAATTAGTTAAAAGGTATTGTATAAAATTATCTTCATGTGTATAAGGTGTACAAGGGGCATATTAAACATGGTTAGACTTGCATTCCGTTGTCAAGTTATCTCAATATGTATATGCAAATATTCCTAAATCTCCAAAAATCTGAAACACTTCTGGTCCAAAGTATGATCCAAAGAATAAGGGATACTCAACCTATTTGCTTTTTTTGTTTTGTGTCTTTGGGTATCATCCTTAGAGTGATTGTCCTTGTTCATGTCATGGTGGTTTTGCAACATTCTGCTTGCTCATACCAGATAAGCACAGTGATTTCATGGAGGCAGACTTAGAAGAGTGCTATTGATTATTATGGAGACAGGGCGTTTTAATCAATCTATTTAAGTTGTCACAGTGATTCAGTGTAATAATATGTTTATTCTCTGTGAGACAAGAGGTGGAGGTTCTAAAGTGATAGAATAATGAATTGGTTCTAATAATGCAGCTACTTCATGGAAAAGTGACAGAATAGTGTTTTTGTGTGTTGATAAAAACAAAAGCTGCTAGCCATACAGTTTAGCATGGGGGCTCTACATATATGTTATGCAGTCTAAGAGGGTACTGCCTTGAGCGTGCAATAAAGTCAAACCAGATGGTTATCAGTTTTTTGACGTTGCTGTTGTGTACATTACAAAAAAGTGAACAGAGTTTGGCATTTTCTACAAATAGAAGGTTTAACTTTAACACATGACCTATATTATCAACTCCAGGTCATGTCATGTCATTCTCCTCCCCACCTCCCCCCACAAAAAAAAGTGTCTACAATTGAAAACCACTGTAATCTTGCAGGAATCAACTCATAGCTCATGGTGTCTGTGTGTGCATGAATAACAGACCAGGAAATTGAATCTCATCCAGAGAAGAGGAAATGTGGCTTCTAGAGATGAATTCCTGGGGAAGATTGTGGCTGGTATGGAAATTTAGCTTCATTTTGTATCTCATTCTTTAACAGAACTATTTTCTGTTAGAACCATGGGTACTTGGTAACTATGGACCCCTAAAATTAGCATGTGCCTCTGGATGTATACTATAGAATAGAAGGGACCCTATTGTAGTGCTATAACTTTATTGGGACCATACAGGTTCAGTGAGGCTGTTCAAGTTTATTGCCTAGTCATATACATATGAGAAAAGCAGTACATATAAGGTAATTTTTAAAAATTGAGTTTTATAATTATCAGTGACTTCTCTCAGGTAGCTGTCTGCCTCAGATTCTTTCATGTTACCCAATCACACCTGCTGCAAACATTTGCAACAGACACATCTCTCCCTATAACTACATGTTTGTGATACTTGTTCTTGTACCAGTGAGTTTTGTGTCATGCACTTCAGAGAGTCACAAACACCCTGTGATTATAAAAATTAATTCCACAGTGGAAGAACTAGCTTTTCACTGTTGTGTTGTTATATGTCTCATGTATGAACTAAATGGTTATGGAGGTGGAGAATAATTTATGTCTGTATGCCTGCTTGGCTGTGTGAGGACAAAAAAAAAAAAAAAAAAAGGGGACTAATAGCAGTAGCAGTTGCGAGTGTATTTGTGACTGCTGTTGCTGAGACATTCTTCTGTTTCTGTATTTGAGCCTAGCTCCCCATTCATGTGAAAGACTGACTCTGAATGACAAGTTTCCTCTTCTCTAGATGGGACTCAAATCCTACTCACTGGTTTCCTGCTCTGTTATTCACACACACACCGTGAGCTATACAGTTGATCCCTGCAAGATTTCTATTGTAGAGCTTTTCAACTGTAGATACTTTTTAAGCAAGTGGAGAGAATGACATAGGCTGGAATTGACAGTATAGTTCCCATGATGTGTCTTCTGTTTTTTGACTCAACTCGGTGGATGTGAAATGATATAATCCTCCAGAATTGTGGGATTTGTAGTTTTGTGAGGCACCAGCACTCTTTGTCAGAGAAATTTAAAGACCTCTTTGTAAAACTACAAATCCCAGGATTCCATAGGATGGAGCTACAGCTCTTAAAGTGGTGTCAAACAGTATTATTTCTACAGTGTAGATGCACCCTAGGTGTGCCCCATTGCTTACACATAAGCTCCTGGCGGTGTGCTGTAATAAGCTTCTGGCAAGTTGTAATCTTGTCTTCTAACATGGCTGTGAGATCAGAGGTGTAGGAGAAAAGGGTCTATTGAGATGGCAGCCACCAGAGGCTCTCCATTGACTCCTGTATTTCAGTGAAACTGGCAGTTGGTTGAAGAAAAACTGCTTTGACAATCTGGCTCTATAAGCTCTTAAAAAACCACAAACTGACAAGGCGCCTATCAAATGAAACAGTTTTAACTTTTCTTCCTGTAAAGATGGTTAAAAAGGACAATACAGTGGTCCCTCTGGATTTGCGGGGGATATGCCCCCCCCCCCGCAAATTTAAAATTTCACAAATATCCAAGTCCCATTGTCCCCAATGGCGTCATTGGGACTTGACTATTTGTGAAATCCCTTCCTTCCCTCCCTGCCTCCCTTACTGGCATCTTCCCCATGGCATTGGGGACTTTAATCAGAGCCCAGTCTGCCGAGACTTTTAATTGGCCCTGGCAGCCATCAGGACTTGCTTTCCCAGCAGCACTTGGAGCCCAGCATGTGCACGCCCCACCCCCTCTGCTGCAGACAATGGGTGTGCAATATGTCAATTGGCTGCAGCAGAGGGGGCAGGGGCTCTGAGTACTGCTGGGTGTGCTGGGCTCTGAGTACTGCTGGGAAAGTGAGTCTTGATGGCTGCTGGGGCCAATTACAAGCTCTGGCGGCCTGGGCTCTAATTAAAGAAAGGGAGCCTTTGTCTCGTGAATGATCAAAACCACGAGTGCCAAGGCAGCGAGTCCAAAGGGCCACTGTAATAACTTGAACAGAAATGAAAATGAGAGCTTATAAGGATTTTAGTAGGGATGGGCATGTCAAGGAAAAAGCAACATGGGACATACAGTAATAGAAATAAA
>JAIPUX010001880.1:78829022-78855533 GCA_020142125.1 Phrynosoma platyrhinos
GTTGTCTTATACGCCCAGTCGTCTTATACGCCGGAAAATACGGTAGTCAATATTAGAACTCCAAAAGATGCTAGTCTCAAAGGCATCTCCATTCACTACCAGATAGTTCTTGTAGGCAATTAATCCATCCAGGATTGGCAAGTTCTTAAGATTAGTGTGAAATGTAAAGTGAAAGTATAAACTTGAAAGTATAAACTTGAGATGACCTCCCTTCCTGGGTTTCCGCTTGGCTCAAACAAGTCAGTTTCACCTCTCCTTTCCTCTGCTGCTCTGTGGGTTTTTTCCCCCCCTTTGGGTTTTCACTTTTATCTCAATCTTTGATACAAGGATTATATTTGTCACATGTGGATTTTAATTTGAAGAAGGGGAATCACCAGTTAAGGCAAGTCTCTCCTTAAGTGTCAGTTTAAAGTGCCAGCTTGATTAAAGGTGGCGGCGGCACTTATGCTGCATAGGCGGCTACTGACCGCGGTCGTGGGCCGCTCAAACTCCCATGCCTTGGCTTTCCCTTACCTGTCTCTTGAGAAATCCTATCCTTCTTCCGATCTCCTCTGTTTGTTGTTTTTTCAAGGCACTTTGGTTTTCAATGAGCCCCTCTGATTCTTCTCTAACTGGGGAGACTTTTACCCTTCGTCATTGGCACCTAAAGGGTCTTGAACTCGCACTTAGTAATCTCCCTGTTCCAACATGGATTTAGGGAGAATCCCACACTGCCACACCACCGGAAATCAATATCCCCTTCTCAATAGCCCACATACTATGCAGCATTATTCCACCATATCACCATACCCCCATAGCTTCATTCCTTAATAACATCATATTATGATAGAACCATGCACATGGATTCCGACATCCTGTCACCATGGAATAATCTTATCACATTTATCAAGTCCCTCCCCCTGGTTTGTTCAGGTGCAATTCATGAAATCTCTAAGTCAATTCCAGGGCATCCACATGTTGAGCATACAGCACTTATACTCAGACTTGGGAAAATGTTTCCAACAGACCAAATACTGTAACTTGCCCCTGTGAATTCTCAAGTCCAAAATCCCATCCATCTCAAAGCCGTGGGGCAGTGCCACAGGTCCAAGTCCAAAGCCAGCTTGAGCAGGCTAAAATGAAACACCAGATGTAAATGTCTATAAGACTTAGGCAAGTCCAACTCCACAGTCACTTCATTGACCAGTCTTTTTACTACAAATAGTTCAGTAACATAGCTGCAGAACTTTGAGTCTCAGTTCCTTTGGAACGAAGACTCAAAGCCCTTTATACCACAGTCCATTCTTCAACTCTAGGGCCTCCTGATTCTCCTTAAACCACTGATCTTTCTCTGCCCCCTCACAGAAACTTTGAAACAAAGGTTCCAGAGGTGAGGCTTTGTCTTTGTCTTCTTCCTCTTTGTGGGCTTTGCTCCGGAGATGCCACCACTCTGAGTTAGCATATTCCACTGTCAAACAACTTGTACCATCAGGAAGTTTATGAGATATTAAATACATCAAGGTGTTGTGAGATGGACAGAACCATAATATTTCCCTACTCACTCACCCTCTTTTCACTGAGGAGAGTTTGGTGTATTTTTTTCATTTGTTAATTGAGTTATTCAGTAATAAATATTTTGATGGCTGACCTGAACTAATTTTTCCCTCATTTGTGTGGTTTATCTATCAGTGGCAAGGCTAGTCTTAGATGTTAGTAAATTCTATATGGATTCATTATTTTTAATAGGGATGGTGGCCATTGGGATTGCTTATTAATCCTGTACATAGTTGTTAAAATAATTCATTTTTGAAACAACATAGAGCATGTTCACCATGAGTTGTTGGTTAGTATCATAGTTGGAATTGGTATTTCCTGATACAGCTTTTGTTGGCTCATTGTAGCTGCAAACAA
The DNA here is from genome assembly GCA_020142125.1 of Phrynosoma platyrhinos. NCBI lineage: Eukaryota > Metazoa > Chordata > Lepidosauria > Squamata > Phrynosomatidae > Phrynosoma > Phrynosoma platyrhinos. The sequence goes on from JAIPUX010001880.1 coordinate 78,830,913, forward strand.
CAATAAGCAACCAGACTGAATGGTTCGGAATGACTGTTTAAAGGTTAATAATAATAATAATAATAATTTTTATTTGTATTTTCCCGCCTCTTCCTATGGATCGAGGCAGGATAACAAGTAGTATAAAAATACAAGACATAAAATATATGATAAAATCATAACAACAATATCCCCCCCAGCAATAAAACCCCATAATCCCTATAATAAAACCCATACCCTATCCGGTGAACAGGTTGAGATGACACATCCAGGAGGTCATATCAATAAAACAATTAGTCATTTTACAAATTAGGGAGGTCAGGTGGGTAAGCCTGCTGGAAGAGTTCCGTCTTAAGCACCTTCTTAGGCTTCTAGTGTATTAATAAGACGGATCTCCTCTGGCAGGCTATTCCATAGCTTGGGACAGGGGTGGGCAACTTTTCCCCTTTAAGGGCCGAGGGACTTCATCTCCCAGAATCCCAGGAGCTATTGGCCAACATGGGACTATTGGCCAACATGGCTGAGGCTTCTGGGGGCTGAAGTCCCTCAGCTCTTAAAGGGGAAAGGTTGCCTACCCCTGGCTTAGGAGCTGCTGCTGTGAACGATCTCTGGGAACCTAATTAGAATTAGTAAAGAAGGACAAGTGAAATGTTTCATTATGTTGTGTGGCAATTTGTAGGTGTGCAACTTAGGATAAATCCCAATTTTAAAATCCTACAGTGAACATACAGTGTACAGTTATATAAAGGTTAATAATTTAACACGACCAGTCATGTAAGCTTCTATTTGTTAGCATAGCAGATAAATATATAATAAAGTTTCTATTTGGGAAAAAAAAGAGTGAGAGAGAAAAAGCCAACAGCATATGTGGTAAACACATTTTCACAAAGTGTTAATGTTCTGAATCAGGGCATGTATATTAAATATTTCAGGATGGACTTTGTGCTATGAAATTGTATTGGCTGTAGTAAGCAATTAAATTCTATAATAAGATAAGCAATGAGTAATTTGCTAATTGCAGTGATAGGATTTTTAATGAACTTACTCTAGGGGATGAAACATTAATTGAAGAGAGATAATTCAAAGCCATTTGGAAATTTTACAGGGCTTGACATTCTAAGCTCTAAAAACGTCTGGAGGATAGTATTAAAGGGAACACTTTACAGAGTGGGCATGTGCATGCTGTGATGGTAGTAATTAAATAACAATGTTTAGCCTTATAAAGTCCATAAGAAGAAAACCCAGCAGATAATAGTCTAAAGAGGTACATTGTAAATTGCACTCTACAGAAAGTCAGTTTATGGATATGTCCAAGGACATTCTTAATTAATTATTTTCCAGAAATGAGAAATGATAATAGTACTGTATGAAGCTTTCATACATGCCAAAGGTACTTGTTCATCCATCAACCTCAATATTTTCTTGGATCTTCCATGAATCCAATAAATAGTGTTGTTGGCTTTTCAGAGAGTAAGAAAATTTGGAATTATCCTGTGATGCTTCTGATGCATACCTAGCAAGAACAGCCTGTTAAGTCCAGCTCCATGCCTCCCAACATCTGAAATGAAATGATTGGTTACCAGACATTTGAATTGCCTTCACAGACACAGGCTTATATGACATAGACTTATTTCTTCTTCTGTTGTCCTAGAATTATTAACCATATTGTTCTGATGAGTTTTGATTAATTCTTTTGATGTGTTTTTGGATTTATTTTGTAACCTACCTTGAGATCTGCAGCTGAAGCGTGGTTAACCAGTAACTTTATAAATTAAAACAATCTCTAAAGCTTCTATTTATGTTATTTAAATCGTGCATGGAAGAAGTATCCCTTCAGCTGTTGCTTATCAGTGGGGAAGGGAAGTAGGAGGAAAACATTTCAGATAGAGAAGCAACTTTTGAGGGAAGGAGAAATTTGAGTGTGCTCTCAAATACAGTGTAGCTTCCTTTCTCTCCCTTCAGGAGCCCAGGGCAACTGGATCTTCATTGTCTGAATAGCCTCTTCCTTCCTCTTTTCTCTGATATGAAGGAGTTGCAGCAGCCCCTTCTGGGGCTTGACAGCTGCAGGTGGTGGGAAGTTTCTGGATGAGTGCATGTGCCTTTGTGTCCCAATCAGAAGGTGACATTGTGCACATAAGTCACTGACAGGATGCCAGCCATAGACATATGCACTACATTCATTGCATGCCCCTTCCTTTCACCCTTGAACAGCTTCTCTATGGATGGAGAGTGTGAGGGTGTAGCCTGAATAATTGAATCAGCAGCTGTACAGGCAAGATGAGTGGCATACATTCCAGAATAATTGCAGGACTACTTTAGGAGCTCTTTTTATATGGCCTTGTAATGCAGCAAAGTTAGTTGGCAAGAATGGCACAGAAGATTTTATGGAAATTTAGTACAGTAGCTTCTAATGAGAACTTGAAAAGTGGAGGAATCACCATGTATTTTAAAAATAGATTGGCAGCTATTTAAGTTTTAATTATTTTCTCATTGAAATTCGTATTTGATTAAGCTATTTGGATTTTGTTTTGTGATGAGTTTCTCATTTGTATTCAGTTCCCTTCTCTCTTTCATTTAGTATTCCACAGATGGAGTTCATTAATTACGCAGATTATGCTGCAGCCCTATGGACTCCAAATGGGCAAGCAGGATAGCTTAGGGCATCTTGCTAGAGCTTTGTGAATTAAGGATTATGGCACATGAATAGCATAGAATGTAGGTAAGGAAACAGATGAAGTCCTTGGAGATTTCTTCTGTCAAATTTCAATTAGCATTTTCAAATCAAGGTTGATTTCCATTGAGAAAACTTGTTTTTGTAATTGTTCTGGTTGGCTTTGGGGTGGGAGTTGGGGTGAGGCAGTGGTATTAGTGGAAATTATTCAACATTTTCTTATCTAATATCCTCCACCTCTTACAACCCCTCCCCAGCAAACTCTTTAAGAGCAAAGTGACATTATAACAAACTACCCTATGCTTCCACCCCACATTGAATTTCTTGATTGGCTGCTGCTGTGACGTGATGTTTAAAGATAAGGTGATTTCTGGAACGCTCCTTCTAACATTTTTGTACTTCATTTGTGTGGCTGGCATCTTGTTCAGTATTTATGAAGTCACAATCCAGACTTATGACCTTACACGTTTTGTACTTTACACTTACAATTGTAGCACCATTGCCATGACCAAAAATAAAAATTGGTCCCCAAAGCCACTTTACACACCAGGCCACTATAGCAATTAAAAATGTTCTGAAGTGCTGGTGGGTGGGGTGATGAAGGATGATTCATTCAGCCCTTTTCCACCATTGAGCCACAGTTGTGAAAGGACTTCTCAAGGGTCCATGCTGCTGGTCATCATACCGTGGCTCCCTAGTGGAATAATGAAAACAATAAGAAAGAAGTGCAAGTATGAAATACGATGTGTGGGTTAGTACAAAACACAAAGTCAAATGGTTGTTTCTAGATTTAAAACATTACTTTAAAAATTAATAGCATATGGAATGATTTGGCACTTACTTGAAAGATTTTAAATGTGGTCAGTAAGTCATGTCAAGACTAGGGAGTTGTGTGTGCGCGTGTGTGTGTGTTTGAAAGAGAGAGAGAGGAAGAGGTAAAACATAAATGATTGGATTCCATGGGGATAGTTATTTTTTCTGGGCAGTTACCTAGGAAGGGTCACTTTTTGTGATGACCTGCCCCTCCAATGGTTTTAGCCACATGTACTAGCTACATGCTATTAGAAAAGAAGACAAAATTCATGAAAAGACATCTTTCAGACCTCTTTCTAAGTATTTTAAACATAGATAGATGTATAGATGTGTTAAAAGAAAAACCTACACATTTACTGCAAAAACAGGATGGAATGGATTTTGTTATGAACTTATGCCAAAAAAAAAAAAAAAGACACACATTTGATTTGTATTGATATAGATTGTCAGTTCTTCTTGAAAAAAATGGTTGGCTTTTTATGAACTTAACACTTTCTTTCATTAATTCAGAAAAGCATAAAAGCTGGGCAGAAATGTGAGGAGAAATTGGAAATAGAGCAACAGTCTCTTAGCAGTTTACTTTCAAAAGGACCTGTTGGCTTTAATTGGTAGCAGATTCTGCTGGGAGTTTCATTTGATCAGCTTCTAACCCTTTGGTGCATTGGAAATGATCTAAAATGAAAAAGCAAATGTATTAGTAAAATGCAAGTTACAGCTTTGGCAAACAATACATTTAATTATTCTTACAATTAAGTGAGTAATACTCTTTTATTTTAAATGTTTTAAATTTTTGAGATTATATGCTGGTCATGTCTCTAGGTCACAGTTATCAAAAAGGTCAAGTTGCATAATTAAGCTCTTTCATTTTCATTCTTCCATGATTTTATGGAAATTAGCATATAAAAATTTCTCTGGAGGCTTAATCTATCAAACTAAACAGAGTAATTTCTTTTCATTCTGCTCAGTCCTAGCCACTTGCACCATGTTGCCTGGATACTCTGTCTCCTGAGGCATCTGTAAATTGGCCAATTCAACAGTAAGATTGCTAATCTGATTTAAAAAAAAAAAAAAAAGACACCTTCTAAAAGGTAATTGGCCAGACAGCAACTGAATACCATTGCTTTTCAGCTGCCATCTGGATCTCTTCTCCACCATCCTTTTACTTGTGAATAATAATGTTCAGAGTGCATTGTACTAAGTACAACTTGGAAAATACATGCATGGGCAACTTTTTCCATAAGTTCAAACATCTTAATATACAGCTATTGGGTAATATTTTTTTCATAAACTTCTGTTCATGTTTTCATTGTTGGTTACACTACTAGAGTGACAGACAAGCAGAGGGCCTTTGCAGACTGCCAGAAATAGTGCACATTAAATTGAGGCACTGCCCTGGCTCAGTGTTAGGGAGTCATGGGAATTGTATTTTTTTCTGAGACATTGAGCCTTCTCTGTCAGAGAGCTCTGATGCCACAATAAATTACAGTTCCCATGATTCCCTAGCACTGAGCTAGGGCAGTGCCTCAATTTAATGTGCACTATTTCTGGCAGTCTGCAAAGGCCCAGAGTCTTTTTACTGTTGTAAATATTGAGCTTTCAAAATGCACACTCATATTCTTAAATTATAAATGTTCAAGGCTGCAACTGAATTAAAACAACACAGAGGATTTGTATTGGTTAAAACATTTGTTACATTTTACACGGCATAGTTTGGGATTTAATATGTCAGTAAAAAGGAGAGAGAGAAAACCAATTACTGTATTCCAAGGGTAGTATAAATGGATGAAAGCTCAATAAATTAATTCACATTTTAAAAACACACTAAACTATTGTTTTAAAAACACACTAAACTATTGCATAAAATAGGAATATAAACACCCCAATTTCAATGGGTGTGAGTATTCAGTATACTAAAATTTAGAAAGGTTATGGAAAAAATTGGAAGGAATGTGTTTCTGCAGATCTTGTTGAACTGAAGCTCCCATCCGTTATTGTTGGCTGTGCTGGCTAGGACTGAAGGTAATGGTAATCCAATGAAATCTAGTGGGCCACACATTCCCTTGACCTGCCTAGGGAAGACATTAATTAATCCTGGTACACATTACAGTAATCCACAAATGGTAAGGAAACCAAAATGATTATTTTGATTGAAAAAGCAACAGAGAATTTATTACACAAATTTGATTTGTTGCAAATGGTGACTTTTGCTTGGAGTTCAGATGCATATTTTCATGGGTAAGCAATTTGATAGAATCATAAGTAGCTTGAGGTTCCTCTTTGAATTAGAAGGTGGAGTTTGGAGGAGAGTTAAGCACCTGCAGGTTGGGTGCAAGACTTGAGGGGCTCCCATTGTATTGCCATGGATGCTGATGCTGCAAGTGCTGACCTGGAACCCCACCTCCACCAGGCTTCAAAGGCAGACTGAGCCCCCAACCCAGCATTTCTTTCCACAGTTGCAGTTCCCAGTTCGTCCCATGTCATGTACTTATGGAGTGGCTGTGCCATTCAGGGATCAGAATCAAACAGCTTCCAACTTAAAATGTAGTGGGTGACATTGATATGACACATTGCATATGCAGAAATGAGATGGCTGCCTGTTGTGGAAAGGAGAAAGGAAGGAGAAAGCTATTCCCAGATTACTAAAAACTGCACATGGCTAAAGTGTTTTGGAACAAAATTCCTTCAGGTGTGATTCTTCTGACCATCAATCTGGAAAGTTTAGCTCAAATTCCTTCAGGTGCGATTCTTCTGACCATCAATCTGGAAAGTTTAGCTCTTATAGATTTCTACTTTACTGAATTTCTTATATTGAATACCTTGAGTAGGGATGGAATAATTGACTGCTGGCTGCAGTGCTACTGGAGCATATGGAATGGTATCTGGTGGGAATGGTGCCTAATGGCAGTCTGATGTGCCTGGTGGCAGACAGGGTATATATAAGGTATAGTGGAACCTTGTGGGTTTCCTGCAGCTAAGACTGGCCTGAAACATCTTCCACAGCTTCTCTACCTAGAAATGTAGCCTTTTGAAAAAATAGTTACAGCTGTTCATCAGTCTGGGAAAGGTTACAAAATCATTTCTAAGGATTTGGGGCTCCATAATCCATGGCCAAACAGTCACACAATGGAGAAGGTTCAAGGACACAGTCACTGCCCTGAGTTGAACTGATTCTTTTAGCAAGTATGGCAGAATTTCTCAAAAACCCATGTGAGAGACTGACAGCAATTATAGGAAACACTACTTAAAGCCATTGCTTCTCAAGACGTTACCACCAGGTAATGAATCTAACAGTTTATATACTCTTTTCCACATGGTTGAATTAGTCATGGATAAATAAATTTTGAAAACTAATCATATTTGTGTATCATTTGTTCAGTTAGGTTATTTGTTTTTCATTTTCTAGACTATGAGTTCAGATTAAGATGTAATAACAATTTAAATTGAAAATATGTGACCCTAAAGATAACACTAAAGGGTTTACAAGCATTTTTTGTGTCATTTATAATATGAAATTAGTTTCTTCATGTTTGTTTGTTTGTTTTGGTGGGTTTTTCAGGCTGTGTGGCCATATTCTAAAAGATTTTATTTCTGATGTTTCACCAGCATCTGTGGCTGGCATCTTCAGAAAATTCTGGCATGGAAGTGAGTGGGGTACATATATACTATGTTACCCTTGGTTGAGAGTAGGTGATTTACATATTAATCTGTGTGTTGTTCTGTTGTTGAACGGCAAGGCCTCAGGGTGGGAGGATATGCAGGGAGGCATTGTGTTTATTTAATTAGTGATCCATTGTCTGCTGAGAAAACCCCTGATCTTGGGTGATTTTCATTTGCACACGCTGGGTCTTATTTTGTTGTTTTTCAGGACTGGCAGCCAGACTTTGATTACTTTAAGGGTTTCTTCTTTCCTGTTGAAAGGTGTTTGTGGATTTCAATGGCTTCCCTGTGCACTCTGACCCGATAGTTGATGGCATGGTCCAAAATTTCAGTGTTTTCAAATAGTATTATTTGCCCAGGATGGATTATAAGGTGCTCTGCTACTGCTTATTTTTCTGGCTGACCCAGTCTGCAGTGTCTCTCATGTTCCTTGATTCATGTTTGTACCCTGCATTTGGTGAGCCGTATGTAGACTTGTCCACAGCTGTGTGGTATGCAGTAAACACCTGTGTCTTTGAGGGGGGTCTGTTCAGCATTTGCTGGATTTTCTTGGTAGGTTTATATATCATTTGGAGGTTGTGTTTCCTCGCCACTTTCCCCATTCTGTCTGTGACTCCTTAGATGTATGGTAGAATACCTTCCTTTGGGTAATAGTTTGTCTTCACTCCTCTGGGTCTGGCAGCCCTTCTGATGTCTGAGCTGGAGTAATCATTAGCCTGTATTGCCCAGTCTTGGTGCTTCAATTCATCTTCCAGGAAGTGAGGTTCATAGATCCTTTTTATCCAGTCTACGGGCCTTTGCATTGAGGCACTGCCAGAAACAGTGCACATTAAATTGAGGCACAGCCCTGGCTCAGTGCTAAGGAATCATGGGAACTGTAATTTATTGTGGCACCAGAGCTCTCTGACAGAGAAGGCTCAATGTCTCAGAAAAAAAAATACAATTCCCATGACTCCCTAGCACTGAGCCAGGGCAGTGCCCTAGTTTAATGTACACTATTTCTGGCAGTCTGCAAAGGCCCTGCCAATGTTTTTATTGTGCTTCTTTATTATCCTGGGTGATGATTGGAGTTCTTGTGTAGGTATCTGTCCATGTGTGTAGGTTTTCCGTATACTGTCTGGCCCAAATGTTGGTGCGGTTTGCAGATGACCAGGACATCCAAGAATTGCAGTGTTCTTTCCTTTTCTTTTTCCATTGGATGTTCGGATGAGTGTTGTTCAGATGGTTCAAAAACATGGTCATATCTTCTCCATGGCTCCAAATGATGAAAGTGTCAACCACATATCGGAACCATGTTGTGAGCTTTTGTGGTGCTGTTTCCAGGGCTTGCTTTTCAAAGTGTTCCATGTAAAAGTTTGCTATCACGGGGCTCAGAGGGCTTCCCATGGCTACCCCATCTCTCTGCTCGTAGAATTCATTGCCCCACTGGAAGTAGCTAGTGGTGAAACAATGTTCAAACAGGCTGAGATGTGCTTTTAGAATTTATATCTATTACATGTTTTCAGTTCTTTTTCCTATTCAAATAGGGCTGGACTGATACATACTTCTTGTTTTGTGTCTAAGTTGATTCCAAGTTATGGCAATCCTAAAATGAACCTATCATGTCCTTTTATTGGCAAGATTTGTCCAGAGTGGTTTTGCCTTTGCCTTATGTTGTCGAGTCTGAACAAGTATACCTTGACCAAGGTCACCCAGTAGGTTTCCATGAGTGAGCAGGGATTCAGACCCTGGTCTCCAAAGTTATAGCCTAATGCTGAAAGCACTACACCAGCTCATGTATGCATGATACACTGTATTTTCTTATTGAAACCATTATAGCAACCATTGTTGACATTGGTCCTGATTTTGGTTTGCCACCCATTAAAAACATTTTGGTTTTTGGAATATTTTGAATTTCAGAATTCCTGAAAAAGGGGGACAACCTATGCTGTGTAATGAAATTTTACTATCAGTTTGTGCAAGACTGCATGCCTTTCATCTGAGTGATTTACCACTACACATGGCTAGCCTGCCATTTTAGCCCATTTATTGTGTTCCCATTTTTCTGTTAAAGTCCGATCCAGTAGACCTGCTAAAATATAGTTTTTTTGTCTGTGTTCTCCTACTATGCAGACTTTTCACAAAAATAACTGCATTTAAGTAGATTCTTAAAAAATCATTCAAAGGTGATCATATCTTGTAATATATTCTGATATGATACTGTGGCACCCTCTTGTGGCTTAAGTCTTTCTATCATACATTGACAAAATAACAATGTTCTGCTTTTGAAAAAATGACTCCCTGTTTAAAGTCCTCAAGTTTTAAAATAGCATCTAATAGAAATTATAGTAATTTTGAAGTCATGACAATTGTTATATTTGATTGATGTTAGACTTTCTTATGGAAGATGCAGAGCAAGCTTGTATTTTATTTTTAAAAGAATGTTTTCAACTGCTTTGCATAGCACTTGATAAAAAACAGACACTTTATTTTAAATTCTGATGATTTCTCTGCCTAAAAATGCAAGTACATTTAATTTTTAAAAAAGAAAGCACTACCACTATCAGGAATCAAGTGGTAAACAGTACAATGAGTAAAGAATGATCTTGTTATTTTCAAAGCAGATAATAAATTGTGAATGTATCCTGGTCAGGATTTCAAACGCTAATAGGAAGAAGCAAATATAAGTAGAATCCAAAAGTAGAACCCAACATATGGCTTGGGTAGCATTGGGATTTTGAGCCCCTCTCTTCCATCCTCTTTATCTCTGAAAACCTGCTACAAAGAGAGATCTAGCTTTCAAGAGGAAGATTTTATGGCACATGAGTAGATTGTCTTCCAGTGTTTGATTTCTTGTGGAAGCTGCTTACATGAGTGCAGTGACCATGCTGGATACTGCCCTATGTCTACATTTTGTTGATGAGACAAGGAATATAACTGCCATATATGTTAGTATATTTCACATTCTTCTAAAGAGAGCTACATCACAGAAGAACTGTGTGACTTGCCATGTCCACAAATACAGACACTAGGGCAATTTGTAGAAGTAAAGAAGTTGTTACTGTTCTTAGGTTTATTATGTGGCAATTTCCCATACAGCTACATACAGATGGCTACATAGTTTAGTTCAGGATTGTATGCAGTGTTGTTAGAGGGAAATGAAATAAGTGCAGAAAGTGAAAATTGTGTTAGTGTGTCACTCTGCTTTTTGCATTTCATTTCCCTGTAATCCATTCAGGGATAATAGTTTTGCATCTAATGAAGGTGACTCTAGTTATGAAACCTTGTAGTGTACAAGGCTCATTTTCTCTCCCCAAAGACCTATGATATCTTTTAAAGAGGATTTTGAAGTCTAGTACTGAAATGAAAACCTTGATAATTAAGATTTTATAGTTCTAAATATCTTTTCATAGTAGCTTGGCTATATTGTTCAGATGCTGCAAATAACAATCAATCAATCAATCAATCAAAGCCTTTATTGTAGTTATCAGACCATAGGCAAACTGCAAATAACTTATATTTGAGTGTCATTTGTGTTCTAACTATCCAGGTGTAAACTGGTCATAACTTGCAGCTCGTGTGTCTTTAGCCTACCCACACATATTGCACACTACAGACATGTTGGTTTAAACACATTAACTAATTAAGTGGAATTCTGTATTCTTGTATATTAATAAAAAGCTGTTAGGAAACTCTATGGTAGTACTTTAGAAAGTTTAGGGGTTGGGAGAAGATTCGTTGGCATAGTTTGTCATTCTTGAGGAGGGACAGAAAGCCTACTTCAAAAGGACTTGTATGATAAGAAACATCCTGAGCAAGAGAATTAATAACTGATCACCCAGCATGAATTGTCACACTGACAGCTTGTCTCTTGGAATTTGAGATTAGATTATGTTTATTTAGACAGGGTTTTAAAAGTGTCCTGCAGTCTAGTGAATGCTGTATATCCTTATTTTCAGTAGTATTTTTCAAACCTTTAAAAACTGAACTTGTTTCTTTTTGGGTTCAAGAAACTGTATCTACAGCTCTCCATGGATGCTTCCCATAAAAATCCTGCTGAGAGTAGCCATTGGAGATCTACAAGGTTCTTACAAGAAATGGAACACTAGAAGACTGTTTGCTTACAGGGCCATTTTTAATATCCTGGTGTGAAAATCATGTTAAGGAAAATGCAACATGGGACATACAGTGATAGAAATAAAATATGTATGTGAAAGTCACAATGACTAAGCAAGAGCAATTATGAAGCTACACAGGTGCAAAAGCTAATGTAATTTAGAAGTCTTGAGAGCCAGCAGAATCCTGGAGAAGTTTGGAGACATCTGAGGAAGAAGAGTGAGAAGGCTTGGAGAGTTTGTCAGGGTCTTCAGCCTATTCTCTGAAACTCTGCTGCTTTGGAGAAAAGCATTAACCACTGATCAAAGCTGGTCAGCTCTGCTGCATAACAAGGTGGTGAGTTAGAGCCAGAGGTGAAGAGCTACAACTCCCATCATCCCTGACAAATCATTGGGTGTCAATTAGGTCCCAAACAGTTTGAAGCCACTTTAATGCTAGGGAGTTCTGAGAACTGTAGTTTTGTGAGACATTTAGCCTTCTCTGTCAGAGAGCTGGTGCCACAATAAAGTACAATTCCCAGGATTCCCTAGCACTGAGCGGTCTCAAACTGGATTATTTCTGCAGTGTGTTTTGGACCACAGTTAGACTACAGCATGTAAAAGTTGAGTTATTCAGAATGAGAGGAGATAGAAATAACTGTTGAAATAAAGGTACATAATAAAAAGTGTCAGACTTTCCCATCAACTAGTAAATGGGTGTTTGAACCAACTATGTTGTTACATTAAGAGAATGCACTTCTGCATGCCAAAGTTGTTGAGGGGGAGGGGTTAGCAGAGCAAGTGCAACATCCAGTAGTAGGTGGCCCTTGACTCTCTGAAATGGTCTGTGGTGGGATGAGAAACTGCTGCAGAAATCAACAATCCATTTTTGTGAATGAATGGAACTTGCAATGCAAACGTGTCAATTTAAATACTTTGTTTTAAAAACCAGATCTCTCACACTCTCAAGAAAGATGTAGATGCTGTTCATCTTCTCATTGTAATTGTAAGTAATGTTAGAAGATAAAGTAAGCCTTTATGTTTTGTAAAGTGCTGGATGCTTTTATGATACTAACCAAAAATCCAGGCTAAGAACAAACATCTCTATCGCTAATGGGAAAGCAGCATGCAGGAGCAAATCTGTTCATGAAAACTGATACAAATAGGCTCTATCTCATGCCCTTCTGGGTGTTTTTGTTCTAATTTTCACCCCAGTAAGCTGTGTCCTTCTGATTTGTCCAAAACCAGGCCTTAACCCACTCTCGGTTTAAAATGTACTTTGCAGTTTAGCAGGGGACTGCTAGAGTGAAAATGAAAACAAATACCCAACTGTGTTTCACTCTTTAAAATGACAACAACCACACTCTTACAGATCTCAAGATCTAATCATCGTCTTTCAATGGATATCATGTGTTAAGTTTAATTTTGTTTTAATTGATTATTCAAGCTATTTTAGTTATTGTGAATACGTTTAAATGGGATATAAATATAAAATAATTAATGTCTAAATGGATCCAAATTTGCATATATTGTATTGGATCCGTGTGTAACTTCTCTGATTGATCCTTGTGTGACTAAAACTTTATCTTGAGGCCCAAAGGAATACATAATTTTCTGCCAAAATGTTTTTACTACATCAAAGATGAAAGTAGAAGTTTAGACTATGTTTCACATACAAAGATTAGGAACAGTTCAGAATATTATTAAAGACTTTCTGTCCATGTCTTTTATTGGCTTTTTCATATCATGTACATTAAAGCTCCTAAAACAGCTTTGACAACATGTGGAGTATACCTTGTTATAAATACTAGATAAATATACCATACAGAATGAAGTATTGATGAACCAGCATAATTGATTTTTGGAGACTACTTTGGTTTTACTGTAGAGAGAGAGAAAAAAAATCAAGCAAACTATATGGTTTCATAGATACAATTCACTACTATTGAGGAGGAGGGATTTGAATCAAACCTGAATTAACATATTCTATTGAAAACTATAATATTCTCCATATCTCCTGTTCTCAGTATGGAAGGAAACTGAACAAAGTATGAACTGAAAATATACATCATGTGAAACTGATATGATCTTATTCTTTAATTTTGTCTTGCCAAAAATTAATCTTGATAATCAGGCATTATTATGTAGTCCTGGACTTCTGCCTATGCTTAAATTCTGTTTCAGAACAAGATTTTAAAATCCAGTTGAAGGTGTGTGTGTGTGTGTGTGTATAAAAGAAATAAAACCTATTTCAATCAAAATGGGTTTGAAATCTTCCACATTACTGGCATAAAGTATGTATCAAAGAATACAAGGTTTAACTAGATTGGCTTAAACTTTTGATAAACTAAAATGATACATTGATCAATCTGTAAACTTTTTTGAATATTAAAAAACAACAACTAGCACAGCATAATGGTTTGAGTCTTGGACAACAACTCTGCAGACCGGTTTAATTCTCTGCTTAGCCATATAACCCACTGAGTGACCTTGGGCAAGTCACATTCTCTCAGCCTCAGGGGGGTAATGGCAAACCTGCTCTGAACCAATCTTGCCAAGAAAACCTTGTGATATGGTCGCCATAAGTTTGAAATGACTTGAAAGCACAGAACAACAAACTTAAAAACAACAACAATCAAACTGTAGATGGCATGATTGTTTTAAATAGGGTGTTCATATTTTTGTTTCATTTCACAGTGAATGTGTCGTGTAAAATAGGTTAGCAAAATGTGGTTCCCTAAAACTTCTTGGGCACACAGCATTCCTCACCATTTCTTATGCAGGCTAAGGCTGATGGGATTGCAGTACAAAAGCATCTGGAGGTCTGTTCTACAAAGGTGCCTTGTACCCCAAGCAACCAACCACCAGTTATAATAGTTCAGAACTATTGAGCTAAATCCAGCATTAATCCTATTTAGTGTTGACACATTAAAATGTTGTTACATCAGTTTATTTCAACGAGTCTTCTAAAGGTGGCATTAATATTAGATTTAATGTACAGTCGCCCCTCAATTCTCGCAGATTTCATGTCTGTGGTTTTATATATTCACAGAGGGGCAACCTCTGTTTAAATTAATGGGGCATGCCCCATTCAAGCCCATAGGACTTGAATATTCACTAATCTCCATTTTTGGGGGGGGAGGGAAATCCAGAACAGATCCCCCATGAAAACAGGGGGCCAACTGTATGTTTTTGCACATCTATATACGTGTAAGCACACACACACACTCCTCCAGTAATTAATCTTGAACCACAGTTTGGTTCAACATCAACTCTGACCACTACCAGCAGCACCAGTTTCTCTGTCATGTATGAAAAATGTCTATTTTACAGAGATTAGATAGATAGATAGATAGTACTCTCCTGCTAACAAAGTTGATAATTTGAAAGACTGCGGGCTGTATTTGTACAGTATTACAGAAAAGATTGTAACAATTTATCTTGGGGATTGCCTACTATATTTTAGCTCTTTTATTTCTCTCTCTTCTTTTTCCTCCCATACACGTCTTCCACTAATCTCCATTTTGGTGTTGATGTCCATCTACATGGTTGCAGATTTCATTTCTTTAAGAACAGTTTTTTCTCAGCAAGAGATATGCCTTCATTCTGAAATTATGCGAATTGACATAATTAGAGCACTTTGTAGATTTTTAAATGCACTTAAAAGTGTGAGGTTTTTTATTGGGTTTTTTTTTCTTGTTTTTGTTTTGTTTTTTTAGAAAACCTTCCCATCCTCAGCTTGAAGCTTTTATCAACCATATGTCTAAAGGAGCAGAAGCACAAATGGATGGTACTCTGAGCAGCATGGCTCGTTACCCCAGCCATTCACTGTGTGAAATGGGAGAGCTTACACAGACAGGTTTGTATACAGCTGTTCTATCTTCATCTTCAGCAAAAATCACTCTGCTAAGAGGGCCTTTGGTTCTCTCTTAATTGGAGCTTCCTAAGTGATTGCTAAGTATTTAAAAATGATTTTGCCTGGAGACATGCTGGTTCTTGTGATAGTAATTAGGCCTGTGCATGGGTCCTCCATTTGGTTTGGACTTGAATTCAGCAGTTCAGATCTGAGTCTCATTTGGTCTGGATCAGCAGTAACTTGTCCTGATTCAATCCAAGCCCCAGATCAAAATTGAGATTCAAGAATCTGGATCACCAGTTCTTCCTCATCACTTGCATTGGGAAATATAAAACAGCTATACTAAATAGTCACACACCCATATAATTTGGAGATGTGGTATAACCTGAAGAGGGGATTAAATCCTACACATATCAAGCAGGAAATCCGAAGTGTTCTTGCACTAGACATCTGTAAAGTCTGCTGATTTTCAAAAAAAAAATTCAAAGCTATTGACTGATCAGTCTTGGCAATTTATGCTACTTTTGTTGTACCATCATCCCTTTAGCTAATGTTATAAGACTTCACAGTCTTCACATACCTACAGCGTAACTAGTAAGATTAAGTTATGCAACATAAGGAAATAGGGGGTGATGAGAGGAAGGTTTACCTGCTGTCCATCTGATTAGACTCCTCTAACAATTCCACCTGATCCCTGTTAAGGGATTTGGTGAACTGCTTGGGTTGGAGGACAGGAGGGATTTGAGAGCTGCTGCACACAGGATATTTATCAGTCTTCTTTCCTGTCCTACTGGTTTTAGCCTTTTTTTTTTTTTTTTTTTTTTGGCTGGTGAACATTTCCTGCCCCTAGCCTGAGGTAGCTAGTGTGGTAAGAATAATAAAAAGACTCATAAAAAGGCTGGCTTCTCAAGTATCCAGAAACTCCAAGAAGAATTGTCCTCAAGCCCCTTTCTCATTTTTCTCCAGACCTTCAATAGACTACATTTCCACCTACCCCCAGTGTAGAGTCAGGGCCTTTGCAGACTGCCAGAAATAGTGCACATTAAATTGAGGCACTGCCCTGGCTCAGTGCTGGGGAATCATGGGAATTGTATTTTTTTCTGGGACATTGAGCCTTCTCTGTCAGAGAGCTCTGGTGCCACAATAAATTACAGTTCCCATGATTCCCTAGCACTGAGCCAGGGCAGTGCCTCAATTTAATGTGCACTATTTCTGGCAGTCTGCAAAGGCCCTCAATTCACCTTTCCTCTATCCCCCTCCCCAACAACGGTGTAGTGGCTGACAGGAGAGTGGGGACAGATGAGCTCAGAGGATTGTGTCGAATGTAGCCCATATGCCACAGTGACATCATCCTGCATCATCTCTGGAGGATCCCTGTGAGGTTCTCAATTTACTTAATGATGAATGCACCTCATTTCTCAGCTTCCACTTCCTTTCCTCCAGCAAGACATCAGCAAGCGGTAACAGGGGAGCAAAGTGAGTAAAATTACTCCCCTTTTCCTATGTTAAGCAAGCAGCTTCCCTAGCTTTTCCTGTCAGCCACTACATGTTTGCGTGCGCTGGAAGGGGGTGGGAGTGGCAGCAGGTTTGTCTGCTGGTTACCCAGTAGTGGATGAGTCTTTGACCTTGGCTGCTCACCGCTTCCCTCTAACCAGCCATATGGCTGTGTGGGTGGTTACTAGGGGAGATGAGTGAGGATTCCATATCACTGGCTATGATAGCTAGTAGTGGTCAAGCCCCCTCACTTAGCAGCTCCCTCCACATTCTTACCACCACTAAGGGCAAGGAAAGTGGTGAGTCTTGGGAGGGAGTCTTTCTCCCCACTGCAATTCACTTTCTAAAAGTGCACAGTTTTCAAAGACATTTTTGCAGCAGGGAGGAAATTATTTAATTACTTGTTCTCTCTGGGAATGAATAATTTAAACATCTGTCCCTAACTGGAGCAGGTTGCTGGCTTTGTAATGTCCTGGCAATTTATTTCTGCTTACTGCCTGCCTACAGGGTAGAAAGGTAATTATCCTGTGATCTGTTCTTCCAAGTGGTCCCAGATAATGTTTCCCCCCTCTCCTTTATTATTTGTCTTCCTTCTATCTGATACCAAGCAAGAATAACTTGAGACAGTTAGAATAAATTTCACCACTAAACTCAGATAGACTTATCAGCTAAATTAAAACTAACAACAAAAACAAACAGAATATTTAGTTAATTTCAACAAGACACAAGGAAACTGAAAAGGGAAAGGTAGAGAGACCAACTCAGATGACAATTGAAAACTGCTTACCCCTCACCATTGCTTTTCCCCAGTCTAATACTAACACAACCAACAAAACAAATGAAGGAACACCAAAGGAGATAACCAATGATAAAATGATCTCATACAACCCCTTCCCAAAGCACTGGGGTTGCTGGGGAGAGTCTTGCACCCCAGACTGATGAAAATCATGTCCCCAATTGTGTATTAAATTGATGAAATGAGCAAATTTCATCAGTCATCCGTCCACCCGTTTCTCTCTCCACCTTGGCATTTTCCTTATATGATAATGTAGAGACATAGTGGCTGACCTTTTCCCACTTAATTTAAATGTTTGGATTTCTGGATGAGATTGACATGTTTCCAACTGTACTGTTCTCCAGAAATGAATTAGGCCAATCTTAGCTGATACACAGCAGGTCCAAATCAACTCTGTTCTCTTTGTTATTTGAAATTAGGTCAAATTGTTTGCAAAACCTAATAGCCATATCTCAAAATTTTGTTTTTGTTTTTTTAAACTAGAAAATTATATTCCCCCCTACTTGCACAACCAGGTACATTTTACGCAGTACCACTATTTAAAAAAAAATCTGCAGAACAAACAACAGTCTTACATTAATACATCACAGAAACTATCAACATTAGTCTTACTGCGACTACAGTAAAGAGAGAAAGAGAGGGTAAATGAGGACAGGACCAGCATGGCCCTCATGAGTTACATAACAGTTTTACCCATAATTAGTTTTTTAGAACATTTGAGTTGGTATACAAAACATGCAGTCTTCACTAAGAATTTTGGGTGCAATTTCTGTGGCATTGTATCTCTGGGCTGCATGATATCAACAGAATTGCTTCTTAGAAACTAAACTGAGCTGTCATATCTGAGAGCTGTTCAACTCTCGCAATCGAGAGATGAGGTTTTAATCTCGTAGCCTCCGACTCCTGTTTTATTGTTAATATATGTTTTTAACAAATTTTAATTTAATTAATGTGGCACTTTTTAATTTGATGGTGGTTTAATTCTATTTTAAGGGGATGGGAGGGTGGGATTATGGGGTGAGGGAATGTTTTTTTAACTGTTTGTTTTTAAACTGTTGTACCCCGCCCCAATTGCCACGCAGAGGGGCGGGTTATAAATAAAAATTATTATTATTTTTATTATTAACAAGCTCATTGTGTGTTTTCTAGCCTGCCAAACTGATTTTCCTCTTAGGATAGTATTCATGCCTAAGCTGTTTATCATAAAGTTACAGAAGCAGCTGTTCATTTTTACTACTCTGAGTAGTATAGAACACTGACATCTTTGTTAATATAATACTTGGCAGTGAATCTCTTTTTGTGCTAACCTGCTTAAGAGCAAAATATATCCAAAACTTAATTTTTCATTTCTAGCTACCTTGAACTCAAGTTAAATAAGTCCCGATTATCTGTAGTGCTAGGGAAAACGTGCACTTTTAAGATGTTGTTATTTATCTTTTTCTCTCTTAAGGAATTGTCCAACACTTGCTAAATGGACAACTGCTACGAGATATTTATATAAAGAAGCATAACTTGATACCGAGTGACTGGACAGCTAAGCATTTGTATTTGGAGACCACTGGAAAGAGTCGAACGCTACAGAGTGGCTTGGCATTACTCTATTCTTTCCTGCCAGAGTTTGACTGGAAAAAAATTAACTTCAGGAACCAGTGGAGCACAATTTTTTGTTCTGGAAATTGTGATTGCCCAATAAGAAATCATTACTTAGAGGAAGAGCAGCGTCGCCAGTATAGCCTCCGGGTGAAAAACATATATTTGGAAAAAACATATGCAGATATGGCAAAAATAGTTGGCATACCTACAAGGCAGTTAAGAGCGTCTAACCCCATAGATTCAATGCTCTGCCATTTTTGTCATAATGTCAGTTTTCCATGTACTAAGAATGGCTGTATTGACATTGAGCACTTTAAAGTAATCAAGACACATCAACTTGAAGATGAAAAACAAAGGCAGGTAAAGAAATATTATTATTTGTATGCTCTCCTGGCAACTCATCCTATCCTTAACCAGACTGTCACTCGTATGCAGCGCATTGCAGATGGCAAAAAAGAAGAATTGTTTACCCTTTATTCTGCTCATGATGTCACCTTGTCACCTGTTCTTAGTGCCTTGGGTATTACTGAGGCCAGGTTTCCAAGATTTGCAGCTAGACTAGTCTTTGAGCTGTGGAAAGATGCAAAGAAATATAAAGAACATTATATTCGTATCCTTTATAATGGTGTTGATGTCACATTCCAGACTTCCTTCTGCCGAGATTATAACAAACATTATGGCAAGCTAATGTGCCCTTTAGAGAAGTTTGTCCACTTTGTTAAGCAAGACATGTTTTCACTTTTTAATAGCACCAACTATTATGATGCGTGTCGCAGAAGACCATTCTGAAGCAGTTAAACACTGCATTTTGTTTTGTCAAAAGATCTGTCTTTTGAAGAATCTTGATATGATAAATCCTAGCGTGCCTAAGTGCAAATGAATACAGCTTGAAGTGGCTTTATTTTTGCCAAAATTCATTCTAGATTGATTTAAGATGTCATAACTGTACAATGTATATCAGCAAACTGTGTCACAAACTATTTTGTTTGTGCTAAACTTGATCAGTCTGTTAGCTGCTGTAAAATGGATATTGCTTGAAGAACTGAATGAATACATTCTGGTTCCTTGTTATTCCACTACAGAGATTGCTACACTAAAGTAAACAAGAACATTACCAAAAGAATTTATTCATTCAGCAACTTATTGTTATTCCTGAAGTATCCTCTAGAGAAATTATAAGAATTTGGGAAAAAAATGGTGCATGTATCCAAGTGGATTTTGTTTTTTGTTCACAAGGCTTGGGAATGGCCGATCTTTACCCCCAACACAGGCGCTCCTTTGTGATTTAGGCCTGTGAAGACTGTTCCTGCAATAATAATTCACATAGCTTCTCATGTTGGTTGCTTTGAACATATGAAAAATCTCTAAAACAACTTACAGTGATTTCTTAAAAGTTCCTGTTATTGTCAGAAACATCTTATGGATCAGGATGGGAAGCCTTCGGCCCTCCATATGATCTACAGCTCTGGTCAGCCATTGGCCATGTTTTCACTAGCATTAGCAACCAACATGGCCAGTGGTAAGCTCCCCATCCTTGTTTAAATTATGGTTGCAGGTCAGTCCATGCAGAAAGCAATTTATATACATTACAGGCTCTTTATGTCAACCCTAGAATCTAGAAGTACTTTTTTTCTCTTAAAGTATCCATCTCTGATTGTTTTTTTTTTAATTTATTTTCCATTCAAAAGAGATCTCTGTTACATACAATAATGTTCCAATATAACATAAGCAAGACAATAAAAACATAAAAGGAGAAAAAATACAACATTAATTGTAATTTTTTTATAAAAAGCTGATTAAATGTCCAAATATAAGTTAATTTGTACAGTTTGTCTGTACATCATTTTTTCAAATGTTGAACATGTTGTTAAATTGTCTATCTATTGGATTATAGGTGGAGAAAAAATACACAGGCTTGCAAAATTGAGGGTCATAAAAACTTTTTAAAAATGTGTGCTGGTTTTATAGGAATTTGACATTGTAAATCCAAAAATGATCTCAGATTTGCTCCATCATGTTCAGTATTTTCACAACTTCCTTTGACATTTCCATATTATAACATATGACTGACTGAAGTGATCCTGCAAATAATTGTCTTGCAAAGAGTAAGAAAGGGGTTAGTTGTCTAATAGACTCAAAACACTTTTAATTCTCTGATATGAAACACAAAAATCTTTGCATAAGAAATCTCAGTGAAACATCAGTGTTTGCACATTAAATAAACGCTGAGTAACACCTGAATTAATAACAAATACTGAATTTGTGGAAGAACTGTATGTAGTACATTTTTATTGTGTTTTTCAAATTTAGCACCCAAAAATACATTAAAAATAGCTACAATATTGGAAAAAAAGCTTTTTCATCATAGGCCTGTGTTACATTCCAGTAATGAAGTATCAGAATTTTAGAAGTCAAAAGGGCACAAAAAATCCCCTTCCATTGGCCATTTGTTAATTTCCAAGAAAAAGGGAAATAATTCACAAGAACATGCACATCCCCGAATATCAAAAAACTTTCCAAAACTAAATTTACTTGTGTGATTACCTCTTCCCAAAATGTAGCTACTATGGGACAATTCCAAAACATGCATGTAAAGGAAGCATTGGCAGTATTACATCTAAATTTACTGATTTAGAAAGCCCTTTCTTGAATAGATGTCGTGATGATCAATTATCCAAAAGAGCAATTTCTGTTGTAATAATATGTAGTCGGAGATCTTTGATCATAGTAGTTACAGATGTTAAAACCATTTAACATGACTATTGGTTAGAATGGAATAAAAATACTTTTTGTAGAAACCAGACTTAACATTATATATAAACTAACCCCAAGGAAATAATGGGAAAAAGTTCTGTTCTTTGCACTTTTAGCACTTTATGTATACTTTGGACACAAATTTCAAGTATAGTGGAATTACATAAGAAGTAGAAAATGTCAGATGTGACTTAATACATTTCCTTGGGATCTTTCTATTTTGTGTTCAAATCATTTGTGCTGTGATTTTAAAAAAGCAGTGAGTTTAGCAATTTGTTGTATTGGCTGCATGTAGCCAAAAGAACTTGACAATGCTTAATTTTGTAGCTCATTTAGTACTTTTATAGATTAGGTTTTATAAGATGAGTCTTGTTTTTTTTACGGTATAGTGATTGTACTGTAGTCTACTAAATGTTTCTATCTTCTTTATAAAGGGATGAAAAAGCTGTTTCAAACACTTCTCCTGTAACCATGGTAAATAGACTTATGAAGAAAAGAATCTTATGAACAATCTTATGAACACAGTGATAATGCATAATTTTAAAATATTTTCTTCATATGGTATTTTTAAACTTCTTAGAAAAACTTTTTGTTACTATTGGAATGCTGTGTTTTATAATGTTGGGGTTCTGCACACCCAGAGACCATAATGTAGGATATGACTTCAGCTGAAATGGTGCTACCAGTTAAAAGGAGCTGTGACTCGTTTTCTGACTTTACTGGCATTTAATTCCCATTTTTAAATTGATTCATTTGAATGTTTCAATAAATAAAGTTTTGAAGACTTCGTAGAGGTGATTCATCAGTGGTGATTCATCAGTTTTAATCTTTCTATATCTAAATTATGTTGAAAATATAACTTGTAAATTTAATGTTCAAGTGGTTTTGTTAAATGTTCATTGCTGTAACAGTGGTTGTTGCAGTTGAATCGTTTTTTAAGTAGAGATGTTGGATGAATTTTAGAAATATTGAAAATTTGACTTTAAAAACTTGCAGATCTGTAGTAGGGATGGTAATTCTAGATTTTCTCATTCCCAAGAGATGTGGGGTGGAAGAAAATAATAATTTTTTTCTTCCTGTAATATCAAGACAGTCAGGAACCTCCGTCCCCCTCCCTCTTTTCCTCTGTCTTTTTGGTAAGCTCTCTAGCTTTTTTCAGAAACCTATACAGTAATGGGAAATAGTATTACTTTGAAGAAAGCTTACTAAAAGGAAAGAGGGGAAAATCCTTGCAAGTTTTGGTGGCAGTGCAGGCAGATGTTTGCCTTCCTTTGGCCCTACAGGCATATTCCATTGTTTCTATAATTGCTATGCAGATGCTTCACAGTAGATTTAAGATAAACTAATGACCCAATGTAATGGTAATAACAGTTGTTAAAACAATGAGTTTAACTAATGAGATATAATGGACATTAAATTTAGTGGTTTGCTTTCTCAACTAATATGAATAAAATGGGCAATAAAATAATATTTCCTTTGTTTCATGATATTAATTAAATATGCATTATGTGTATGCTTTAAACATACTTGTTAGCATACCAGATGAATGAAAAATTGTATGCAGACAGAAGAGCTATATATAGCAAATTTTTAAAAAGTAAATCAGACCAGGAAAACAAATCAGATGTGTAAGTTTTACTGCTTAGAGCTAGGATACCCAATAAACAGATAACTACTCAAATTACTACTACTATTACTACTCAAAATAGCAAGAAATGCAAATAGGATTAGGCTAGAATGAGAGAGATAAAAAGCTTAGGAAATAAGACGGAGACCAAGTTTAGATATCAATGAACAACCACTACAAACTCTCATCACAGCACTTTCAACAATCTGCTACTAAAAGCTAATTCTAGTAAATTAATTGAGATGTAGAAGAACAACTTAATGACTACACACAGTCCTTCTCCTTAAATACTGTGACTGAAGAGTGCTGGTTTGCATTTGCATATTTAAACCATCAAGGAACAAAGACCTACTCTCTTCCTCCTGGTCCATTTCCCTGGTGTTTTCCTTACATAGCCCTGTAGGAGCCATACTGCCTGTTTTAGTCTACTTATTTCTGAAGTCCAAGTTGCATCCATCCTGTTCTGCTTTGCAAATAAATCAGGCTAACTTAATCAGATCCAGGTTCAAATCAACTTGATTCACTTTGGTATTCAGATGAATTCATTGCACAGCCTTAATTGGAATTTAAATTTGGTTCTGGTGCATACTTTTCTAAACAGAAGCACTATAAGGAAAACCTGTAGTTTAAAGCTTTCTACACAGTTAGCATTGGTTTAGGATTTTCGCATTGGATTGCACCAATGTGGATGATCATCTTCCTTCAACCTGCCATTTTACTGCATTACGCTCTTAAAGTACTGCTGTTCCACTATTACTGCCCTGTCTGCCTCCTGTTGCATTCTGAGGCTTGTCTTTCATTGAGACCTAAGAGTTCTCTGGCTGAGCATTCTAAGTACCCCTTCCTCAACTGAGGAAGCCAGAATGCAACAGGAGGCAGCCAGAACAGTTAAAGTGGAATAGCAGCACTATAAGAGTGTAGTGCGGCAATCTAGCTTGTGTCTTCTAGATGTGTTGGACTACCATTACCATCAGTGACTATGCTGGATCTGAATGATAAGAGTGGTATTCAAACACATGGAGGATGCTGTGCTGGGAAAGACTGTTCTAAATGCTGCAGTTCAAGGGATTGGTGCAATTATTCCATAGCCAGTAGGGAATGGAGAAGACAAGGATGATAGGGTTTGCTGAGGTTTATTTTTCATTCAGTTTTACTGGTGAACTGATGCATGCAGAAGACATAGTGTCAATTGTCTTATGAATGAGTGCACAGGACTTAGGACAAATGGCACATGTAGTATGGCTGTACTACAAGAGACTTTTTTCTGGCGTATAAGACTACTTTTTTGCCCTGGAAAATCTTCTCCAA
>JAIPUX010001880.1:78855633-78866750 GCA_020142125.1 Phrynosoma platyrhinos
CCTAGTATATTGGCAGTCCTTCTCCCCAACACTTTCTCATTTTCCCCCTTTGGAATAGGGGTCATCTTATACGGCGAGTATATCCCAAACTCTATATTTTAACTGGAAAAGCTGGGGGTCGTCTTATACGCCCAGTCGTCTTATACGCCTAAAAAAAATAGTACCACAAAAAGGTAATATCAATAACTAAACACAAAGAGCCCATCAGCAAAATCTCATCCGCCATCAGGAGAAACAGGGAGGATATTTCAGGGCACAATGGATGGGATGTGTACTTGGACAAACTGTGGCAGCTAATGGAAAAGCAAATGTGATTCCAGACCCCACTGCATTGTGGTAGTCCAGGTCATGAATTGGAGAAAAGGTATTAGCTTTGTGCAGGTACAATGCTTTGTCAGAGCCAGTCTTGCAATTGTTAGCATTTGGTATTATAAACCACAATGTGCATAGTTAAAATAAGTTTAAATTGTCTGTATATGGAGTAGTGTCTCCCTACAACATATGTATTGTGTAACAATCGCTGCTTATGGAGAAGATCCCAACTATGCTTGGTCCCTATCTGGACCAGAATATGGGCACAGCAGGGACAGGTGAGAGTAACTGGTAAGTACAAAAATGGTCGTATTTTATGTGGCTCACCAGGTACAGTTCCTACCTCGATTGAGATGGTTTGCATATGCACCAAGCTGAAAAGAAAAGATTGTACCTGTAGTAGGAGTCCTCCGGTATTTCTCTTAAAATAGACATGGGAATCAGGAATTCCGCCTTTTGTTTGGACTCCATATCACATCAGTGCTGGCTAAGATAGCCCATGGTGAGTAATGCTAGGAACTACAGTCCAGCAACATTTATGGGCTTCAGGATTCCCATCCTTGCTTTAAACATTTTCAGATATGGTTTCTCTCTTCTGTGGAACGGCAGGTGAAAGACATGTGCTTTTCTTGTTGAAAGCTTATTTTAAACAGTCTCTTTAAAAGCTTTTGACCCCACAGTTTCTTTTATTCTCTTTGTGCAGTGTCTGTTCATTCTGTCCAAGAGGTAAGGCACAATGCCATGTGGTAGCAATATATGTTCTTTATGCTCCTGTAGTTTTTAATGAACTGTAAAGGTTAGTCTTATACTTCCCTCTAGTGGCCAAAGATGATAAAACAGTTATTTGGTTAAAGTTTCATTCTTCAGAAAGAGAGAGAGAGAGAATCCACCAGGAAGCTTATAAAAATTTGTTCTAAAGAAGCAGATGGTTGGCATTCTGACTGGCAATAACATTTTAGAACAATATATTTCACCCACTAATGCATATACATTACATGCAATAACTGCATTCCAAGGTGGTCTGATTATTGACTAGGACCCTGGAAGACCAGGGTTCAAAACACCACTCAGTCATGGAAACCCACTAGATTACTTTTGGCAAGTTACACTCACTTAGCACCAGAGGAAAGCAATGTTAACACAGGGAAAACTGAGTCCATACGCAGAAAGCCAGCCAGCCAGGAAACAAATGCCACTGGAGAGTCTGGAAGTAGATGAAGAGAAAAAACTCCTTCTGCTGAAGAGAGTTTTACTCACAACTGCTGAGGTTCTTCCGAAGAGGGTTTTTAATCTTAGTTGCAGCAAATATTTACAAGAAGGATACATCAATATTTATGCCATCTGACACAAAATATGGCTAGGATTCTGAACCAAATTCCTGCTAGTGACTATGCAGTTTTGAACTGTTACCCCACAACTTCCTGATGAAGTTTCATCAGCTTCCTCTGAGTCAGCTTTTCACCTTTTTGCATACTGCACACTGCATGCACCCGGGACATTTTACATCCTGGGACAAAGCCTCACTGACAGGCAACAGCAAATCCCCTGTAAACAAATCTTGGCAAGAAAACCCTGTGATAATTTTGCCTTGTGGTGGAAACGACTTGAAGGCACATAACAACAATGTGCTACATTAGTACAAGGATCTCAAAATGACAATAGGCTGTTGTGAAAAATTCTGGTACAGCATTGTCTCAAGTTCTTATCCAAATCCATTTGTTTTCCCTGCAACCTTGAAAGCCGATTTAGTGACTCTCCATATATAATACTAACTGCACGTCCAAGCATTCTTCACCATTGGCTAGGCTGGCCGTCCCATTTGTGAAGAGACTGGAGGAGAAAACCTTATTTTGTAGCCTTCTTGTCTTGTTGTGTTGTCCTGTCCCCATAAACATGCACAAGCAGTTCTTGTATAGGTCATTTATGTGTTGTGTAGTAGTCTGACTGTTGGACTGGAACTCTGGGAGACCAGAGTTCGAAGCCCTGCTTAGCTGTGGGAACCCACTGACCTTGGGCAGGCCATAATATCTCCATCTCAGAGGAAGGCAACTGCAAAACCCCTCCAAACAACATTTGGTAGCATAATACCACAAAAGGTTCACACTAGAGTTGCCATGAGTCAGAAATGACTTGAAGCCATTGTCTCATTTCTTTTTCTTATAACTTCCTTGAAGTACATGCATATGCATAATATGTAGCAGTGTTTCTTAAACTACCTGATCTGGAGGGTTGGCAGTGCTAGGTACACTACTTTCTTTTTGCAGATTGGCTGCAGTTGTTTGCTGTAAACTCTCCAGGGACTTCATCACCAGTTTCAGTAGCAGTTTGAATATATAAGACAAAAGGTATAGGCTTGTTCATAAATCCGTAGCCACAGTGGTATGGTAAATTAAGAAATAAAATATTGATAGGAGTCAGAATACCATTGCAATTAGGATGGCCATTTCCGCATTCTCATAACAAAAACAGAGGGTTTAATAAAAAATTGTATCTACTAGATATCATTGAATTTTTATAAATAATTACATTTTTTAATAAAATGGAATATATCTCAGCAAACTGTATTACAGTAAACCATACTGAAGGCTACTAGAATCATAGAATCATAGAGTTGGAAGAGACCACAAGGGCCATCCAGTCCAACCCCCTGCCATGCAGGAACTCAAAATCAAAGCATCCCTGACAGATGGCCATCCAGCCTCTGTTTAAAGACCTCCAAAGAAGGAGACTCCACCACACTCTGAAGGAATGTGTCCACTGTCAAACAACTCTCAGTGTCAGGAAGTTCCTCCTAATATTGAGATGGAATCTCTTTTCCAGTAGCTTGCATCCATTGTTCCGGGTCCTGTCCTCTGGGGCAGCAGAAAACAAGCTACCGCTCTCCTCAATATGACATTCCTTCAAATATTTAAACAGGGCTATCATATCCCCTGTTAACTATCTCTTCTCTAGGCTAAACATACCCAGTTCCCTAAGTCGTTCCTCATAAGGCATGGTTTCCAGACCCTTCACTATTTTAGTCGCCCTCCTCTGGACACACTCCAGTTTTTCAACATCTTTTTTGAATTGTGGTGCCCAGAACTGGACACAGTATTTCATGTGAGGCCTGACCAAAGCAGAATACAGTGGCACTATTACTTCCCTTGATCTAGATCAGGAGTCGGCAACCTACGGCCCGCGGGCTGCACCCGCCCCGCCGACCCCCGCAGACCCTGCTGTTGATCCCTGCTGCAGCAGCCACTCAGTCCCACCATTTTGTTTGCCAAAATGGCGGCCACGACTCATTTGTGCATGCACAGGAGTATTCATTTGCGCATGCGCCGCCATTTCCCTCCACCCCCGGCCCGCCGGAAGACCTGGGGACCAGCGACCAGCCCCAGGTAGGTTAATGTTGCTGACCCCTAATCTAGATAACCAGAATGGCAGGCTATACTTCTACTAATGCAGCCTAAAATTGCATTGGCCTTTTTAACTGCGGCATCACACTGTTGACTCATGTTCAACTTGTGGTCCACTAGGACTCCTAGATCCCTTTCACACATAGTCTCATTCAGCCAGGTGTCCCCCATCACATATCTGTACTTTTCGTTTTTTTGCCCTAAGTGCAGCACCTTACATTTCTCTGTGTTGAAATTCATTTTGTTAGCTTTGGCCCAGCTTTCTAATCTATTTAGATTATTTTGAATTCTCATCCTGTCTTCTGGGGTATTAGCTGTTCCTCCTAATTTAGTGTCATCTGCGTGCCCCCTATTCCTTCATCCAAATCATTGATAAAGATGTTGAATAGCACTGGGCCCAGGACAGAACCCTGTGGCACCCCACTAGTCACTTCTCTCCAGGATGAAGAGGAGCCGTTGCTGAGCACCCTTTGGGTTCGGTCAGTCAACCAGTTACTAATCCACCTAACAGTTGTATTGTCTAGCCCACATTTTACTATCTTGTTTGCAAGAATATTGTGGGGGACCTTGTCAAAAGCCTTACTGAAATCAAGATATGCTATGTCTACTGCATTCCCTTCATCTAGCAAGCTGGTAATTATATATATAAAAAAAGATCAGATTAGTCTGGCATGACTTGTTTTTAAGAAACCCATGTTGACTTTTAGTGATTATGGCATACTAGAGCATAGATTACTGTGACCAGACAGTCTCTGTTGTGGGAAGGCATTGACCAAAGCTGATAAAAGGTTCCTTGAACCACTGAGTCCAACTAATCCATTAAAGCAGTTCAAAGTGTGGCCCTAAGTGTGTTTTAATAGCCCTTTACTCCTTGACACCACCCTAATGTGGAAAAAGGGAGGTTTTTTTTTTCCGGAAGTAGTATTGAATCATTTCATAAATAGGCCACAGGGCCCTTGAACTGTTTAATTTTTTAAAACAAACAAAAAATAATAAGTACCAGCTATCAAAACCAAAGTAGACTTTTTGAAACTTTTTACTTTTGGGGGGTGACAGTCTGTGTGACCCCCAGAGGATTCTGGCTAAGAAAATTACCCCAAGCCAGCTGTCGTTACCCATCTTTGCTCCCTATCAGTAGGACAATGCATGATCAAGAAGTAACCCCAGGCTGTGGTGTATACCTGGTCCTTCAGGGGGCAGCACAGCCCCACCCAGAAAAGGTAACAGACCAACTTTCTGGGCCCAAGAAGTACCAATCCATAGTGTTGCCATCTTGCCAAGACGTAGTCCAGCTTAATGGCCCTCATTTAGCCCATTACCCTGACTAAAAAGTAATTCTGCACTAGCACAACCTCATCTGACACAGATCACAAAACATTAGCTATTGATAGGTAGATACAGGTGGAGGAACAAACTTATCCAGTCATGTCTGTATTCACAACAGCTAAAAGTGATACCACAAAACTGAACCAGACAGTGCTCTGCATGCCTCCTGAAACTTATCAGTGGTTTTAGCTTGATTCGAATGCAGATTTACTCTTCAAACTATGCAGCCAGCCTTTCCCAGCAGGCCTTTGACAGTACCAATATAGAAGTATGCTTCCTTAGTGTTTAAAAGTAATGTCCCCATCACCACTTGAAGGATGTGCAGTGGAGGCAGACAAGATTATTGTCTGGGCTCTATAACTTAGGAAAGAGTGCTTGGGCACAACTGTATCCACAGTGTTTTTCATCTCATGACTGCATAGTGAGGCTAAGGTTCTGTCATGGCTTTTGGTTTTTAGTGTATGCAGCAGATAAAGCTTTCAATGGGGTGGTAGTGTAGTGTGTTTATTAAGTTTTTAAGTGTCATTTAATGCTGCTTTTAACAATTCTTTATTGCTGTGTTTAACTTTTAACTTGTATTTTAAACAAATTTAGTGGTGGTGGGGATATAACTAGCAAATATACCTATATTGTCATTTTTAAATTGTTGTTGTGTGCCTTCAAGTCATTTCCAACTTATGGCAACCCTATCACGGGGTTTTCTTGGCAAGATTTGTTCAGATGGGGTTGTCATTGCCTTCTGAGGCAGAGAGAATGTGATTTGCCCAAGGTTACCTGGTGGATTTCTGTGGCTAATGGGGAATTGAACCCTGATCTCCCAGAGGACTAATACAACACTCAAACCGTTACACCACATTGGTGTCCCAAAAACAACAAATCTGTTACAGAATTTTATTAGCAAGATTTGTTCAGAGGGAGTTGCCATTGACATCCCCTGAGGCTGAGAGTGTGTGACTTGCCCAAATATTGTATTGTATTTTTAATTGTTGTTAGCCACCCCAAGTCTTCACAGAGGGGTGGGGTATAAATAAAATTTTATTATTATTTATTATTATTAAAATTTTATTATTATTTATTATGAGATAGGGTCTTCACCAGTTGGGCTATTTGCCTAGTGGCTGTTTATGCTCTCCCCTTTGAAATCACAGACAGCAAAGAACCCAGCAAGTTAAAAACTTTTGTGTTAGGGACAGTATCAACAAGCAGATTTCTCAGGTGTCACGTTCTACTATTTTAGAAGCAAGTCTATGGAGAAAAATATTTGCTGAATATTTATTTGGAAACAGGTAAAATGGCTGCTAAGTAATTGCAGGGACTATATGTTCACTTGTAGAGACTGGCCCTTTTAAGAAAGTTCACATGGTTGTCCTTAACATTCCTTGGGGGCTGACTGATGGTATGAAAAACTAGCTATGCCATGTGATTTGGTTGACAAAAAGTGCCAATTAGAAAGAATGTCAAGTCAGCCACATGCATGGAAGCCTTGGGCTAACATCTGTCAGACTACACATTAGCAAATAAACAAACCTATTAAAGTCAAAGTCTCCTTATGGATAATTTGCAAACATGAAAAGTGAATAAACTAATTTGTTGAACAGCCTGCTTTGAATAGCTGTCCTTGACAAACAAAATGTGTTAATTGCTTGTTCTTCTTTCTTGTGGAACAGCTCTGGTGGAGGAGGCAATTGCACTTTATAGTAAACAAAGCTTGAGGTATTTGTATTATTTTGTGTGAAGGCTAATTAACGCAAGGAAATCTTAATATGGACAAAGATCTTTCCCAAACTGGAACATCTTGAGTTGTGCATGCTTGTGTAAATATTTTTTTTTCTGTTGCTTTACCTGTTGTACGGGCTATGATAGTGGTGCGAGAAATGGAATTTACAAATTGTATTCCTTCCTGGAGAAGAAGAGAGACTTGTCCAGGTCAGACCAAGCCAAGGTCTCAGCTCTGGTTTGTCCACTCCACTGGTGCTTTCTAACCCCCACACAATGGCAGAACAAACACCTATCTCTTACCCTACTGCTCAACCGGTTTCTACTTTGGTTTTGGCTCCACCAACAGCTTTGTTGTCTTTGGACCATACTACCAGACCTCTATCTCTTTGCCACTGAGAAGACCAAAAGCGTCCAAATGCTCTCATCCTGACAAGGTGTGAGAGGGGTAAGGACAAGATATTGCTTAAATTCTAGTTTTTATTTACAGACTTATCTCAGATGATTAATCATAATATAAATAAGTTGAACCAATATAAATATAAATAAGCTGATAAAAGTTATTGCACAAGATTTAAAGAGATAGGTGGGCTTAAAGAAGACTCTGTGGTGTAAGGTAGACACAATGAAAATGAATATTATACCTAGAATTGTTTGTTATTTGTGGAAATCCTTTATTTATATCTGTAACTGTAACAGTTATAACTTAGCTGGAATTGTTTCATATTTACAATGACTACCTAGTCACAATTTTAATACTATTGCCACTATTATAACTCCCTCCCCCACCTACTTTATTCTGCATCAGCTGCATAGAAAAAGGAGGTCCATTCTACTGACAATCAGAGCATGGTTGAATGATGTTGCCATCTGGTTTGGAGAGGTCAAGATTGAGAAGTAACTTGACTAAGTACTTAAGTATAAGCTGATACAGGGTTCTGGCCATTAAACATTAAAAACATTAAAATTAATTGAAAGGCTACATAGAAAACTTAAAAGCAGCACCAAACGAGTCAGTTTCTAAAAGCACAATAGCATAAAAATGTTATAACTTGCTGACAGAATGATAGCAAGGAAAGGACCATCCTAACCTTCCTAGGGAAGGATTTCCAAAGTCTGAGAGCAACCACAGAGAGGGTCTTCTCCCTTGTTCCCACCAAACGTGCCTGAGAAAGTGGTAGAACAGAGAGCAGGGCCTCTTCAGAAGATCTCACAGTTCTGATGGTCTGATAATGGGAGATATGGTCCTTTAACTACTTTCAACCCAAGCTGTATAGGACTTTATATACATCACTAGCACTTTGCATTATGCCCGGAAACAGATCAGCAGCTGGTAAAATTGCTGCAGCAAATGTCACCAGCCCCAATTAACAATTTGGCTCTTTGGGCCAACTGAAGTTTCTTAGCACTTTTCAAAGGCAACCCAATGTAGAGCACATTACAGTGCATTCCAAATGGGATGTAACCAAGGCATGCAATAATATAGCCAGGAAAGGGCAGTTGACACACTAGCTTTAACTGTGCAAATGTGTTCCTGGTCACTGCTGAGATTTGGGCCCCCAGCCTTAGGGATGAATCCAGGTGTAATCCCCCAGACAGTGAACCACCTTTTTTCAAGGGGATTGTAACCACATCTAACATGGGCTGAATCGCTATTCCCAGATCTGTTTTTAAACTGACCAGGAGACCTCCTTCTTGTCTGGATTAAGCATCAATTTGTTTGCCTTTATCCAGTCCATTACAGCTCCGAGGCACCAGTTTAGCACAGAAGCAATTGATCAATGTATCTTTTGTAGTTCTATTTTATTCTATCATCTCTTATTGTAAGTTGCTTTGCTATCATTTGTAAAGGAAGGCATTATATAAATGTTAAGTAAACAAAATGATAAACTAAACCATGTTTCTCTTTTAATTTACTATTGCTATGAATAACCATGATAGATGTAGGGGGAAGTTGCATATCAAAATAATAGGTATTTTAAGAGCTGCAACCTAAATATTTCATCAGTTCAGCAAAAATGTTAATAATAATGTCCCATAAAATAGTGATGATGCCTTTCTGACACTCTTCTGACTTGGCACTTGCTCATTTTCTTAAAGTTCCAGGTTCTTCAAAATTTCCAGAATGGAAAACGAGGAGCCACAGACATCTCTATGCAGATTTTTTATCTGTCAAAGCCAAGAACCAGCATTTTGGCAGCCCTGAAGTTTTTCTCCAACCTAAGTATGCCTAAGAGAGTGAGAGTCTGCATTTCTTCCATGGGTTCCTGCCAGAAATCTCTTTAGGGAAAAATCAAGGCTGGCTGAATCTGCTATTTTTCATTATTTCCTATCTTTCCCAAAAAGGTTGAGAAAGCTTTTCTGGTAAGCCAGTGACAGTTTGTGGTGTGTTACTAAAATATATGCTAGAGATACCATTCAGACATGAAATTGAGTTGTTCTCGATAGATTCATGCATGAAACCAAGTATTTTCCTGAGTGATCTATTGAAAAGCTGAAGGGTTGTTTTAAAAAAGAAGAAAAAGGAAAGCATTTGTACTCAGAAGGCCTGTCTCAAAGCAGCACATACGTGCTTATTCACTGACAAACAACAAGTATGCACACACTGAAACAAGCTTAAATTGAATTCTTTATTAAGTTATCCTGACCACAATCGACACAATAAGGGCTGATGCAGACGGGAGTGGCGAATCGGGGCCGCGGCAACCACGCGCCGTGACTCCAATCCTCCTTTTTGCTGCCCCCAAAAGAGCGGCAAAATGACACTCCTTTTGGGGGTGGCAAAAAGCCACCCTTAGAGCCACTGCGGTGGCTCTTTTGTGCCATTTTGAGCAGATGGGTGCACGGTGTCAGAGCAGCATCAGAGTAGAGTCGGGACAGCCGGCGTGCAGTTGCCCTGCCCTAACTCCACCCTCAGGCCAGCCTATAGTGGCGGTCTGCATCGAGCCTAAAAAAAATAACAATCCTGTGGCACCTTAAAGATAAGACTTCCAAATGTTTAAAATATGTTCATTTTATTTAGGTGTATTCAGTTTATTTAGAGGGAGGACATTCCGAACTGAGAAATTAAAATTAAATCCTACTCTTTTCTAGACTAACTCATAGAAAGCTGCACTTCCTGCTTTGATAGCAAATGTTAACTCTGAACTGGTCTATATAAACATGAGTTTTAACTGAACCACTTCATGACTAAAATAGACATGATATCGAAACCTATGATTAGAGTAGGAATGTGCAAATGTCTCTTTTGGTTTTTCTGTGTTCCTCAAAATCTCTAGCTTTTCCCTCCCACCCATTTATGAATAAAGTTGCAAAACTGTGTTTTCTTCCCACACTGAAATTTGAATATATTTCAATAAGGGTTTCCTCAGAATGATTGTATCTTTGTGTAATTTACCTAATTTATGCTACCTCTATCCATTGACTAAAGTGTGCTTACATGCATTCCCCCCCCCCCCAAATTATGCACATTTTAACTATATTGAACATTGGTTTGTCTATTGTTGTTGTTCTTAGCTGCCTTCAAGTCAGTTCCAACTCATGGTGACCCTGTGGATGAGACAACTCCAAGAATACCTATTTTCCACTGCCTTGCTCAGATACTGCAAGCCCTTCCCCATAACCCCCCCTTATCGAATCTATCCATCTGGTTTGTGGTCTTCCTCTCTTTCTTCTACCCTCTACCTCAGGGACTGGCAACCTACGGCTCGGGGGCTGGTTAAGGCCCCGGGCCCCAGACTTACCGGCCCAGGCTGAAGGTTGCCACCACTGCATGCTGCCGTGCGGTTGCGACACATTTGCGTATGCACAGTACTCTTGCGCATGCGCAAACGTGTCGCGGCCACGATTTGGACTTCCAAAATGGCGGGCGCAACATGCGCTGTGGCGGTGTGTGCTATGGTGGCGGCTGTGTGCATGGGGGGGCGTGCGTGCGTGTGAACGCGTGCACCGCCATTCCCCCCCCCCCTCGGCCCAGCTGAGACCTGGGCTATGGGAGACCGGCCCAGGTCTCAAAAGGGTTGCCTGCCCCTGTTCTAACTTTTCCAGCATTATTGTTTTTTCTAGTGATCCATACCTTCTCATTATGGCCAAAGTACTATAGTCTCAATTTGATCATCTTTGCTTCCAAGGACAGCCCTTGTCTGATCTGTTCAAGATCCCATTTGTTTGTCTTCTTGGCTGTTCATGGTATCCTAAATAATCTTCTCCAGCAACACATTTCAAATGAGTTGATTTTCTTTCTGTCTGCTTCCTTCACCGTCCAGCTCTCGCATCCATACATGGTAATTGGGAATGAAATAAAAAGCCCTGTCAGGGCTTTTTATTACTGTTGTGGTTTTATTGTTATGTTTTCTTTCTTTATTG
>JAIPUX010001880.1:78874473-78902883 GCA_020142125.1 Phrynosoma platyrhinos
AGATCCAAGAGCACCAACAAGGTCACACTACCCCTGTCGATACTCAATCCACCCTGCACACTATGATCCTCTGGGAAAAATCTTCTGCAGCCTAAAAAAATCTAGATTGGCTGCAGTAACCCAGATTGGCTGCAGTAACTGCTGCCTCTGGGTCATGGAATGACCTGCCAGAGGAGATCCGTCATATCGCCACCTTAACAGCCTTTAAAAAGGCACTTAAGATGGATCTCTTTTGACAGGTCTTCCCAACATATAGTCCCCCCCCCATGTATTTGCTTTTTATGCAATTTCTATATTATTGTTTTCTTATTGTATTCTTTTATTTTTATGCTTGTAACCTGTTTTGATTCCCTTTGGAAATAGGCGGGATAGAAATAAATCATATTATTATTATTATATTTGCATAGAAAAATGTGCATTTGGCAAATGTGTGCAAAACATTGCTGAAAGGGACTTTAGACAACAGAGGATGTGTCTAAGCAATGCATAAAATTTCTAATATGTATACAAATGTGTACTTTTTAAAAAATGAAATAAAGCACAAATTGTATCCCAATAAAAAGAAAAAGGCCAGGCCAGATGTCAAGGAGAGAAAGAAAGGAAATCTCCCAATGCAGCCTTTTACAGATGCATATAGCCCTATTATCCACTGATTCATAGTTTAATGATTTTCTTAGAGAAATAGCTAACAATAATTATTGTTAACTGTTGTCAGAGAATCAATTTGTATTAAATTATAGGAATAGTAATATCTTAATTGGCTGAGATTTGTAACTTTATGCTCTGCTTTAGAAAGGTTCAGTAGGTTTTCCAAGGAGAGAGAGACAGCAAACATTGATGAGAATCTGCAAAGGTACCTTGTGTTGGGAAAATCCCCAACATCTTATGGTCTAAAGTACCCTGGGAGCCCGCTTTGGATCTAATGGTGTTATTGATTTCTAGAACTTGCAAGTTTAGGAACTGATGTTACTGCTAGGGTAGGTCACATGGATATATACTGAAAGAAGACATGAGGCAAGGCTACACACATTTGGATGGGGTAATTCTTCCACGCCTTCCCTGCAGACCTTTTGTGTGGCCATCAAAGATCTGATGCCTGGAGAAATGGTGTAGCTTACAGTTCAAAGCAGCTTGTGGAATCAGTAGGATCTAGTTTTCACCTTTGCAAAAGTATACTTGCATTGAGTTTAAGAAAGACTGACTATAGCTATTTGGGTATGTTACAGAATCAGTCATGTAAGTTGATAATGTTTTATACTACACAAGCCTTCCAGTTTTTCTTCTGGAAATGTGCAGGTAATTTTCTGTTTGAGACAGAATCACAGGGTATCACAGTTACCCAGCACCAAATTAGCCTATTTGGCCTCCAAACTCTCCAGGTTCCCAAACAGAGAGGTCTTTCCCCTGAAATTCTTTAACTTTGTTTACTAGGGATGTTAAGGATTGAATCTAGGACCTTTTTGCATTCAACACATGTGCTTTAATACTGAATTGTGTTTCCTCCCTAGTAGGCAATGAATCCAATATTTATTTATTTATTGAATTTATATCCCATCTTTATCACAAGATGAGATTCAAGGCAGTCTCATTGTCATAAACTTTAAATGCTTCAGTCTACTTAACTGTGGCACAAGGCACACACTTTTTTACTCCACCTCAGACACTTCAACATCTGCAACAAAAAGCAAATTGCCAGGACTCAGCATGAGCCAGTGCTTGAAATATGTTATATTTTTGCTCCATTGTTTTGTTCCACAGCTGTAACTATAGAAAAAACAACCCTTAAAAGTTACAGTTATAACACAAAAGGAAGGCATTATCCCTTTTTAAGCTACAATTGTAAAGCAGTGTACTTAGAAGTGTTTGTAGAAAGGGAATTAATTAAAAATAACAAATCTTCAAGAAGTTTCTTCCAAGCTTTGGGAACTGGATGTGGGTTCACATACTGAGCCCACACTCAACTTCCCCATCCCTGTTTTCATGATCTCTGACCTTCCATTTTGAGTGGAGAACTCTGAAGGGAATCCACATTCACCTGAACATGAGTAGAGGGTACCACACAGTCAGGAACTCTGCTTTATCAGAGTTTCTAGTCACTTGGAAGTCTCTACTATCTACTTCAGACTCTTCACTCAGCAAAGAACAGTCATGACACGAGGCAATGGGGATATTGATCTGTATCCTGCTGGCAATCTCAAGCAGAGTATTAGCCAGATCTACACAAGTGTTGATTCAATATTTAACAGTGGATTCAGTAGGTCTACTGTAGGAATTAATTATATGATTCAGTACATGGGTTTTGTGTATGTGTGTGTGTGGGGGAAATAGAGCTTATATGTGCATTTGCATCTAGTCCACAGGTAAGCATTCCAAATGCCTGCTATGGTGAGTTTTGCCTTCCACTTTCCTAACTCCATCTAAAGCTGACATCAGAGAAATCCACCCCTGGCTTCAGTTCAATGGGCTGCAGTAATGGGGCTTTGTACCATTTTTTTCTCCCTGCCTGGCTATGAAATCTTTCCTATGACAGTGATTCAGAACTTCATTCTTGGTTAAAATAGGTCCATAAATTATGTTAGCTCTGGTAAGGAAAAACCCAACACATGTCCATTATAGCTAGCCTTGACTGAATCCTTGGATACGGATCACAGGCTTGGGTGGATGGAACAATTTTTGTTTCTGAGGTTGGCAGGTCAAAAGCAAATTCATCAGTCAGTTCATTATAGTATCAGTAACACTGTCTCTTCTGGATTTTTTAAAAAATATTCCCTCAGTGCAGACTCCTGTCCCTGGAAGTAGCAGAGATTTTATATTGAGGTGTGTAGTAATGTTTCTGTCAAGGGTATTAACTGACCTCCAACTAGAGTGATTCTTCTGTATAAAAATTCCTTATGATCACTTTACTGCTTTTTTCCTCACACACTTTATGACACTAATAACACACACTCTATGAGAAGAGTGTACTTTGATTTCCCCTCTCTGTTTAAAATGTCTAAAACATGATGGTGCTGGGAGGTTCACTGACTTTCAAAATTATGCTGATGACTGTGCTGAAGAAGAGGTGAATACTTCCAGCCACTTTTCCAACCTTGAAAGGGTAATAAAAGCATTTATGAATGCTGGTGGTTTTTAACAGCAACATTTTTCTGACGACCTTCAGCGCCTAGGACAATATAAGGCTGTTTAGCTCATTACAAATGCTCAAAACACATTATGTACAAAATAAATTAAGAAAGCTGTAAGCCCACAGATGCAAAGACAGTATTTGGTATCTAAAAATAAAAGCAGTAAAATCCCATGCCCCACTGAGCACAGGGGCGGGTTGTCATTAATGGGTACAGGAAGGAATAATTGAAATGTTTCTTTTGTCCCTAAGGAGTATTAGCTATATTCCATTTTAAAGATTTTTTTAATCCCTATATTTTTATTCTATTTTTTAATGAAAGATTTATTGTGGCTCAGTGTTTTTTTAGTAAATTTTGAAGTGCACATACAGTGGGGCCTTGGTATCTGCTGGAGTTTGTTTTCCAGGATCCCCCATGGATACCAAAATCCGTGGATCCTCAAGTCCCATTATACTTTTGATTCCAGTGCAGACCTCAGATTTTGCAGTCTGCCTTTTCTCTTGTGACAAGAAATTGTCAGTAATCATTTATTGGTCAACGTTTCCCTGGACATATGGGTGTCTCAGACACCATTCCAATATGCAACTGTCTGGACATGTTTTGTGAAGTAAGAAAATGGAACGTGCAGTATTAGGTTTTTGTGCAGTTGGCAATATGAGTTTTACTAAGGAAAATGTTTATTTCATAAAACAAATAAATGAGGAAAAGATAAAGAAATAGAAAATTAAAATGACTACTGTTGCCTTTCAGATTTCATAACCTTATATGAATATTATATTATTGGGACCAACTACTTGACTCCTCTATCTGTGCCAAAGAAAGATACAGACATGAAGATATCTAGTTGCTTTGAAGGCAACTGTGTTATTACAGATATTATCGACTGCAATTGGCCCTCCTTTTATACCACATCTACAGAGTTTACCAGTACCTAGAAACTATAGGGATCCTGTTACACATCCTATGGAATCCTGGGATTTGTACTTTAAAGGAAGGATATTGAGAGTTCTTTTCCAGAGGGCTTTGGTGCTTCAGCAATCTGCATACCCCAGGATTCTGTAGGAAGTTGTTATGGCAGTTAAATGGAATATAATGCTACACTTGTGTAGTGCAAATGGGCCTCTACCTTCCTCACCAGATTTAGGCCTAAGTAGACGGGCGGCCATGGACCGCCCTGGGAAGGTGCGCTGCGGGACCGAGCCATCCCCATGCCTCGATCCAGCGGTGCACCATCGGCGCCCCTGGAAAGGAGTGCTAAAATAGCACTCCTTTCATATGTCACCGAAGGTGTGCTGCAAAAGGTTGCGGTGCACTTTCAGCGACTTTTCCGCCGCAGCGTGTCCGGACGCTGCGGCCGGAGGTCCTCCTCGGAGCGCCTGCTGTGTGGAGGGCTGGCGGCTCCGAGAACAACCTCAGGAGGGGGAGGGGGCACCGAGCGTGTGGCTGCCCCTCCCCTTCCCTGCGCTGAGGACGGCCTATTAAGCCGTCTGCTTAGGGCCTTAGTTAATGTTGTTAATTGCCATCAAGTTGACTTCAATTTATGACAATCTGGGTCCAAAACACACTGCAGAAATAATCCTATTTGGGATGGCTTTAACTGCCCTGGCTCAGTGCTAGGGAATCCTGGGAATTGTAGTTTATTGTGGCACCAGAGCTCTCTGATAGAGAAGGCTAAATGTGTCACAAGACTACAATTCCCTAGCATTGAGATAAGGCAGTTAAAGTGGTCTCAAACTGGATTGTTTCTCCAGTGTGTTTTGGACCCTGTGAATGAGAGATCTCCAAGTCACTCTATCATCAACAGCCCTGCTCAGGATTTGCAGACTCAGGGCCATGGCTTCCTTGATTCAGTCTATCCATATGAAATGTGGTCTTTCTGCTTTTCTACTGTCTTCTACCAACATTATTGTCTTTTCTCATGAGACACATCTTCACATATGACAAGGATATGGCACTCCCAGATCAGTCATCTTGGCTTCTAGGGAGAGTTCTGGCTTAATTCAAATGTTTCAGTTTCTTCTTCTAGCTCTGTAGTTGGAGCATTCTGGTTATATTGATAGGTTTTTTCTGAAGTTTTACTGGCCTTTATTTGGTCAGACTTTGCAACGTATCCTATGGCTGCTTGTATTACATCTCTCCTCACTATAAATACTACCCCATTTCTTCTTAGATTTACATTTATTGAGTAAAATACGGTACTGTGTAATTATCTGACTCAAAATGTCCCATTTCTGTTCACCTCACTCATTTCAAGTATTGCAATGTTTATGCATTCCATTTCTTATTTACTATGTCTAGTTTCCCTCGACTCATGATTCTCACATTCTAAGTTCCTGTAGTATGTGATGTGCCACTTCAGACTTTCCTTTCACCTCTGAGTGCATCAACAGCTGAATGTCCTTTCAGCTTGAGCTACAAATAATTAGTCTTTGAAAACTGTGTAGTTCTCAATGAATTTCTCTCAGCAAGGAGGAAACTGATAATGTTCATTTTTGTCCACAAGAATACAATTTTTGAATTCCCTACTGCCACTAATCCTTCATTATGCCTGGTGGTAACAGATGACATAGAAACCCAGGAAGTTGCCTTATACAGAAGCAGATCCTTGGTCCATCTATCCCACTATTGTCAAACTGGCAGCAGTTACAAGGGTTTCATGCAGGACTTCTTCCTAGCTCTAGGAGTCACAAATTTCTAAAATTATGAATTGCAGACATCTTCTATAACATAATTAATACTTATCCAATGTTATCCTGGATTTATAATAAACCAATCATCTCTGAACAGGCTTAAATCACCATGGGGCTATGCAGACAGGCAGGAAAAGGTGATCTGAAGTTGCTCCTTCCCTAAGCTGCAGCAGCTGCACTGCCTGCCCTGTCTGCATAGCCCCCATGTCAAGTAAATGTTCCCCTCATCCTCAGCTGGTGCAAAAGATAAAGCCTGGTATGCTGCTAATGATCCATGATGGTGTAACTCCAGTTTATGCCATCATAGCTCACTTTCTTTGGCCATTCTGGAGATTAGAATTCAGTCCCATGTGTGCAGTGACACAAATCTATCCAACCCACCTTTTAGTTACTTCACAACATGGCCATTTCCTTGCTAGTGGAGAGGTTAGGGGCAGCAGAGACGTGACCAACTATTTTACTATAGGTGCATGCACAACAATGTCATCATTCTCATGAGGACCCTTGCAAGGTCCTGAGGATGTCTTTTGATACAGAAACATAACTGATTGCTTCTCTGTGGCTCCCCTGCTCTCCACTGACCAAGGAATGGTCATATTGGATCAACCATGGCAGAGAAAAGGTGGGGTTTGGGGCAGTTTAGTGGAAGGTATATCATAATTATGCA
The DNA here is from genome assembly GCA_020142125.1 of Phrynosoma platyrhinos. Lineage (NCBI taxonomy): Eukaryota > Metazoa > Chordata > Lepidosauria > Squamata > Phrynosomatidae > Phrynosoma > Phrynosoma platyrhinos. The sequence goes on from JAIPUX010001880.1 coordinate 78,880,956, forward strand.
TGTGCCATACATTCTCTGATCCAGGATCTCCACCATATTTTTGAAATCTATGTGTGGAAAAGTCATTTAGAGGTAGCTCAATGGTGCATTAGAATGAAGGCATTACTTTATCAACATATAATAGCTCCTTCTTCCTTCTTCCTTTCCTCCTGATGACAGAGTCACCCAACCTAATTGTACCCCAGTTTCTTTCTAATAATTAATTCCTTTTATGCTGGTGATCAGGCATACTCTCAAGATGAGGGAAAAGAACCCTTGGATCAATAGCATATACAGGGTTAGATAACTTTCAAGTATAAAAGAGAGAAATGCACACTACTATCATCTGTAGCTTATTTTAAAGGCCCACTAGTCCCCTGGTTGTCTTTGTAGTATGGTTCTTGCCTCATTTTAGCAAAATGATAATTTTGACCTCTTGCTCCTGAATTATTACACCTTCTGCAACCTTTTTTCTGTTCTTACAAATGGGTCAGGGAAAGTTTTCTCTTGCCTGGATTAAAATGCCTATGTTCATTTTGTATGTGCTTTTATATAAGCTCAAGTATTATGGTGACATTATCTAGTGGAGGCTTGTGTTAAGCTCTTCATAAGGGTGGACAAATTCCAGTGATCAGGAGTCAGAGGCCTCCCTTCATTCCCAGCACTTTTCTCAAAACACAATAAATGTTTTTCAGGTGACTGTTTTCCAGTACAAACCCTTTAACAAGGAGAGAAAGAGAAAAGCAGTGTTGTGTTCCTCACAGGAGCACTAGCTCAGAAGGGATTTGCAGAGTTAAAAGGTTTCTTGCAGGAGGCAGGTGGGATGTTGAAGTTGTAATAATATGTTCTTTTTGAAAAATACCTCATACTCCCAGGTTTCTTTGAAAAGCAGAAATAGGTTTTATTTTACAAGAAACAGAATCAAAAGTATTTCTGGTGAATACGACATGTAAGAACAATTTGCATACCCTCCAACTGTCCTGAGTTGTCCCACTTTTTAAGTTGATTTTAAAATGTCCCAGTAAACTAAATTCAGAGGGGAATAGTAGTTTGCACTCAACAGCAGGAGACTTTCTTCCAATAGTCTCAAGCAAAAGCAAACTTCCGCAGCCTCACCTGATTTGTCTGTTCTTCCTCATCAATAACATTGTTGTCTTGAACACACTCTCATGTTTCTTGGCCATTTGTGTCCCAGGCCAGGTCTGCACAGGCCAGAATACTCTGGGAGCAGCCTGGAGGATTCTGGCTCCAAATTTGCCCTGACATCCTCCAGTTACCTTGGGTACTCCGTGATGATGCTGGAAGGGTCTTTACATATGCGCCCCACCATGCCACCTGGTACTGCCACCACTGCTGGTGCAAGTATCTTGCTCTGAGGTCAGAACAAGGCACCCAGCATTGATCACCATGGCTGGGTGCCTTGTTCTGGCCTCAGTGTAAGTGACTTGTACCAGAGTAAGTGACAGCTGCCTCGTATCACAACAGATGGTGAAAGATTATTTGTTTTAAACTATTGTAAGGGGTGGGGTGGTGCACCTCAGATTTGGTGCTGACCCAGGTAGACATCATCTGAACCATTGGCAGATGAGCCCTGCATCTTTTTGACCACTCCACAGGAGGATGGAGGGAGAATATTTTATTTGATCCATGCAGACAATCCCCCCAGTCTTCACCTGTGAAATGTTGGAGGCTATGAATCCTGTATTATAACTGCATAGGTAATGATAGAGGCTTAAATACAATTGTTAGTTCCATCTAGAATAGACTAATTGCTCTATTGGAGGATCAAGTCACACATCAAGGGAAATGACTATTTCTTATTGTTACAGTGATTTCTATCTGTTCATAATGTACCGAAGCAATCAGACTTCCAAAGGAGGAGGAGCATCAGCATCAGCCATCTCTATTTGCCAGCCTGTGGCCACCAGCAAAACACTGTAAGCTAATTTGCAACATGTAGTGTGAGGAAAGTTTATGTTGGGCTAAACAGATATCCTTTAGCTCTGTTTTGATGGTGTGTGTGTGCGCATGCAAGCGCACTTTCAAGTCGCCTGTCGATTCATGGCAAACCCATGAATCCGATAGGATGTACTGAAGGAATAACCTAATTCGAGCCTAATTGCCCCTTTCCTGTGTTCTCATCTTCCTGGTAAGCTGCCATCCTCACCACATTCTGTCCCTTGATCCTGACCGCTCCTATGTAAGATTCACCAGAAAGTTTTTAGGCATTTATTTTATAGTTTTATACTCATTTTTACATCATAGTCAATGAATACATAATGACAAGGATTGTGTCCACAGGTTCAGCCCACCAAACTCTGCACATTTCAGACGTGTACAAACATAATAATAATAATAATAATAATAATAATAATAATAATAATAATAATAATAATAATAATAATTTATCCCCGCCCCTCTGTTAAAACAATTGGGGTGGCTTACAACAATAAAAAATACATCAATACAATCTAAAAACCCCTCACCCCCACCCTCCTCCATAAAAACATATTAAACTAACATCCATTAAAACCAACTAAATCATAAAATAACATACAATAAACAATAAATAAATAAATTGTTTGATAAAAAAAATCAAACAAATCAAACAGGGGCAATCAGAGACATAAAGGGCAAGGGTATAGCTCCTAGGGCTGGGATCAATCAGGAAAGGCCTGCCGAAAGAGATCCATCTTTATCGCCTTTTTAAAGTTACTGAAGCTCATAATCTGACAGATCTTGTCCGGCAGGCCATTCCATAATCTGGGGGCAATTACCGAAAAGGCCCTCTGGGAGGTAGTAGACAGCCTAGATTTTTGTGGCTGAAGCAAATTCCTCCCAGAGGACTGGAGTATGCAGGGAGGATTATATGGGAGGAGGTAGTTCTGAAGATAAATTGGACCCAAGACATTTAGGGCTTTAAAGGTAATATGGGTACAGCTTCCTCAGTGATACATATAAAATCTGTGAGCTTATATAGACAGTGGTGGCTGGTACTTTCCATATCAATGGGATGGTGAACCTGCTCCAGATTTTAGTCTGAACTTTAAAGGCACTATCTAAGGTCCAAAACACACTGCAGAAATAATTATTATGTACCTTTATTTCAATAGTTATTTCTATCTCCTCTCATTCTGAATAACTCAGCTTTCACAACAAGATGTAGTCTAACTGTGGTACAAAACACACTGCAGAAATAATCCAGTTTGAGACCACTTTAACTGCTCTGGCTCATTGCTAGGGAATTTTGGGAATTGTAGTTTATTATGGCACCAGAGCTTTCTAACAGAGAAGGATAAATGCCTCACAAAACTATAGTTCCCAGAAATCTGTAGCACTGAGCCAAGGCAGTTAAAGTGGGCTCAAACTGGATTATTTCTGCAGTATGTTTTGAAACTTTGATGCTAAATCCTACATAGTTTATTTAAAGTTGAAAGTAAAACTGAGACTGATTTCACCACCCATTGATTTAGGATCCACCAGCTACTAGTGTCTACAGAAGGTATGTATACCTTTTGCTGAATTCATGGTTGAAATGAGTGGGACAAATGAAGTCTTGTTTCCCATTGCTTTCACATTTTAAAGGTAGTGGTGGGATTATCTTGTCATGCTTTCACTGCAATCTGTAAGAACATAACTGTGATTTTCCTTCGCCAGTCTGCAAGGGATGAAGAAATAGAAATGTGTTTCAGAGACTGCCAACAAACACCAGGTGTTGTAGGTGACATTTCAGAGGAAGGAACAGGCAAAACCACCTCTGAGTATTCCTTGCCTAACAAAACCCTATGAAATTCATGGGGTCATCATAAGTTGACAGGTAGCTTGAAGCCCTGTGTATTATGCGCACGTGTGCATACACACACACAAAATGCATACAGGCCTTTAAAAGACACTTTTACGGGGGAAGATGTTCTCGGAGTTGTAGTCTTAAGCAGTAACCTTCAAGTTCTGGCTTCATGTTATTATGGTTAGGTATGTTCTTTTTTGAGCCAAAATCCAGTATAAAGGTAGTGGAGTGCCTAATGTTGGATCCTGAGATTTGCACACCTATATTTGTGTACTGTAAGCCTCCCTGCACAAAATTTGAAAAGTCATGCAACTGGGAATTGTATAAGTGAAATGCCTCAATTGGATCCTTGATAAGTCTGGGTGTGCTCAGTTGCCTTCCTGAAGTCCTGACAGGGAGGGGGCATGTACTTCAATCACTGTGCTAAATCTCTGGTGGCCCATGTGACTGAGTGGTCCTCTTGGGTGACCTTGTTCCAGCAGAGGGCAGATGTGTTCTTGCCTTTCAACAGATGATATCCTGTGTTCCATTTGCACAACAGTGGGGGAATAGAGACAATTGCATAACATTCTGTCATTCAAAATAGCCTGCATGCTTTTACACTTAAAATGTTTTAACATGGCAAGGACCTGCTGAAGGATGGATTGATGGCTGCTGCTGATTGACCACTTTTCCACCCTCTTTGCCATTTGCTCAGTGATAGGCATGAGTTATTACTCTTTCTCATTATTCACTCTAAAAGGACCCTCAGTGATAACTCATCATGAAGTGAATTCAGCATGAATAACATCATATATCTCCAGGAAAATAAGATTGATGGCAAACGTACATTTATTTTGCTCTGTTAATTTATGTGTGGTGCATTTTGTCAGGGAAAATGATCATTTTCTAATCCCAAAGCCATCCTGTTTGCTTGCTAGAAGCCCATAACCAATCAATATTATTAAAAATGAGGACACTGAAACCTATGAGTTATCACTCACAGTGTGGCGAGTGACAGACTTTAACTAAAGTAGCTCTCTAGTTGGTACTGCAGCAGTAACGACTATTTTAATGTTGGCTGTCAAGGTGTCACTAAATTCCTACCCAGCAATCATCACTGTCTTATAGTTATAGGAAAAGTCTAGAATTGTTAATCTGAGAGATAGTCATTAGTAAAGATATATTATATGGGATAACACTAACCCTGTGATGTGCTTTACAAGGAAGAAATAATAATGACACACAAATACAGCCTTTTCCCCACATTAAAATACATATTAAATTAATGAAGGTCCTATCACAGTTCTAATTATAGATAGCTTTGGAGGAGAATGTTGAAGGAGAAAATTCCCCATCTTTTTGGAAACCAATGGTAAATAGGGACTCAGATAGAAGATGTAGAACAGTTATCTCCTGCTAATAGGCAGTATAAGTCTTATTTTAAGTCATGGGCTTGTGTTGAATTTTTTTTTTAAAGAGGCATAAGTTCATTGCTATAAAGGATTTGATCTTATTAAGGTCTCCTTATTACCATTTCAGAGATTTTTAAGAACAGATGGGACTCTGAAGATTTTTTGGGGGGTTGCAGACTGCCAGAAATAGTGCAAATTCAGTCCACTTTTAGGGTTAGGGTTAGTGCTAGGGAATCATGGGAATTGTTTTTGTTCTGAGACATTCAGCCTTCTCTGTCAGAGAGCTCTGGTGCCACAATAAAATACAGTTCCCATGATTTCCTAACCCTAACCCTAAAAGTGGACTCAATTTGCACTATTTCTGACAGTCTGCAACCCCCCTTAGTAAACTTTTGGACCTATCCAGTAATTCCTGTATCAATACATTGTGCAAGAGTAATTTAAACTTTCATTTGTGGAGGGGAAGCAAGCTGATATATTCCATGTTCCAGAATCAGCACATGATTGGCAACTTGTATGCTGGATCATACACTTATTAGAGGATAAGTTACACAGTACAGATAACAGAATGACACAGGGATGCTACTAAGGAGGGAATCAGCTATTGTTAGAGTTTATTCATAGACCAATAGAAGATTATAGAATTAAAAATTGCACCGTGATCATCTAGGAGATTACCGCACAAGTTAAAAAACAGTGGAAAATGTGACTTACCTCTCCCAAATTCAAGTAAAATTCAGGCTACATCCAGATCCTATCGTACAGCTTTCCCCCCCAAAACCACTATCCAAATGAAGCCCAAGTGCAGCCCGAATCACTTAACTTGCTCTGGTGGCCATTTTTCAAAGTCGGAAGCCTTCCAACTTTGAAAAATGGCCACCGGAGTGAGTTAAGTGATTAGGACTGCACTCGGGCTGCATTTGGACGATGATTTTTTGGGAAAAGCCATGTGATAGATGCAGCCTGAATTTTACTTGAATTCAGGAGAGGTAAGTCACATTTGTCATGTCTTGCCTGGATACGGATGAGGAGGATGAATCAGAACTCCTCCGGGTCCTGAGTCTGCAGCGGAGAAGTCTTAGCTCAGTCCTAGCAGCTCTGCTTTGCCAGCTCCAGCAGCAGAGCCTCCAACAGAGTCTGTGACTTTGCAAGAGCCTCTGCAGCCAAGCTTCCCAACGACAGAGCCATTGGAATTATCTGGTGGTGGTGAGCAGGGTACTGAAGGATAATGCATGTAGCCCATTCCTACCAGCAAGCTGTGGTGGGATGAACAGTTGTGACAGGACCCCACAGGGATCGCCTGCAACTTCATTAAAAAGAGTGGCAAACTACAGTTCTGAAAGCTCTAGGGACTTTTCTTTTAGCACAGAATGAAGTGTGACAGTAGCCAATTCAATTTAGTTAATTATTAGGTAATGATAAAGTGTACATAGATCTTGCAAGCAAGAATGCTGTCCAGTAAACTAGATATAGTTGGCTGTATTTCTGAGAACCATCCCCACTAAAGAGTTGTCACTGCATAGATTTTAATAGACATGAGGGGGTAATAGTATTAAATCTACCTATTCCCTGTCTCAATGGCTCAAGTTAATTGCTCCAGCGCTGGTGCTTCTATTTCCAACAATTTCTCCCTCTCTTACTGTCAAAGTACTAGATACAACTGATCTTTTGGTAAAAAATCTGCCCTCCCCCAATTTTTTTTTAAAAAATTGGAAGACTTTCAGTACAAGTCAGTCATTGCTGCTAATGGATGAAGAAGAAGGCTGAAAAGCTACCTTCCAGTTATGCAGAAATCTATTTCTGTGATAATTGCAAGAGAGGCTATAGGAATGTAGAAAATGATATAACTTGGCAATATTCCCAGTTTCTAGGTTCACTTTTTAACCTAATAAACTGACTGGCTGGCAATTGTAAGTGTAAATTATAAGTGTAAGGCTTATGTTTGGGGTTCAATTTGAGTGTGAAATGGTTGTATTTCACTCTATATATTTTCAATCCATCTAAATGTACACACTTACTAACCAGCCCAAACACTATCTTTTCAGTAGTCATTCCAGAAGGTGAAAAGTGGCATTATCTTGCTGGAAAGCTTTTTAGAAAATCTTATGATTTTCCTTTAAGGGAACAGTCTGAAGAGTATGCCAGTTCATATTATATATACTTTTGTTGTTGTTAACCAAGGGATGTGGTGGCTTAGTGGTTAAGATGCCAGTTCTCACAATCGGATGATTGGAAGTTTGGCAGTTCGAGTGCTGCATGATGGGGTGAACTCCTGTCACTAGTCCCAGCTTCTGCCAACCTAATAGTTCAAAAGCATGCAAATGCAAGTAAATAAATAGGTGCCACTTTGATGGGAAGGTAACAGTGCTCGGTGCAGTTATGCTCACCACATGACCACTTGAATCATCTTCAGACAGCAGTGGCTCTTCAGCTTTGTAACAGAGATGAGCACAACCCCCTACAGTTGGTTATGACTAGACATTCATGTCAAGGGACTACCTTTACCTGTTGTTAACCACCCTTGAGTTGATTGTGATTCATGGAGACCCTGTGGATGAGATGTCTCTAAGATTCCCTATCTTCCACTGCTCTGCTTAGGACTTGTAGATGAATGGAGTGAACTGTTTTGCAGACTGTTAAACAAGAGATTTAATTTCACAGAAATGTTTGAGAGTAAATTGAAGGTGGATAGAAGAGAGATAATAGTGCTGAAGGATATTTCTACAAGAATTCTATGCAGATATCTGGCAGATAAACTGAAAATTAAAAAGATCTCATTTATATGGGACTACATAAAGATCAAAGATTTAGACTTGATTCAGATCCAAAGGATATAATTAATATTTATAAAAGGGAACTTGAGGAAGATCAAGAAGAAAAGAATGAAAAGGCATCAAAAGAACAAGAGCAAGAACAAATGGAACAACTTAATTGGAGTGGGAAAACCAAGAACTACGACATTGGTCAGAGAGTGAAGAGGATACAGTGGTGATGAATGCACCAGGCAGGGACTTATCTGAACAGGCAATATGAATTGGCAGAGATGGACAAAAAGTCTACTTCAGTTAGAGAAAAGGAACTGGCAATGATTGAGAACCCTTGATTGACTTTTTGAGAAATAATGAAGGTGATAAGATCACCATTGGTTTGAAAGTTTAACTCATATTAACTTAATATGAAGTGTAATAGTTATTTTGTAGAGAGTAAAGTAGGAGATTAGGAAATATTACATATCTGCAGAAAAGATAGTCAGAGGTCATCCCTCGTTAGTAGTGTAGTCTTATTTGTTATGTGGGTTTTAAGTTGTATTTTGTTGAATTGTGTTTGTATATTTGTATGTGTTCTATTCAATTTTTAATATAGAGAGAATTTTAATAAAAATGATTTGGAAAAAGTAAACAAACAAAAAACTCCACAAAAATTGTCAAGAAAATGCACCAGTATTTCACCTAGGCTCTACTGTAAAGTGCATTTATTAGAAAGGTGGTATATAACTGTAATAAATGAATGAACAAAGTTTTCCAATCCCTGCTTGTGTTGTTCTGGGAAGTAAAATTCTCTTGTGGCTGCTATATTTATATGAAATGACAAGCTAGAGTTCATGCTGATGAGAGAGTTGCACAACTAGCAGGGCCTGGGCTTTATCTACACACCTGCAAAACTCTTTGGAGGGGAGAGAAAACCTCAAGGGCAACCTCAGTAGCTAAAAAAATTATGATGGATAGCAGTAATTATAAACCAATAATATACGGGAAACAGAAAAGACTGAAAAGAATTTCCTGCCATGTGCATTTAGGAGGCATCTGGACTACATCTGGTTAAGCATAGATTTAAAGGACTGCAGGCATTTAAAGATGCATGATTGTGCTCTCACAGATAATGATATCAAGCTATAATTTACCAAGTAAAGAAATGTAGATGGGGAAAATATCCTCACATTTGCTTCTGCACAGCTAGGATTAAGCAAATTAATTGAAAGCAGAACATTGCATATCACCTTGTGAACTGCCCCTTCACTCTATGTTGTTAATTTTGTTTAATTATGTTCAAGAAGATTGATAGGGGTCCTGAAAGAATGTAATGCCAGGATTGCTATTAGCATAATGTGGTGACATAAGAACAGGATTAGAGTGCTCACATTTTGGTTAGGAAATTCAGCTACATTCTTGCAAACAGGTCTTTCCAGTAATCTGGTGATATTCTTGAGAAAACAATTGCTAAGGATTCAGCAAGCTACATGAAGAAAACCCTTTATTTACATAAAAGGCATGTTTTTTTCATAAATTAAATTTCCTGAAAATTCACCTTATTCAGTCTGAAATAATTTTAGTTCAGTATGCCTTGAAGTTTCTAAAAATATTGGATATAGCAATATAGACTTGGTTAGCTATCATTATGATGAGTATCATTCTGGTGAACCAAATTGTTTTGGTTTGGTTTAAGTATTCAACGTAGGCTGATTGCAGACTGCCAGAAATAGTGCAAATTGAGTCCACTTTTAGGGTTAGGGTTAGGGAATCATGGGAACTGTATTTTATTGTGGCACCAGAGCTCTCTGACAGAGAAGGCTCAATGTCTCAGAAAAACCCCCAATTCCCATGATTCCCTAGCACTAACCCTAACTCTAAAAGTGGACTCAATTTGCACTATTTCTGGCAGTCTGCAACCCCCCTTACCTTTTTTTTTTAAAGGCATGCTAATGAAAGAACAAAAAAAGAAGAAAAGTAGTTATTTTGTAATTCTTGAGGGAAAATATACAGCAGTAGACTGCAGGCAATATGTAACAAGAAAACAAATCTATTTAATATAGCGTGCTAAGGAACATCAGAGTGATATAAAGGTTTGAGTGTAGGACTATGACTCTATAGCTCAGGGTTTGATTCTCTGGTTCATAATGGAAAATCATTGAATGATCTTGGGCAAGTCACATACTCTCAGCCCCAGAAACTCCCATGATAGAGTTGCCTTAGGGTTGCCATAAGTCAGAAACAACTTGATGGCAGACAACAACAATGCTTCAGTAAAATTCATAAGGCTCTTTGGACACAAGCTAATGTTAATCATGTACTTTTAAGGTAGTGAGTGTTTTGAATTTCATTACAGAATCATTTGGAGGGGATCCTATGGGCACTTATATGCCGATGCAACCCTCTTCCAATGTAGGAAGCATTCCTGAGAGATGGCTATCCAATTTCTGGTTAAAGATCTCCAATGAAATAGAGTGCACTGCTCTCCAGTTCCACCCTAAGAAAATTTTTTCTGGTGTGTACGTATATGAGGGGGTATTGTTAAGTAATCATCCCCTAGAAGTTAATATGGTATATTGATGAAATTTTCAGTGTCATCACTGTCCCTAAATGCATGATATTGAGAAAATCTGCTCATTGGATGCATGATATCATGGAAGAAGAGATGAAAAGTAAGCAGTTGCTTTACATCCACCATATGTCTTGTTTTTATAAAATAATGTATTTTTCATTTTGGAGAAAAGAAAAAGTCACTTGGTGATGATGACACTGACAACATTTCATCAATATACCATAATAACTTCTGAGTGATATTTTACAATACCCCCTCATACTTCACCATCTTGCACTTTAGTCACTTCTGGCACAACCTGTAACAAAAATAAAGGACACAAAAAATCCATTGTGGGGTTGCCGATTTGACAACACAGATGACGTCGTTCATGAAGTGGAAGAGTGGTTTAAGTTGCAATTTGGAGACTTCTACAATAATGGTATTCGGAGGGTCAAGAAATGCTGGGAAATGTGTAAATCTGGATGGTGACTATGTTTTTTTTTTAAAGGTGATAATTAATACTTTATGATGCCCCCTCGTACTACTGCTGACTTTCCAGCTATTCATACCAGATTCTTTTTAGAGTTCCTAGTGTCTGGCCTTGAGTTTCAGGATCTGGATCCTCTTCACCAGCTCTCAGGGTGAGGGGAAGGCAACTCAGGGCAAGAATAATGCCTTGAAAAGTATATGTATCTATATTTTTGTGTTCTTTACTTGAATGGCATCCTGTGTGTAACTGTATCATGCTTAATGCCATCACCAGGGAAGCACAGAGGAAGAGGATTTTAGAGTTGGAAGGGGCCCCATAGGGCCATTGAGTCCAATTCCCTGCCAATGCAGGAAATACAGCTACAGCATCTCCAGCAGGTAACTGTAACATCCTCCTTGTAAGATACAAAACAATTGGATGTTGCTAAAGTCATATTATTTCTCCATTCAGTTTGCCTCTCATTTGGTTCTTGGTGTTTAAAATGTCAAAGGAGCAAATGGAACATCAAATGCACTCATGTTGCAATTGAGAGGAAAAGGTCACAGTTTTACTGATTATAGTGTTTGCCGCTTACAGCATTCATCCAATTACAAGCTGGCCCCATATGCTGACCAATGCACTTATCACAACTCTCATGATGGAAAACCAATGAAATGGCAGGACCCTACCTGGATGTGGCTCTTGTTTATGGAGATCCCACCTTTGGGATGGAAGATGAGCCCAACCCATGTTAATTATGCACATAAATGACAGGGACAGTATACACACAAATCAATGTGTGTGTGTGTTTGTGTCTTTGGGGTGGCTCTCAACTTGTGATGACTCCCATTTATTTCACAGGGTTTTCTTAGCAAGGAATACTCAAAGATGGTTTGCCATTGCCTTCCTCTGACCTTTGTGTTGTGACCTTTTAAATATTCTTAACGTATTCTTGTTTTTGTGTCTTAGGCTTACATTGCACACCCTTTATTATTATTATTATTATTATTATTATTATTATTATTATTATTATTATTATTATTATTATTATTATTTTTGCAAACAATAAGCAACCCACTTGTTGGAAGATCGTACTGTAGATTCTGTTGACTGTGGTGTAAAAGTGCAGTCAGCTGAGTTGTGGTTTATCAGGGAAAACAAAAGAAACTCAGTTTTGGAGAGATACTAGTTTTGCCAGCACAGTTTTGATGAGACAGCAGGAATGGCCCTTGCACTAAGAAAGTGACACTGATTTGGGATTTACATCAAAGCTTTTAGTGGAAATTCCCAGCACCTCACCTAGAAGATTTTTTTTAAAATCCAAAATATTTTAAGCACTCAGACCCAAAGATTTGTATGGTTCAGTACTAGTGATTCATACTGGGCTTCTTGGCCATTTTCTTTGCTGGACAAGAAGAGTGGAGGTGTGATACTGACATTTTGCTTCACTGCATTAACAGTGCAAGTGATCATGGTGCACTTTCTATCATGTTTCATATCACTTATGAACCTACCACAGCAGGTATTCAGGCTTTAGTGACCTTCTCTTTGAACAATTCTGATTCCCTTTGAAAATGACCCTAAACTTCAGTTAATTCCAAACACAGGGTGGTTACATTTGTGATAAGGACATTTGTTTGCTCACTGCATGGGTTGTTGATCCATTTCTACTGGTGTAAACATTGAAAGTTCTAAACTGTTTGAGAACCAATTTGAAAAAAAAAAACCCAACACATTTCTTTTCATGTTGCTTTTGTCTGACCTATTTTAGTCTCTTTATTCTATTATAATCATGTATTTTATGTTTTTAATTTGTACATCACCCAGAGATGAAGGTTATTGGGAGATTTAAAATTTAATTATTTCTTTCTAAAAACAGAAGAAAAGAGAGGTGAGCATCAGCAAGTGGAAATGTAGGAAGCACTGACTGAAGAGTACACAGAAAGAGGTCATGCAACAACCAGATTCTTGCTTTCCTTAGTCATTATTTTAAGTAATAGATGTTGTACATTTTGATATAGCCCTTAAAATAATCTTTCTGAAGCCCTTCAAAACCTTGAGAAAAATATTGCCTGACAATGAGACATGTTTGATATGTTTTCATGCTCTGTATAGCCAAAATGCACTGTATAGTGTTACAGTTAAGATACAGTATGGTTTCCAAAGAACACATGTGCCCATTTCACTTTGGCATTTCTTTTATTAAATACTGACTACTTTTATTTCATTAGGAACTGAAAGAATAATAGCAACTAGTCAGCTATTTAGATTAGGAGATAACGTTTTCAAGGGTGCAGTAAAATGAATTTGAAACATTATCACAACAATGGAGCCACAATTTGAAATGCCCCGATCCTCTACTTCCTGGGATGAATGAGAGCCCCCTGTCTGCAGCCCCCTTATCTCTAGCAAAAGAGATACAAATAGTTAAGCACAGGCAGAACTCAAATGAATGAATGGAAAGATAAGAGGTAGTGACACAGTTTGTGCATCAATTGATTTTTAAATTAAAGAAAGCTGCAAGAAGGAAACATAAAAGAAGTTTGTATGATTTGAGAGTTCCCGTTGAAGAACCAGAAACTAGCAAATGGGTAGCTTCTCTAGTAGCAGTCTGGCTTGGTCTTTGTCCCAGGTATATTTTGACAAGTTTGTTTTTCAGTAGTTGACTACTTAGTTAAATATTGCATGCTCAATGTATTTAGAAGCACAAGTTGGAAGTGGAAAGCATTTCATAGTTAGATTGTCTATTGAACATTCAGGAAGTCGTGGGAACAAAATCTCAAATTCATTTGATGACTAATTAGCAAAATAAATAAAATACACATCTCATTTTTATTCCATAGCTATTTTGACATGGCTTCCTTAAAGGAAACTTAAACAATTCAAGGTACATTGCAAGATATTAAACATGTTGCTGATCTTGGCAATGAGTAGGAGGACTTCTTTTCTTTTATCTTTTCTTCTTCTCCTTTTCCTCCTTCAGGCTAAAAGTGTTCAGAAGTTCTATATTGTCCCAAGGAAAGGGAAATAAGTCAGAGTTACTGACTGACAATTAACAAAAATACTAACTCAAATCCCATTGATTTCACTGGTTCTCTTCTAAATATGGTCGAGTCTGCTTCCAGCCCAATACATCTATGGTCCTACTGATTCCTGGTATTCTCCTCAGAACCCTGATGTCCAAGGAGAGCTATTAGACTTAGTTTTTTTTTTATATTTAAAAATGGCCCACTTTTTTTCTTCAAAAAAGAGAGTTCTCAGGAAAATTCATATCAACAGAATAAAAAAGCCAGTGTGAAGGAGGCACTAGGCAGATTTGGCTTCAAGGCAGCCAATCTTGGTTCAGAGAGACTAAGGGGCTTTGCAGAACCCCTTCCTGAGGACATCATCGTGTTGCACATGGTGGGTGCTCTGATGACATCCTTCCGTCACAGTGTCCGGACATGCTGCGATGGAAGAGACACCGAAGAGGTGCACGCTGCCTCTTCTGGCACCCTTTCTGTGCCTTGAGGAAGGAGTGCTATTTTAGCACTCCTTCCAGGGCCGGAAAAAGATTGGATTGGGGCCGAGGTGTGGCGCAGTCTCGGCCCCAATCCACTGCTTTGCAGACTACCAGAAATAATACAGACCACTTTAACTGCCCTGGCTCAGTGCTAGGGAATAGTGGGAACTGTAGTTTATTGTGGCGCCAGAGCTGTCTGATACAGAAGGCTCAATGTCTCAGAGAAAACTACAGTTCTCATGATTTCCTAGCACTGAGCCAGGGCAGTTAAAGTAGACTCAAGCTGCATTATTTCTGGCAGTCTGTAAAGGCCCTATGGGGCTAAATAGAAGGGCATAAAAAGGTGCTTTCAGGCTGGCTTGAAGGCATGGCATTTAGATGATGCATGCCTTGAAGCTGGGGCAGGAAAGCACCCTCTAGGCAACTTATTGGGAAAAGCCGCTTTAAAAAAAATAAAGCAGCTTTTCCCCGCTTCTTCCTGAAAAGTGCACACCTTCACAAGTTAGTATAACTGCACCAATGCCAGTGTGGCTCTAAAGGAGTGCTCTTTCCAAACCCTAACCCTAATAGTGCATGCAAACACCCGATTGCAGGAGCTCATTCAAAAGGAACAGAGCTGCCGTACACAAGTGGTGGGGGTGGCAACACTCAAAAGAGAAAGAAACCATGGAACCTCTCATGGAGATGAGTACAACATACACAAAACAGACAGTCAAAGAGGGGGCATAGGATGATGGGGGGGGGGGGAAATGAACTGAGGCATGATTGTTTGCTGGCATCTGCATGGGCACACATCTGCTCTGATGCCCTGTCACAGTGAAGCTCTGCACATGTAAACATTTACAGGTTCACAGGGATGGCCATGCAATGGGATGGTAGTCACCACAGTGCACTCCTGTGAAGGTATGCAGGGATGGTAGTGGGGACAGTAAAAAAAAAAAAAAAGGGACTCAGTGCATCATGACATGCACACTCCAGCTGCCTTGGGAGCCAGCAGTGTGGTTGGTGGGGTTTCAATGTGGCTTCAGAAAAGGCAGTTTCAAGCTAATTTTTTCCTGCTCATCTGTTTTGCCCCTAGGAAGTGGCACTGCAGGGAATATGAAAATATAAAAGTAGGTTTTGTTTCTGAGGGAAATCAGACAGGGTTGTGAATTGAAAATGGACTGTTGGAATAGACAGTTGGATGAGTCAGTGGGGAGTGAATGTACTGGTTGCCTGTATTGATTTAAGGGCAAGGTCTGCCTTAACTCGTAATGAATATCATTATACATTTGAAACTAAGTAGTGGAACTTGTTAAAGCCTTACTGTTCTACAGGATATAATAAACCATATTAATTTTTTTGTTATTTTGTTAACTCTGACTCAGGCTGTCCTCTTTCATCCTGAATCAAGGGATAGACATGCCTTATAAAGAACACAAAGCAGCACACAAACTTTTCCACGTCACCTGGACACTCAGAAACCCAATCCAGGAAAGAAGAGAATTGGGAGAACAAGGGCAGGGTGAGTGGCAACATTCTTAGGGGCTGTAGAGTTAGGGACAGTTTGGCTAAAGGGATCTGTTACAGACAGTATTCAATGTTAGTTCAACTCAGGGAAGAATCTTCCATTTTACTCCAACATAGTCTTTTCACTATCGGAGCTCCCCACCTACCCTGAACACCTTAAAAACCTGATCAGGAGGACTAGAGTCTCATGTTGGATAGAGGCCTAAATGATATTTTGAAAAAAACCTTACAATAACCATAATAAAACACATGTAATACAAGGAGCTAAAAGTTCCAGGAAATAGTAGTCCATAGAATAAAAACAATATGTATATATGTACATATGTACATATGCATGCATTTAAATGTTGATTATTGTTGTTGTTAAGTGCCTTTGAGTCAACCTCAACTCATGGTGACCCTGTGTATGAGGCATCTCCAGGACCCCCTGTCCTCCACTGCTCTCCTCAGGTGCTGCAGGTTCAGGACCATGGTCTCTCTGATTGTGTTTAGTATCTGGCATGTGGTCTTCCTCTCTTTCTACTGCCTTCTTCCTTTCCTAGCAATATTGTTGTTGTTTTTTCTAATAAGCCATTCCTTCTCATGATATGGCCAAAGTATGATAGCCTCAGTTTTGTCATCTTGGCTTCTATAGAGAGTTTAGGCTTGATCTGTTCTAGGACCCATTTGTTTGTCTTTTTGGCCATCCATGGTATCCTCTACATTCTTCTCTAGCACCACATCTCAAATGAGCTGATTTGCTTTTTGTCTGCTTTCTTCACTGTCCAGTTCTCACATCCATACATGGTGATGGGGCTTGGATGATTCTGACTTTAGTGCTCAGTTACACTTTAAAAATATATAAAAATGTTTATATCTCATGTTCTATCAAAGATCTCAGGATGGCTCACCAAAACCAAGTGACACAATTATAAAACAATAAAATAAATACATAAACAAAAACATATTAAACTGCAGTGATAAGTTAAAAACAGATTTAAAAGATATTTTTTTTAAAAAAATAAAGCTATGATTTAAATATGACAATTATTAGAGACAGCATCAGCATACACATGAAAGTTATTTCCCCTCCACAAAGTCTTTCTTAATCAATTTTATGTGGACACTTAAAGGTGCTTAACATTGGCTCTCAGGTGTGACGGCTATCCACCAAGTGCTACCACCTGCCATACCTTAGACAACCAAGGGCTCTGTATTAAATCCTCAGATGATGAAAAAAGAAGGATGTGGGAAGGCACATGCAATGAAAGGTAGTTATTAAGGTTCTCAGATCTCAACCATTTAGGACAGGGGTAGGCAACCTTTCCCCTTTAAGGGCTGAGGGACTTCAGCTACCAGAATCCCAGGAGCTATTGGCCAACATGGGACTATTGGCCAACATGGCTGAGGCTTCTGGGAGCTGAAGTCCCTTGGCCCTTAAAGGGGAAAGGTTGCCTACCCCTGATTTAGGACTTTCAAGATCAAAAATGGAACTGAGCTCAGAAACAGCTAACCTACCAATTAGAGCAGACCAAAGAAATGAATATGAAAGCTTCACTACTGGAATCACCGTGGCCGAAACATTTTGTACCAATTTAAATATCCAGGTTATTCCAGGGACATCACAGCAGATAGTGTGTTCCAGCAGTCTAATTTGAAAGTAACAATGGCATGGATGACTCTATCACTGGAAGTACAGGAGGCAAAATCAGAAAACTGATATGTTATTGACATACAGATTTTGATCTCAAGCAGACGGGCCTGATAAAGTGTGCCATGACCACTCCAAGATAATTCACTCTGGGGCCATGGTGACCACAACACATCCCTGGCCCCGATCAGAGCTGTTGCCATGGTTTTTAATCCTGCTGGCAAAAGGAGCAGTTTTTTCTGTTCCTTTTGTGGCTGGGTTTGTGCTTCCTTAGGGCCCCTTGGCATGGCTTCTGTATGGTTTGGGGGTGTGCATCGTCTAAATGCCAACATGGCTGAGGCTTCTGGGAGCTGAAGTCCCTCAGCCCTTAAAGGGGAAAGCTTGCCTACCCCTGATTTATAGTTTTATGAATGCTGAGTTGTTTTACAGTTGCTTTCTTTTGAACCAATGTATCAGTGACCAGGATTTTAGAACTAATACCAAGAACAGCAATTTTTTGTTCTGAATCTGAGATGTAGCCTCCATCCTGGCCCTTCAGCACTTGTTTAGCCAGAGAAAAGCTTGGTAACTGTATCTACAGTGGATGCAAAGCCCTCTTAGAGATCATGTAGATAAAGTGTCCCAAGACAAAATGAAAACAGTTATGGTGCAAAGACAGGTGTGAGAGTTAGGATTCTAGAGCATTGCTAAATCCTAAATCCAATTGTAAGTTCCAACTAGAGTAGACAGTACACAGACATACACACAAATATCCATCTTTTCCACTCAAACCTGGAATGTATTGCCATTCCTCCCCTTCCAGATTAAAGCCCTGAGGTGCTGAAAAGACCCAGATTTGATCTGTATGTTATCACAGTAAAAACATAATGAGACCATTTTATTTGGCCTGTATAGTCAAGGCCTGATTGTTCACTTGCCAAGCTCTCATTGATTGTAAATTTCTACTACTCTATCTGGAAGTAGTGATTTAGGCCTATGTATAAACTAAGATAATTAGTGTTAGACAATGTACTATCTAATCTTTGTGGATTATTCCCAAGGCATATAATGAATTACGATCAAGAATTTCATTGGACCAATACAGTTTGCACTATAGTTCAGTTTTAACATGCAGATTCCTCTGAACATAACACAGCATGTTCTTTGAGCTTACTGGCACCTGCATAGTCAACAAAAGGCTCATTTTATCCATATAATTATATTAAACAAGTTGACCTTAAGTGACATGATGGGGGGGTTGTAACTCATGATGCAACATGTATTTTGGAGGAGTGGTAACTCATGGTCCAACAAGTATTTTGCAGGTAGAAAGTTCCAGGTTCTATTTACCTGGAGGACTTTTTCTTCAGCTGCTCCTAACCTGTAGAAAAAAACTGCCAGAAAATATTTGACAGCTGAATATGCTGTCTGAGTTTAAAATACATCTATTCCAGCAGGCCTATCCAGATGATTTTTAAATTGTGAAAATCTATATTTTTGCATATCGATTGATTGTTTTAATATGTATTTGTTTTATTTTATCTTTTAAATTGATGTTATGTGTTTTCAACTGATGTGTGTTGTATATTAAGCTGTTGTTGTTCCCCTTCTCAATCTATGGGAAGAGGAGGGACAAGAAGAAGAAGAAGAAGAAGAAGAAGAAGAAGAAGAAGAAGAAGAAGAAGAGCAACAACAACAACAACAACAACAACACATTATCTATTTTATCCATAGTTTCAGTAAGGACCAGGTAACAAGTGAAATGGAAGATCTTTCTCTGCCTGAGACTCTGGAGAACCACTGTTAATCAGAGTAGAATACTAAAAAAGAGAAAAAACAAGGTTAAGATCAAAGTGGGCTGTTGAGCAGATATAGATCTCCTTAAAATAAGGTGGATTGGTGGATACAGCATAGTTTCCTTTCTTTGTATGACAATAAGTGGTGTCAGGTTTTATGTAACACATTTAAATGTCTGAATCCATTGAACATAAGTTAAAGTTACATTTGAATGCAAAATCTTCCATCAAATTATTCACACTTTATTTCAGCAAATAATTGATTTTGGTCTGGTTTGAAAATAAAGTTAATGGCTTACGTATGATATCTATTCTTTTAATATTACTGTTTCTTACAATTTAAAGCTAATTTTTTTAATTTTGCTTGTAAGTTACTATGCTGTTCCTTGCTGCTCCATTCTTCCAAAAATCAGAAGTCTCCTGTTTTTTATTTATTATTATTATATTTATTATTTTATTTCCTCTGTATTCTTGTAACCCGTTAAGTTATTTTCCTTTTTTTAACCTCTTTTATTTGCTCACTTCTTCCATAAATTTATTCATAGAGTAATACACTATTTGCCATTCAGCTTTTACATCATCTATTTGTTTGCCCTTTAACAATTGCATTAGTTTGTCCATTTCCATTGTGTCATGCAATTTTAACAACCATTCCTCTTTTTCTGGGATATATTCAGTTTTCCATTTTTGTGTAAGAGCTAACCGAGCGATGGTGGTCATGTAGAAAAGCATTTTCCCTAATTTAATTTCCAATTCCTTATCTGTCATGCTTAACAAATAGAGTTCTGGCTTCATTTATATACTTTATCATTTATTGTGTTTATCATTATCCAGTATTTTTTAACTTTCTTACAGGACCAGCAGGAGGGATAAAAAGTTCCTATCTCCTCCTTGCATTTCCAGCACAATTTACTGTTATTTTTATATATTTTGGAGATTTTGGTTGGTGTTAAATACCACCGGAAATACATTTTATTGTAGTTCTCTCTTAAATTTTGTGATACAGTGTGTTTTAAAACTTTTTTCCACATATTTTCCCATTAATTTATTTCCAATGGATGTTCTATATTTTTTTGGCCATTGTATCATCCCTTCTTTTACTACTTCTTCTTCCATTTCAATTTTCAATAAGGTATTATATATTTTCCCTATCAGTTTATATGAATTTCCATTTAGAATTTTACTTATCTCGGATTCCCCAATTTCAAAACCCAATGTTTTACTATCCATTTTGTATCTCTCATTAAGTTGTCTATATGGGAACAAATTTATGCTATATCCTTTTTCTTCTAATTCTCCTCGAGATTTTAGCCTGATTTCCCCTTTATGTATTTTTAATATTTGTCTATATGCTAGCCAATTGCCTTTATGCACCATTTCCCTGCTGTGGAAGGCATCTTGGGGAGATAGCTATAGTGGAATCTTATTTGTTATTCTAGCTTTGTATTTTGTCCATGTTTTTAACAATGCTCTTCTAACACCGTCATTATTAAAGTCTTTGTTACTTTTTTCTTTACTGTATTCTAAATACCTGTGTCATCCAAATCTGAGGTCCTCTCCTTTCAGCTCAAGCAGTTTGTTGTCCTCTAATTTCACCCAGTCTCTAAGCCAGACCAAGATGTATGCAATTTTCACTTTTTGTTCCTTATATATCTCATTTATCCAATTACAATAGTTTTGGCCAATTTCATTTCTTGTAATATATTTTTTTTAATGTAGCCCAATTTACCAAATTGAATGCTTTTCAAGGTCAATGAAGACCAAGCCTAGTTTTTTCTCTATATGTTATTCATAATATTCCATTACATTTAAGACTATTCTCATGTTTTCTCTCATATACCTTTCCAGAAGAAATCCCCTTTGGTCAATGTCAATCCAAAGTTGTAAACATGTCTTTAGTCTTTCAGCTAGGTTAGTCATAAATATTTTATAATCTTGGTTTAGAAGCGATATTGGCCTATAATTTTTAGGTTCCATATTATCTTTTCCCTCTTTAGGTAGGATCACAATATCCATCTCGTTCCATGTATCTGGAATGCCTTTTTAAATATAGCATTGAATGTTTGGTAAAGGGGTTTTATTAGCTCTTCTATAAATATTTTGTAGTAACTGATGTAAACCCATCAGGGCCTGGTGCCTTTCCATCTTTGGACTTCTTGATTGCATCTTTATTCCATTGTGATTGGTTCATTTAGTTTTTGGGTTTGCTGCAGATTTGGAGATGGGAATTTTATTTCTTTCAAATACTCTTTTATTTTGCCTAAGTCTGTTGGGTGTTCTTTGTACAAGTCTGAGTAAAATTCATAAAAAAAATTTCTTTTATTTATTCTTGTTTGTGTGGAGTTTATCCCCCTTCTTTATTTTAGTTATTACTCTTGTATTTTTTCTTTCCTTATTTTATGTGTGAGCCATTTTCTGGTCTTAATTGAATATTCAAGGGTTTTTTGTTTGGCCATTTTTATTTTCTTCACTAATTCTACTGTCATCTCTGAGGATATTTCTGTATTACCTTAATTGCTTCTACTAGTTCCTTACTAGAATCATAGAATCATAGAGTTGGAAGAGGCCACAAGGGCCATCCA
>JAIPUX010001880.1:78902983-78918147 GCA_020142125.1 Phrynosoma platyrhinos
TGGGACTTCTCCTGTTTTCCAGGAGTTCTCAAAGATTATTGCCAATGGATTCTATTTGGATTCTCTTTTAGTTCCTTCTTTTTATTTTGTAGTAAGTTGTTTAAATATACATTTCTCTCTCTCCTTTTTCTTTGAGCTTCTATATTTTGTTTTATAAAAAAACCTCGAAGTACTACCTTACTCGTGTCCCAAATTGTTGTCATCTTTAGTTCATTACTCATATTTTTCCTAAAGAAATTAATTATGTTTTCTTTTGCTTTCTAGCACCATTGGGCCTAGAATAAGAAGAAGAGCCCTCCCTCCATTCCATCCAATGTCATCTGGGAGAGAGGCCACAGGCCCAGCACCATCGGGCCTAGACTACTTTTTAAAACTTACCTTTTAAGGGGCAGGTGAGTTTCAGGATTTTTTAGGTTCTGTTTACATTGTATTAACATATCTTTATATAAATTTGCAGAGGGGCGGGATATAAATAATTATTATTATTATTATTATTATTATTATTATTATTATTATTCTCAATTGTAACTTTATCTGACAACAATTCAACATTTAATCTCCACAAATGTTGTGGCTTATTCTCTTTCAGAGTAAGGGTTACAGGATTATGATCTGATAATACTTTAGTTATTATTTTAGCTTTTTGTACATCATTAATGTTTTTGTAATTAAAATTAAGTCAATTTGTGATAAGGAGTGATGTCTCTCCAAGTAAAATGTATATTCTTTATCCTGTTTGTTAAGATGTCTTCAACTATCTACCATTCCAAATTCTTCTGTCATTTTGAAAAAAGCTTTTTGGTCATTTAACCTGATTTTGTTTAATTTTTCCTCCTGTTTTTCTATCTAATTGGGGCTCTATAATACCATTGTAGTCTCCCATCATTATCACCTCACTATAATAGAATTCCATCATTTATTTTTACACAAGTCTTTATAAAATTTCCCTTTATTTTTCTGGGGACTATAGATCTCTACAATTAAGATCTTTTTCTCTTGTTTCATAATTTCTATCCCTATATAATGGCCTATTTTATTGTTAAAGATTTCTCTTGCTGTGACAGGATCTTTTACATAGATAACCACTCCTTTTGTTTTACTTTATGCAGATGAAATGAATTCTTTCCCTAGTTTTAAGTTTCTTAAGAATTTCTTATCTTTTTCTCTAATATGCATTTCCTGCATACATATTAACTGACATTGGCCTTTTTTAAAGTAGTGATAACCTTTCTTTTGCTTTATTGGGGAGTTAAGTCCTTTTGCATTCCACATAGCAATTTTCATTTTTGATTCTTAGATGATTCGAGCAGCAAGGATTGTTGTAATATTTTCTGGATATTCCTCTTCTGTTAGTTCTTTTTCTTCTTCCTCTTCCCTTGTTTCTCCCTCTTCTCTCACATCTCTCAAGCTCTGTCCTGTTTCTACCTCTTCATCTTCCATCTCTCTTTCCTCTTTCTCCTCTACTATCTCATTGTCAAGTTTCTTTCCTTCCTTTTCCACCCTTCTTCTTTTCTCTCTTTGGTCCATCTTTATTCAAAATTCCTCCCATTTTTTTTCTTGTTCTTCTCAGGTCCTGGGCTTTTCATTTTAGATTTTTCTAATTATTTTCTATATTTTTTCCAGAATTCACCTGCTTTTTGTATCAAATTCAGTTTATACCTTTTTTGTTTCCATGTAATCCCTTCAATCTCTTCCCACCTATAACATATTTGGTAATATTTTAGTTGGTCCATAAGAAATTTAGAGTCTTTTCTTTTTTTCAGAATTTTTGCTGGAATGTCCTTATAGATCTGAATTTCATTTCCTAATATTACTAATTTTGTTTTGAAATTTCTTTGAAGTATTATGTCTCTAGTCCGCTTCCATACCCAGTAGATAACGAAGTCTCTAGGGAGTTGTTTTATTTTTGCCTCCTAAGTTTAACCTGTACATCCTATTGATTTCCCAATTGAGATGTTGTAGGGGCATATCCAAATATTTTGCCAAAAAAGGTGTTAAAAATTCATACAGGTTTTCATTTTGCTGTTCAGGAATGCCTCAAAATTTTAAACATAACTCTTTTTGTTTAAGTTATAGTTTTTGTATCATTTCTTGGTCTTCTCATTGAGTATTTGTTGCCTCTTCTAACTTCTCTTCTAATTTCTGTGTTGTCTTTTTCAGTTTCTCTACTTTTCCAATTACTTTTCCTAAATCTTTGTTAATTTTGTACAGATCCTGTCTTATCAGATTTGTCTCCCATTTCAAGTCTGCTCTCATCTCTTCTCTCACATCTCTTATCTCTTGTTTTACTTCCACACATAACCATCTTATTTCTTCCATGATTTGTGATAATTGTTCCTATGTCCTTTCCACACTGTCTAGCAAAGACATTCTTTGATTTGCAGCTTGAGGTGCTGCTCTTCTTCTTCTTCCAGATGCCATTGTTTTGTTCTATTACTTTATTTGCCTGATTGTTCAATTGTTCTATATTTTTCTTCAAATCTTTCTGATGTGGGATTTAGTCTTATTTTATTTATTATATGTTTTTTCTTTCCTTTTCATTTTTACCTTTCTTCTTAGTTCAGTTTAATTTACTTTGGTTGTTGAAGCTTAACCTAAACAAGTTGCCTTATTATTATTATCTAAGTTTTTCTAATTTATTTTGTTTTCCTTCATTATTTTTTTAGTTATTTTCAGTAATCCACACTTATATGTAACACTATCGGGGAAATTTCAAATTTGTGTAAGCAACTTTATCTCTTATTTCTTGTATTATTTATTATTTACTGTTGTTTCTGTTATTGCTGTATTTTCTCCTACTATTTATGTATTTATTTATTATATATTATTTTTTTCTTTTCCTTTCCTCTTTTTTGTTATTACTATTGTTTTTTGTTTATAATTTCTCCCCTTATTATTATTATTGTCTGTTCTATTTTACTTTACATAAGTGACAAATCTTGAAAAAGAAACATAGACTTGGATAAATAATGAATAAGACATGGGAAAAAGGGGGAATGATTGTAAAAATTTAAACTAAAGATAATAAATTATAATGACTTATATAAATGAGCTAAACAGGAATCAAAATTGTGATTATAATAACTTAAGCGGATGTGGTGTCCAGCAACATATCAACATTAGAAAGTCAATAATAGTGGCAAGAACAAATTGGCAGAGGATGGAAGTAAGTAATGAATGTTTGAAGAGGAAGAAAGAATGTGATGGAAGGTAAAAGTAGGTGAAATGATGGTGAGTTAAGGGAATTTCATGTCAAGAAAGAGTAAAAAAGTATGGAAAACAAGAATGTAATAAGAAAGGGGAAAATAGTGAAGGAAAAGAAAGGGAAAGAAGAGAGAAGGAATAAGAAAATTAAGGAAAGTTAAGTTAAAGGGTTGTAGGAAGGAAGAAAGATGGTTCAAGTGGAAGGTTTAAGGAAGGGATGAATGGTTGAGTATTATCACTGCCAAATATAAGGAAGAGTAAACAAAGAAGGTATAGAGCTATGTTTGCTGATATGTGTGATTATGTAGAATGAATATTG
This sequence comes from Phrynosoma platyrhinos, assembly GCA_020142125.1. Classification (NCBI taxonomy): domain Eukaryota; kingdom Metazoa; phylum Chordata; class Lepidosauria; order Squamata; family Phrynosomatidae; genus Phrynosoma; species Phrynosoma platyrhinos. Next base: position 78,906,507 of record JAIPUX010001880.1, read on the forward strand.
TAGAAAAAGACATTTTAAATGTGTTGATGTTTTAAATGTTTAATAAAAATTTATTTAAAAAAGAAAGAAAATAAAGTTAATGATGTGCCTAAAACATCAACATTGCTCAGCGTTACTAGAAGAAGGAGGTGCATTCCAAGGTTTTGATCCTATTTTCTTTTTGAAAAATCTTAATCAGCAGGTATTTATAATTAAAGTCACCATGGCACTACCTTTCTGTGGTAGTGGGATTGTGTGTTCCTGTGAGGCAAAAAGCTATGCTGACAGTAGCGGTGCTGCTAGTAGAGTCTCCCATGCCAGACAGGCTTTTCCTGAGGAGCCAGACAAAATGTGACAACGACTATTGGGCAGCAGTAGTGGGGGTGATGTTGAGTGGGAGTTGATACTGGCAGTGACACCATAGGTAACACTTGTTAGTACTGCACAGAAAGAGCCATGACAACCCCTTTGAATGTCTTTTACCATAAAACCCCACAATGACACAATTCAAAATGAAACAAGAGAGCATGCCAAAAGATGAAACTCCCAGGTAGAAAGGTATTGAGTAATGAGCTACTAGGGTATAGCAGAGGACAACTACAAGTAACAGGAGCAGCAGAAAGGATGTTCAGCTGTTGACATGCTCAAAGGTGAAAGGAAAGTCTGAAGCTGCACAACATCTATTAGAGGAACATGAAATGTGAAAAGCATGAATCAGAAGCTTTGTTGTTGTTGTTAACTGTTATTTTTATTGTCATAGAATGTCGTCGTCCTTGGTTTGAACTTTCTTTTGATTTCTCGAATCTTGTGGAATAAATCTCTCATTATTTTTGTTGTTGTCTTCTATTTCTCTGCATTGGTCATTGTAGTAATATTCCTTAACTTTGCGCACTAGCTGTTTTACTGTTGCATTCATGGTTTTTAATGTATTCCTAACTCCTTTTTGTTTTGTTTCTCTTCTTTCCTTTATTGCTTGTAGTATTTTTTTCTGTCATTAATGCTTTCTTCACTTTCTTTTTGACTGTTGGAAGTGTCTTTGTGCATTCCTCTTTTATTATGTGCCTGGCTTCAGATCAAAGCTCTTCTGGTTCATGATCTGTTATACTTAGTACTGCATATCTTTTCCTTATATTGTCAGTTAATTCTGTGGAAATGTTATTTAAACCATATTTTGGTATGATGATTGATTTTGTTCTCTTCTTTTATTTTTGATATGAGTAGTTTGTGATCTGTGCCACAATCGGCACCTGATGTAGTCTTGGTCACATGTATGGAGCTTCACCATCTTTTACTTCCAATTATGTAATCTATTTGGTTTTTGTGTTGGCCATGTGGTGATATCCATGTGTGTAACCTTTTCTCTGGTTGTATGAAAAATGTGTTTGCAATGAATAGGTTTTTGGCTTCACAAAAATCTATAAGATGCTCACCTCCTTTGTTTCTTTTTCCTAATCTAAATCTACCTACTGTTTTTGATTGTTCTTTGCTTGCAACTTTTATGTTCTAATCTTCAATGATCAGCTTGACATCCTGTATTAGTGTGTTGTCAATTTCTTCCTGTACTCCTTTGTAAAATTTATCAATTTCTTTTAGTTCTGCCTCAATGGTTGGTGCATATACTTGAATTATGGTGATATTCATAGGTTTCCCATGGAGCCTTACTGAGATGATTCAGGGGTTATGCAGATGGGCAGTTCTGAGCAACCACACACAACAGCCCTGATCCTCCCTTTTGCTGCCCCAGGATGGCGTCGTGCCCCAACTTCACATCCAGGCTGGCCCTTTGGGCTGGTCTGCAATGCCCCTCAGTCTGTTTTTGCATTGTATCTCCTCCTGCTTTTGCCACATTTTTCTTAGTATGAAAGCCACCCCATTTCTTCTTGTCTCTTCTTTCCCTGAGTAGAAAACTGTGTGATTGTCTGATTCAAAGTGGCTCATTCCTGTCCAGTTTAACTCACTCACTCCCTGTACTGCTATGTTCATGTGTTCCATTTCATTTTTACTATGTCTAACTTCCCTTGGTTCATGCTTCTCACAGTCCATGTCCCTATTTTATGTGTGGTGTTGCTACTGATGGGATTTGTCTTTCTGAGTGTATTTATTGCTTGCTTCATCATTTTTGATTGCCCTTAGCTGTTTTTTTAAGTGTGTTTTCTTTTGATTTTTTTTCTCTCTCTGTTAGTGCTCTTGTCCTGCTTGTGTGACACTTTTGATGTATCATCATAGGGTTTTCTAGGTGGAGGGGAGGCTACACAAAGAGGATCATGTACACCTCCCTGTGCGCAGTGCTAACAAGTGTTAGCTATGATGTCACTTTTGTTCTTTCACTCTAGTGACACCCACCACTACTGCTGCTGCCCAGTAGTTGTTTTCCTATGTCATCCTCCCTCTCCCCATTATTGTTGAATTGATGGTTTCCCTACCTTTCTCCTCCCTCCTTTTCCTTTCCCCCCTCATGTCCTTCTTTATTTTAGTCTGTCAACTGTCTTCTGGCCCTTGTTTGAGTTTCTGTGTCCGTCTTCTCTGTTTTCTCCTCTCCTTCCTCTGGAAGATGGGGAGGCCTGAGATGATCTGTGCTGGGACTGGTCTCACCAGCTCCCTTCCTCATGGTGGGTTCCTTCCTTCCTCTTCTTCCCAGCTGTTTCTCCTGTCCTCCTTCTGGAAGGTGGTGGGGGGGCTGAGAGGGTCTGTGCTAGGGCTGGCTCACTGGCTTCACTTTAGCCTCCCTCATGGCTGGTTCTTACTTTACTCTTTCTCCCAGCTGTTTCTCCTCTCCTACTTCTGGAAGGTGGAGATGGTCTGTGCTGGGGCCGGATTGATTTCACTGGCTTCCCTTTAGCCTCATGGCCAGCTCTTTCCTTCCTCTTTTTCCTAGCTGTTTCTCAATTAGACATAATGAGACAAGAAATGAAATGTATAAACATTGCAATATTTGAGGTGAATGAGCTAAGATGGACTGGAACAGGACATTTTGAGGTAGACAATTACACAGTTTTAGTTGGGAAATGAAAATTTAAGAAGAAATGGGATGGCATTAATAGTGGTCAGAGAAAACAGTTGAAGGGCAACAGTAGTCACAGGATATAATGCAAAGTGTGTCTAAATTATATCTATAAGACAGGAAAAACTCATCAATATGACTATAATCAATGTTTACGCTCCTACTACAGAAACAGAATAAGAAGAAATTGAAAGATTCTATGCTGGAGTCCAGGAGGAAATTGACCTTACACTAAACAGGAATTCTTGTTAATTATAGGTGATTGGAATGCAAAAGTAGGAAACAAAGCAGAATAAAATATTATAGGAAAAAATGGGTCTAGGATGAAGAAATGAAGCTATTGATTGAATTTTGTGAAGCCAACAATTTGTTCATTGCAAACACATCCATCAAGCAACCAAAGAGGCAACTGTATACATGGACATCACCTGATACTGAATATAGACATCAAATGGACCAACAGATCTTAACCTGTGGCCTTTGGTCCTCCCAGAGGGGTGTAGTGTCTTCACAACGGGTCTGCGAAGGCCAAGTCTCCTCTTTTCACCCTCTCAAGGCCTGTTGGGCTAAACCTCATGCTGAACAATAGAGAGTGAAAAAGAAAGAGATTAGGAAGAGGAGAGAGAGAAAGCTCATCCCTCCCACCAGCTCAAGGAGCAACAGCATGGCCCTGCCTCATACTCTCTCTTTCTTCCTATCCTGCCTCTGCCTTCCCCAGTCTTCCTCATTTGCCCATTTCTCCAGGAACACTGACCAAACAAGTCATCACAACCCAGCTGGGCATCCCTTGTGCTCTCTGGCTCTCTGGCTCCCTCCCTTCCCTACTGCTCACTTTCTTTGGCTGGAATTAAAAAAACTGTGTTGTGCAGAGTTTTAACAGGCTTTTGGGCTCCCAATGTGTGCAGAATCAGAGGCAAAAGGAGACAGTGTGAGGCAGGCAGGCAGGCTGGTGGGAAGGCTGGCTGTTGGACAGAACCAGCACCAGTGGGAGCAGCAGCAGCAGTTCTAGTGCAGAGGGAGCTGCACTCTGAATGTCTGTGAGCACAAGAATGCATGTGTATGTATGCTACATGAGTGCTTGCATGTGTGTGTGTGAGCCTCTGCCTTCAGGAACCTCCCCCCAAGCACATCAAAGTAGTGCATGAGATGGAAGAGTGAGAAGCAAGTTTGTCATGTGCACACATATGCCCAGCAAACAAAATATTATAATAGGGGTGTGTGCATTTAGTTATTTCTCCCTTCTCTCCAAATCTGAAGACCCTTGGTGAGCAACTTTAAGTAAATATTTGATCCACTATAGGCTTTTAAATTCAAGTTAATTATTGATGGTCCATGACAAAAAAGATATTTTAAGCTGGTCTATGATAAAGAAAAGGTTAAGAATCACCGAAATAGATTGCTTCCATAAGTGGAAGCAGAAGATGGAAAAGCCCCATTCTCTCTGCAAAAACAAGACCAGGAGCAGATTGTTGCATGAACTGTTACTATCAAAAAGAAGAGTAAAGTTAAAGAACATTAAACCAACTATCAGGGCAAAATGCAACCTGTAAAATATTTCTGTAGAATTTAACATAAAAAATAGATTCACACTATTAAGCCTAATTTACCAGGAGGCAGAAAAACTTTGGATTGAATCAAGGGGCATTGTCAGTGATGGATGCAAAAAGGCATTATCTGCAGTCAAAAAGAAAGAGAAGCCTCAATGGATAACATATGAAACTCTTCAAGATAAGAAGCAAAAGTAAAATGTGGCAGAAATAGGGTCAGAACCCTGAGTGCAACTGTCCAGCAACTTCTGTGTAGGAACAAAAATAAATACTATAATAATTAATGTAAAAAAAATAGAAGATAGCAATAAAAAAATGAAGAACAAGAGACCTTCCACAAGATCTGAGAAATCAAAGGGAATATAAACCAGCTATATGCCCAGCAAAGGAATACATTACATGATCAAGTACAAATAAAAAAATGATGGAAACAATACACTGAAGAACTATATAGAAGAGATGAACAAATTCCAGATTCATTCAAGAAAGAATCATTTGAAGATTGTGTCCTGCTGTGCATCTTCTGCTGTGCTGCTGTGCATTACTGAGGCTGAACATGAGGTACCCAGCCTCAATCACATGACTGAGCCCTTTATTCTGACCTCAGAGAGAGCGCAACTCAGTGCAGTGGTGGCTGTGCTAAAGAGCATAGTGGGACATGTTGTAAACTGTCTCTCAGCTTCACAATGGAAGGCTCAGGATTGTCCAGGAAAATCTGAAGCAAATAGTGAGTTATTTTAAGGGGGTACACTCTGTGGGTTCATTATTAAATTGATCAAACCACATCCAGACTGTTCATACCAGAACCAAGTGGGGGGCCTGTGGGGGGCATTTTGCAAGACATATGAATGAGTATGTTGGTTGCAAATTTTTGTCACTGGCTGTTAAAATTTGAGAGAACTAATTATTTAAAAAGGGTCTGACTAACAGATTTATATCCTAGATTTATAATTTCATAATCAAAACAATCTGTAATGTTGTAATCTAATCTTACCACTTAATTTTAGTCTTAACTTTCTGTATTTTAATGTATTTTCCATGTAAACTCTCCATTTTATATTGGCTTATGCTTTATGCAATTTTTCCATTTGTGTGATCTAAGTTATTGTATGCCTTGATGGCTCTATTGACCATAAATAAAGATTGATTGATTGATTGAACTTGACATGATATATTAGTGAATACTAAAGTTAGGATGGTCAGTACCATTGAATTTCTAGTTTCTATGTATGGTTGTAAAAGTGAAAAAAGCTGATAGGAAGAAAATCAACTTGTTTGAAATGTGGTGCTGGAGAAGAGTTCTGAGGATACTGTGGACTGTTAAAAAACAAATAATTGGGTCCTAGAGCAAATCAAGCCTGAACTCTCTCTAGAAGCCAAGATGACTAAACTTCAATTGTCGTACTTTAGCTATATCATGAGAAAACATGACTCACTGGAAAGGCAATAATGTTTGTTAAAGTAAAAGGCAGAAGGAGAAGAGGACAACCCAAATGGAGAGACTCAAATCAAGAAAGCCACAGCCCTGAGTCTGGAAAATCTGAGCAGGACTGTTGATGATAGGGTGACTTGGAAGTCTCTCATTCATAGGGTCATCTTATCTGCAGTTAACTACAATACCATGTAATTTAAAAGAAACCAATTTGAAAACTAAAGTGTGTGTGTGTTCATGCTGAAGGAATCTCATATATATGTGGCATAGTAGTCTGAGTGTTGGACTATGACTCTGGGACTAGAGTTTGGTTCCTGGTCCAGCCATAAAACCCACTGGTTGACCTTGGGCAAGTCACATGCTCTCAGCCTCAGGGGAAGGCAATGGCAAACCTCCTCTGAATAAAATGCTGTGATAGGTTTACCTCAGGTTCACCATAAGTTGGAAATGAGTTGAAGATACATAACACACACCCCTATCTATCTATCTATCTATCTATCTATCTATCTATCTATCTATCTATCTATCTTTCTTTGGAAATGATACAATGAATTAGATCAGGAGGCATGAACGTACTGGTAGAATATTGATCTACTTTTTATTTACCTGTGACAATTGTCATGATTGTTTTCCTAAAGCCTGTTCATTTAGTGAAGAAATTGCCAATCTGGTATGCTGACTGAGCGAGGTGAAACCCTGTCAGTTTCTTCACTATCAAGAGGAATTACACTGTAGGGCTCTCCATTTTTATAGAATCTCAGTCCTTGGAAATTGCTGACTGAATTGCTCTTTCAGCTGCTTTATACTTGTGAATGTCACTTCAGGAGATATTGTCTTGAAGTAGGTAGTTTCAGGTTCACAATATATGTGCAGGTTTGTTTGGTTTGATTTGGTTTCTCATATACACACACATTTAAATACAGACATAGTTTCAGGAAATTGCTTATCTGATTGTTGTTCCCTTAAGTCAGTTGAAACCTGATAGATTACACCTCTGGTGAAACATACATGCTGTGTTGATCAGTTTCAAAATATGCCAAAGTCTATTTCCTGCCATTTCATTTCCATTTCAATTTTTTTTTTTTGTCCTTGAGAAAGATAGAGGTTTGAAAGCACTTCAGGATCAGCACTGCAGAAATCAAAATAACTCATTTGCATGCATGCCTGCATTTTGGATGCCCAAATGGATATGGATAAACCATCCAAACCTCTTGCATAATCTCCTCAAAATAGCAACTTTCCTAACTTGCCCAAGGACAGAGGAAGATTCCTTTTCATAAAGAATTAAAAATCTCCAATTATATGTGATTTCCTATTGGCTGGAATTGATCACAGGTCTCAAATGGATGTGAATAAAGAGATACCTAGGAGATTATTGCATTTTTTTAAAAAAGTGACTTACCCCTGCCATTTTGAAGTTGATTATGGGATGCAGCTGGGAATTATCACATGGAAAATGCCGCCAATGCCACCACCTAACTGTATCCCACCTAAAACCCAGCTACAAGCTGCATTCAGATGGCCAACTTTGCAAATCAGCCATCTGAGTGCGGCTTTAGTGAAGAAATTGTAGCTGGGTTTTAGATGGGATGCAGTTGGGCGGTGGCATTGGTGGCATTTTCCATGCAATAATTCCTGGCTGCATCCTGTAATTGACTGAAAATGCCAGGTTAAGTCACTTAAAAAATGTGATAATATCCCTAGAGTCAGAGATACTATGGGGGGAGGCAGGCCTCACCAGGTGACATGCTTAGGAGGGGTAACACCGCTGCTCCCCAAACATCTACTTTTTGGCAGAAATGGGCTATGGTGTTCACCTATGTGCGTTTAAAACACTGAAGAAATGGTGTAAGTGGGGCAAGTCTCAATGGGAAGAAAAAAGAGAGACCCTAGATTTTAAAAAAAATATTTTTATTTATTTAAAATTTTCTTTAAAAACATCAGATCTTATCAAAATTTCACTTTAACTATATGAACCAATGTATATGTATTATATATTTAGGCTGTGTGTATGGTATTGTAATTTAAAGATATAATTTTAATTTTGCTAGTTGTTTATGTCACAACTATTACCATTACATTCAGTGATATATAATGTTATATATAATAACATTAATACAAAAGAATTACTAAGGATTCTGAATGGTGTGGTATGAGAGGATGTCAATGCAGAGGTAGGGGATGGGGGGTAATACCATGAGTTACCTCACTGGGTGATGCCAACCCAAGTGATACCTTGCCACTGTCTAATGATAAGTACAATGGCAACAGTGCAGCAAAATCTTGACTTAGGGTAGTGAGAAACACAGAGCAAAACTTTCCCATGAGAAACCAAAAGATGCAATTCTGAATTATGCCCTCCTCCCTGCTCTGCACTGTCCTTTTCTTTTCTTTGGGCCTGATGCTCCAGCCATATTTCTTATGCTGAGAATTCTCCAGGTTTGGTCTGATTATGTGGCAGTCAGGTTGTTGTGGTGCAAAGGTCATATAACAGGAAAAAACAAGAACAACAGGAAAAATACCCCTCATATAACTTTTGTCCTATCACCTCCTTGGCGATGAATCAAATCACACCTTCATCATCTAGAGGTCTAGTCAAGTGGTGCTCTCATCTGGTTCTTTCTGAAGTTTTGGACTTCAGCTTCCAGAAGTCCCAGCTATTTTGGCCAATGTCCAGGAATTCTGGGAACTGCCACCTTGGGTCCTGCTCCAGAATAAAGGAGGAATATAAATAAAATACAGTAAGTTCTAAACATCTGGAGGACCAATGTTTGAGAATCATTGGTCTAGTCGTCTTCTGGCTTGGTTCTTTATCCTGATTTAGTGTGCAGATGCCTTTGTAGTATATGAGAGTCATGTTTTCAAGGCTTTGTGTAAACTCATAATTAGCCAGAGATGACTTCAATTAATTGATTTCCATTTGGCAGGCATGTGGCTCATGGATGTCTACACAGGCAAGGGAGTTAGGACAGATATTCTTTTTGACATTTCACACATTGACACAGCAACATTTAAATATATCACTATTTTCATTAAGAATTTGCCCTTAATTAAAATACTGAAAGAAGAAGATATTAACAGATTTTTCCATCCTTAAACCTGCCATCACTTCCCTCTCCTTCATCTATGATATGGTCAAATGCTCTGTTTGTTCTTTCTTCTAAAGCAGTGTTTCCTAATCTTTGATGAAACAAAAAAATGTTGTGGATAAGACACTATGTTGTGTTAACAAAGTGGGATCTTTCCATTGCTATGGAGAACATCTCTCCTCTCCTCTCTTCTCCTCTCCTCTCCTCTCCTTTCCTCTCCTCTCCTCTCCTCTCCATGCTAATTGAATGTAAACTACTTTCTCACTTTGAACTCAAGTTGCTGCAGTTGAAGTAAGCTCATGACAAAGGGGGGAAATGGATGGAGGAGAAGGAAACTGGGAAATTTTAAAAGCAGCTGGAAATGTGAGATGACCGGATCATAGGGATTGCCGCTGCCAAATTAGAATAGATGGAGGTTATGCAAGATGAGTTGGAGTGGGTTCATAGAAGAGCAGTAAGGATAAGTGGTATGGAAAACAAAACATATGAGGAGAGGTTGAAGGACCTGGGAATGTTCATCCTGATGAATAGAAGACTGAGGGGTGACAGGAGTGATTACACTCTTTAAATATATCAAGGACTATCACAGAAAGGAATGGACAGGCAGTTTGTTGTTGTCCCAGAGGGTAGAACATTAGAAGGAACTTTCTCCTCTGGATGTCTTTAAAAAGAGTCTGGACAGATAACTTGTGAGGGATGGTTTGGAGATCCTGCACTGAGCAGTGGGTTGGAATAAATGACCCATAAGGCCCTTTCTAATTCTATGAAAATTAGCCTCGGGACCTTGGGACCTTGGGATTTCTCTCTTTTTAGGATTGCCTCCTCAGCCCCCATTAGAACTGAAGTTGTAGGGGTTTACTGGTTTGTATTTAATTGGTTTATTGTTTATTGTTATGTTTAATAGCCATTTGGTTTTTAATTGATATGTAGTTTAATTGATTTTTTAAGGGGAGGGAGGGAGTTATGCTATTTTAAGCTGTGTGTATTTTTAGCTTTGTGAACCACCTAGATTGGTCCACTACTGGGCGGTATATAAATAAATATTATTATTATTATTATTATTATTATTATTATTATTATTATTATATTTTTTGTTTATTTTTTCTAGATTAGGATGTCTAGATTAGGATATGTCACGGGAACAAAACAAACATAATAATTTGTTTATAGGCTTAACAAATGTGATTTCTTATGTCTCATATTTTATTAAAAAAGGAAAAACAATGTGATCTTTCCCGATGCATTTTTACCCAGATGTTCAAGCATGTGCAATGAAACCCTTTGGCAAATGAACTTAGCATTCTAGCCTTAATGATGGTTCTTTTAATAATCTTTTCAGATATTAAGAATCCTGCTTTTCTTTTGTATAACAGTAGATGGCAGAATGGGATCATCATCTGAGAAATAAAACTGAAGCAAGAAATGAACATTCCTGTGAATTTGAACAAAATAATAATACTCTGCACTGAAATTAACCTTATTAGTCTGAAAAAAGGAGAAAGTAATGGAAAATGAAAAAAAAAATAAGTAGATGAATTTGCCATGGCTCCATTTAGATCCATTAACAAATTTTGAAAGTGAAACTCTAATATTATTAACAACAGGAACAGAAGAAAAACAAATCTGTGTATAGATTAGAATGTAATACATTTGGGAGATCTGTTTAAGCAAGACCTCAAGAATCTCACACCTTTTCCCCTCTCATAAACACAGTTATCAATTAGTCCACCCAAGTTTCTTAAGAACTTGTTTTTTTTGTATCTGAAATTCTAATCATTAATGCATTTGCACTAGCATTAACAAGGGCAAAGAGGAAATGGTATTTTTGACATTTCATAATACCTCAGCTAATTGATAATCACCATTTCAGACTCTGTCCTTCTGCAAAACTGAGCTCTTACTTCTAGACACTGGTTTAAGCAGAATTGTTTCCTGTAGCCCAACAGTATTCTTTAAAACAGTTTCTGTTCGATTTGCCCTAAGGGAAAATAACAAAACATTTGCACTATAAAAGTTCACTTCATGTTCACTTAAGGGAAACAGAAGAGCTATATGCTTCTATTTTAAAGAAATTTCTGTGATAGAATGTCAGAACTCAGGATATGATTTGCCTTTTGGGCCAATTGTTTTTCCTTTTCCTTTGTCCCTTTATGTGCTACTGTTTCTGTTCCAGTGGATTATTGTTGATGTTTGCAGGAAAAGGCTTGAAGTGAGTGTCCTGGACAAATGCATCAGTGCCCAAGAGATTATAGGCTAGTGAGAGAGATTTCAGACAAGTTACTGGAGTTAGTTTACAGCAGTTGTGGAAAATGTAGGGTCATCCAACAGCTGCTTCAATATAACCCATTTTAATCACTGATCATGCTGGCTGGGGCTGATGGGAGGTAGAGTTCAGCAGTGCCTGCAATACTAGTGCTTCCTCAATACTGCTTTACTGCAATTACATGGGAAGCAGTTGGAAGGGAAATCAGAAGAAGGAAACCTCCTAGACTTACTAATATTTCAAATGAAATATTTCTATGAAAACTCATGCTACTAACTTCTTTCAGTTAGGGCCTTTGCAGATTGCTAGAAATAGTGCAAATTGAGTCCA
>JAIPUX010001880.1:78918247-78929393 GCA_020142125.1 Phrynosoma platyrhinos
ATGGAGGTAGGAATGACTCCCTTTTTTGCCCCGTGTGAAAACGTCCTCCCTAGCACTAATCCTAACCCTTAAAATGGGCTCAATTTGCACTATTTCTGGCAGTCTGCAAAGGCCCTTAGTCTCAAAAATGCTACAAGATCCCCGTGCATACTGATTTTCCAGACTAACATGGCTAAACCTTTGAATTCTACAACCATGTGATTTCAACTTAGTCATCCCTGGTTCATGCTGAGAATTCTGGCCTCTGTGCTACACTGGCTTAACAGTGTGAGTCTATGCATTTCTACTCAGAGATAAGTCCCAGTTATGAGTATGTAAGAGTTCAGGCTACATTTACATTCAGTTCTTTTTCACAGGAGCCTAGTCTGGCTTCTTCCCTGCTCTCTTTCAGCTATCAAGTAAACCTTTTTATTTAAATATCCATTTGGCAATTAGCAAGTTGTGTAGAAGAAAGGTCTTTTAATGCAGTGTAAGTGCTGGGAATGTAATCCTTTGCTAATTTGCTTCTTGGAGGAAGGAACAAATCTAGTAATTTTTTTCTTGCTGCAAGAAAGTTTTCAAAAACTGTAGTTTTTGATGACTATTTGTAGTTTCAGGACTTATTCTAGACAAAATTTGCATGTGATGATTTTGTGTAGAAAATACTGCTAATATTCTACATTGGCTACCCAACATCCCCTGCTCCAACTCCTCAAACCCACTTCAACAGTCAGTGGTCAGATCAGGCAAAAGAGGACTGTTCAGCTGCCAGTTGGTGCACAAGAAGGATAGCATTTCCAGTCTCTTCCTACCCATGAGCAAGGCTGTGATGAGGAATTGTGAAATGGTCCTTCCATTTGCTGCTGCCTTGCATGTTGGTAGGAGGTTTCTTGCTTGCTTGTAGGAGGGGTTTGGAAAGTGGCTGCTAAATGTCAAAGTGGTCTGGGAGGTGTATTTATGTAGTCTTAGGATAAGACTATTTGTAGTCTTACTGAATATTGAAGCAGTTCCAGGTCTGTAACTCTGCATTACAAATACATAGCTGCAGTACTGAATTCCAGCCAATATTTCTATGTAGAAATATTTTTTCCATAGAATAAGTCACAACCAGCAAAAATTCTTGTCAGTCCAGGAAGCTTTTTATCTGGGTTTCTCAACACTTGGGAAACACATTTGAAACCCATTTTTGAAATATTTTCAGAACATTCTCCTGTTCATAGTGTGTGCTGTACCATTTTTCTTACCATTTTTCCTTTTTTTTCTTGTGGCTTTTAAATGCTTTTATATTGTTTTAAATTATTGTGCTTTAGAATGAGAGTTTATTTAATTGTTTAAAAACATTTGAATGAGATTATTGGTTGTACTAAAAGTAAGTTAGTTATTAAGTTACCTTAGATCCTGTGCTGGCAGAAAAGTGAGATATAAAATAAAGAAATATATGCATGTATATATTTGAGCTTACTATGCATGCATAATAATGGTTCAGATTATTTTAGCAAGGTTTTGTCTGTATAAAGGTGAAGGCTGTCATATGTTTCATTTGCACTGGATTTAACAATTTACACCAGTAGTGGCTCCATTCTCCAAATTTCTGTCTTGGCACAGAAGTTAATGAATCAGTCTTCAGGATTTCAGACTTCCCAATTCCAGTCTCATCACATCTGACATATTGTTGCAGTGGTATCTGCAGTACTATGAATGCATCCTGGAAACACAAAACACTGAAGTCAGGCATGTAAACATGTGGACGCCAGGCAGATAGCTAGGCTTACTCAACAGAGTGTAAAATGAAGGAACTGCCTCGGGTGACAGATGCTGAAGGCAATAGTGGCAGTCCTTTACTGATTCTTCCTGAACTTCCTAGTGATTCTTCTTTCTCAGAAAATGAATTGATATTTCTTCAAATCATTGTGTATCCCCCTAAGGGGGTAGAATTCAGAGACATAGCCATGTTAGTCTGGAATATCAGTATGCAAAGGGATTTTGTAGCACCTTTGAGATTAACTGTGAGAAAGAAGTTGTAGTATGACCTTTCATAAGCTTGGTCTTGTATCTGAGGAAGTAGATCAAGTCTACAAACACTCATGCTACAACTTCTCTCACACAGTTAATCCTGAACGTGTTACAAGGTCAATTTGCACACATGTATCCCCCTAAATTTTTCATCTTTCCTGAGTTAGGGTGGACGACCCATCCCATTGTCAATATTTAAACAAGGTTCAGCAGCCACCCCAGTGAATTGCTTGACATCAGGGATGGAAAAAGTGTGACCCTCCATACTTGGTTGGACTACTGCCCCCAGCACTTCCCCACCACTGGCAAAGCTGGCTAGGGCTGATGAGACCTGCAATCCAACAATATCTGGGAGGTCCCACTTTATCCACCTCTGCTTTACACGGAATGGAGAAGGATAATCTATGGTAATTTGCCTCAATTAGCCAAATGCCTGAGACCAACCCCTATTTAAACAAAACCATTTATCTCATGGACATGAAAGTATGTGATAAAACAACCATGTGGTCATTATTATATGTTCAGTTGCAATTTTGACCATTTCCAGCATGGTATGGTTGTACAAATCCCCCTTTAAATCTTAGTACTGGAACTGAGCAGACCAGCTCACCCTAGAATGGTTTGCCAGAAGTCCCTCCATTCTCTTCAGTGCTTTATCTTAAAGTTTTGGATTGATTCGTGTGTGATTGAACAATACAGAAAACAGAGAGGAACAAATTAATAGTTTCTAAATTAGCTCTTTTTTATAATATAATTGTGGCATAATGTTCTCTCCTATTCTTTCTCCTTAATACTTTTAACACTGCTACACAATTTTCTTGGGTAAAAGCAGGATGCAACATAAATTTGCATTTAAATTGCTGTTTTTCTATGATACACTCATTATTATTTTTTGGATTCATCCCAGACTGAGGCCATAGACACTGTACTGAAAACCTGAATGAAAATGTGTTCAATGTGAATGTGAGAGAAAGAGAGAGATGGAAAGGTCTCAGCAAATGCAAGACATTAGATGAAGGGGGAAAATCATCCAAAACTCATAATTGTATTTTCTCTCACATGTATAGAGCTCATTGAACTCATTCTGCCTTATACTGACTCATACCCTTTCATATATTCAATGGAAGTTGAGGGGGCAAGGTAATTGCAAAAACTAGCATTAGACCATTCTTATCCTACATTGAGGATATCCTACCTTTATCTTTCATAAGAGCAGTTTCCAAATGTTGCTAAGATCCGTCAGTGGACATCTGTAACTTTCTAAAATGTCATTATTTTAATGTAGAAGCATAAATTTCTTTGCTCCCAAGTCTCCCAACCTTATTTCCTCTGACCCTAGAGTCACACAGTGGGTATGGTAGTATACATTCTGTTGCCATATGGCCATGAAACCATTTCCACAGAACAAAGTGAACTGGATGTCCAAGTCATCAAGACTACATTATGATTATCTGATAGTAATTAATGGCTCTCTGTTTTTCCATAGTTGATCCCTCTTCCTTCTAGCATTTAACCAATGCTTTGTAAAACTTTGAGGGTGGAGAAATGGCTGCATAAATTTGATTATTCTGTAAAAACACTTGTTGTCTCCTTAGATAGAGATGTGGCATATTGCTCAGCTCTCTGCTCATAGTTTGAGCTAAGTGTGCCATGCAATGACTCATGAGTAAAACTTGAAAAAAAGTCTGTTCAGCACAGCATTCATAAACCATAGCTATTGAGAGGAAGAAGCAATGATGAAGCATCACATGGAA
The DNA here is from genome assembly GCA_020142125.1 of Phrynosoma platyrhinos. NCBI lineage: Eukaryota > Metazoa > Chordata > Lepidosauria > Squamata > Phrynosomatidae > Phrynosoma > Phrynosoma platyrhinos. The sequence continues at coordinate 78,921,994 of JAIPUX010001880.1, forward strand.
AGATTATGAATGTGAACCAACTAATGCTAATTAACAATTTCTTTAAAAAATGCATACAGACCAATGTTTTCTAATCAGTGGCTTATGCTAACCTCATAAGCATTTCTATATATAATTGTAACAGCTGATTCAGTGCAGTCCATGAGCTGTGCAAAAGCAAGTCAACCTGCTTCTCATCATAGTTTATCATAATATCTGTTTTGTTATTATGGTTGTCCTTTATTCTGAAAGCCTATCAATGAGCAGGTACAATTTTACTTTTCTTCAAGTCAGATCATTAGTCCATTGAATTCAGCACTGTCTACATTAACTGGCAGCAGAGCTTTAGAGAAGTTTGGGTGAACTTTTCCATCCCTATGATGACAGGGACTGAAACTAGGATGATGACAACGATGATGATACATTTATTTATATCTAGCCTTTCATTGGGACTCAAGGTGCCTTACGCATTAAAAATATTACAATTAAAAACATACAAGAAGTCAGCATTAAAACTGGATTAAACTATAACAATATTAAACATATACTGTAAAAATATTTTAGAAGTTACACAATATAATTTAAAACAATACAGCATGTACAGCCCTTTGTTAAAAGTCTATCTGAATAAAAAAAATCTTCACCTGCTGCAGAAAGGACAATAAGGAAGTAGCCATTCTAGACTCCCTAGGTAGGGAGTTTCAAAGTGTAGGGACAGTCACTGAGAAGTCCCTCTCTTATGTTTCCACCAATTATTCCGGTGAAGGTGGTGGGACTGAAAGGCTGAAAGACTCCTATGGATCTCAGAGAAGGCACATATTGGGAGATACAGTCTGTCAGTGTGGATCTAAGCTGTATAGTGCTTTTTAGGTCATAAGCAGCACTTTGAATTGTCCTCAGAAACAGACTAGTCACCAGTGGAGATGTTGGAACAGGGGAGTTGTATGTTCCCTATAACCAGCCCCAGTTAATACTCTTTGAATGAATTAAAGTTTCTAAACTTTTTCAAAGTCATCTCCACAAAGACTGCATTACAGTAGCCCAAATGGAATGTATCCCTGGCATGTGTCACTGTGGCCAGATTAGGAATATCCAATAAAGGGCACAGATGGTGCACAAACTTTAAGTGTTCGAAATGACCCATGGCCACCAAAGAAACCCGAATCTCCAAGTTCAATGCTAAGTCCAGGAATACACCCAAACTGCAGACCTGAGCATCTGGGAGAAATGTAACCTTGTTCAGCACAGGCTTTGTCTCTATTCCCTGACATGCCTTTCAACAGGATAATCTTTGTCTTGTCTGGACTGAGCTTCAATTTGTTTGCCCTTATCCAATGCTTTACTGGTACTAGACACTGTTTTAGAACAGATACAGCTTGGTGTTAGGTAGAAAGGAAAACTATAGTTGACTGTGTTCAAAATACTGATGTCATCAAACCCTTGGACAACCTCTCTCCATGGTTTTATGTAGAGGCTGAATAGCATGAGAGACCACACAGACCAACATTCAAGGAGTCAAACAGGAATCCCTCAGCAAATGATAGCTCCTGCCTTTACAAGCTTCAGCCCTTGCCTTTACAGAAAAGTGACATTTCCCACCTCTGGCTGAGCAATCCTATAATGTTGATGGCTATATAAACAGCCATACGCAGCTTTTGCATCAGCTAAAATTGACAGTACTTGCAAACTAGCCCTATGCACGAGGCCACTTTTCCCATTGGAATTATTTCTAAATACCTATGCATTACTATATACTTTTGTGCCAATTACATCTTACTATTATTCATTGTATTGTATTTCTCTTCTTACTTAAATCCACATTATATGTAAGGAATGGAAATGAAGCATGATAATGCATTCCTTGGTATCTCCAATAAGACATACTGGAGACTTGGGCTGCAGCCACACTGTAGAATTATTGCAGTGTGACACCACTTTGACAGACATGACTCCATCCTATGGAATCATGGGGTTTTGTGAGACATTTTGTGAGACATTTAGTTCTTTCTCTCAGTGAGCTCTGGTTCCACAACAAACTAGAAATCCCAGGTTTCCATAAGATGGAGTCAGTTAAAATGGTGTCACACTGTTTTATTTCTGTAGAGTCCTGCCACAATGCAGAAATAAAGCAGTGCCGCCACTTTAACTGTTATAGCTCCATCCTTTGGAATCCTGGGATTTGTACTTTGGTGAGGTATTCAGCATGGTCTGTCAGAGAGCTCTGGTGCCTTATGAAACTACAAATCCCAGGATTCTGTAGGATAGCATCATGGCAATTAAACTTGTGTCAAACTGCTTTATTTTTGCAGTGTAGATACATCCTTAAATACTAATTTTCCTTTCCTAGATGCTGTACTTAACATGTAGTTTTAGAAAAACAAGGGAAGTACAGTTTAAATAATCTCATCAGATGAGCCAAACATAGGAATACAGTTAATCCACACTCTTGAATTTAGTGCCTAATGTCTGGTTAGCCTGTTATCAGCTGTCTTACTTCCCTTATATCTCTTTCTTTCCCTCATTGCCATCCTGGAGAGATTTCCCTTTGTCATGCCTTCCTTGCCTTGCCTTGCCTTGCCTTGCCTTGCCATATATATATAATATGGTAATGTAGAGGAGACTGGGATCTCTTATAGGACTGGCTCTCACACACCAAGCTAAGACAAGGCTAGTAGAAAAAGAGACCAAGGGAAGACAACGACATGACTGTTGTAATAACCTAACATATATAACAAATTTGTTATATATATTAGGTTATTACAAAAGTCATGTAGTTGTCTTCCCTTGGTCTTTTTTTCTTCTAACCTTGTCTTAGCTTGGTGTGTGAGAACCAGTCCTATAAGAGATCCCAGTCTCTTCTACATTACCATATTATGGGGCCATTCCTCCACTTTTCAAAGTAACCAATTATTGCATTATTGTCCTCTCCTTGTTGTTTTGTTCAGTCACATCCCGAATTCCTCAGTCCCTATAGCATTCTCATCCCAGTTACATGTCTGACTAATGTGCTTCTTTGTTTCCTCTTGCCCTATAGTTTTTTTGCCTATAAAGGAAACCCAAGGTGGCCATAGAGACAGTCCAAGACATTGCTCTACTTAAGGCAGAAAATCCCAGCAACACCCCATTGTGTTAAATCTAAAAATGCAATAATAAACCAAAGAGTTCATAATGACAACTTTTAATGGTGCCCCAGAGAGACAGACAACCATAGGACTGGTGCTGTCTGTTGTCCTGGGCCTAAGAGATGTAAGAAAGAGACCAAGTGCCTGACTTACTGCTGTACTCGTACCTAGCCTGCTTAGCAGAAATAGCATTCTTTCCTGTTGCAGGATAACGTAGACTCATAAATAGAGCTATCAAAATTGTCAAGCAGCCTTTGTGGTTGTCAGAGCTGTGATGTTAAAAGAAAATTTCCCCACACAATAGCTTTCTTCAAACTGTCAGCCAAGTAGCTGGTGAAACGAAGCTTTTTAGCTCTTGTTCTCTCAAGTCAGTTTAAGTAATAAATATGATGAAATAATTATCTGGAAAAAATAACAACTCAATTTCTCTCAGTGCCACATTTTTATTTATTTTTTATTTTTATTAAAAGAGTGTGGTGATTCTTCAAAACAGGTTTTTGAAAGTGGGAGGAAATAATTACAGCTGGGTAAGAGCTGAAACTTCATGCAAAGACCTGAGAAGAAGAAAAAATACCTGCAGGTATCCAAATCTGCATGGTTACCTGAAGATGCCTGCAGAGCGAGCCTTTGATACTGCTGCTAATTACCTGGGAAAAGGTTTGACTGGGATGAGTCACCTCTCATCTCACTAGCATTAGGCACTGGCTGCTGCCAGATTAAAAGGAAACACAAACATAGTTGTGCCAAGGAGAAAGAGATAAAGGGGCAAAATCTCTAGCTGGTTGAAATCTTGTCTCAAGACTTCTCAGAGGAGCCAGATTAATTTACAGTGCTGTGGTGCTGGCCAAATGAATTGTGAAAATAAAAATTACTTCTCAGGACTTTGGGGACCAAAGTGCAGTGAGAAGTGGCAGATTTTCCTGTGTACATGGCAAACACCTTGTTCTTATTTTAATAATAGGCTGGGAACATAAATCAGGAATAATAATAAAAAGAGAGACTATTAGCACACCTACAGATGTCTCTCTCTGTTTGCACAGGCTGAGCAGCTGCAAAGGAAATGAGCAAGCAGAAGACACTGTGAACTGTGAATGATACCAATGCTGTATGTGGCTGCCGCCACACCGAATCCCTGGAGGCTCAACAGGAGTCCTCAGGGATCAGAACAGAAGGGGAGAATGAAGAACTGTTTCTAAATAAGAGATATTTGAGCAGTAGAGCTTGCCAGTCTGGCTCCCCTCTTATTTAATGTCATTAGAAGGTCTTCTGATTTCAAGCTGGTTCATCCCCCCTCCCCCCTTCAAATGATAGTGAGGATGTGAGCTGCATGGATCAGCCGCTTGGGTAAAGTGGTACATATTCAGGTCAGGCTCAGTTTAACCATAAAAACTGAAAAGGAGGAACTTTTGTGTGCAAACTTAAAGCCAGTACACAATTAAATGGTCTCTTCATTGCAGATGCAGCACTCAGATGATTTGGCTTTGCTGTATCACTGGTATAACAAATAAACTGGGTGATGATAGATAGAATAGTGATCATTTTGACGAAAGGTAAAAGACAGTCCATGATAAAACTCCTTTACTATTCAAAACCAGTAGGAAAATGTATCAGTGTCTCAGGACAACCTCTTTTCTGAGAAAAAGAACTGAAAGACAAGATTCTAATGTGAAACAAGTGTTCATCAAGAAGTTCTACTTTGTCTCCTGTGGCTTGACTAGAGACAAAGGATTTCTTTTGTCTTAATTAGTTTATCTATGATGGCATGTCTGTATTACCATTCACTTTTTGTTCATTTTGTGACCACTGTAAAGACAATTTTCAGTGCCTGGAAACACAACTATTCTGTTCCTTCTCACTCTTATGATGACAATCCCTTGTCAATGAACCTTGGCATTAAAGTTGCTTTTATTAAAGCTGTATTTTATTTTTAACTTTTGATGTGAGCCATCTTGGGTTGCATATTGGGAGAAAGTTGAGAAATAAATAAATTTTAAAAATCTAAACTGTATTTGGATTGGACAAAGACTTCATCATTAAAAAGTTTTATTATGTTTATCTATGTTAGGATGTCTTTGTTGTTAAATAACCACTATTAAGATAGTAATTAATATTTATATCTTTTGCAATTCTATTTTCACATATCTCCCTTTTACTCAAGCATATGTATAAATATTTGCAAATCAAAGGAACACTCCATACATCTGATGAAATGGTCTACAAAATAAAACTTGTTTGTCTTTAAGGTACCACCAGATTATCTTTTTTGTCCACACTATACAGTGCTTCCTCACTCCAGAGCAGAGAGACTATACACTGCTCCCCACTCCACTGTAACCTTTGCAAGTTATGAAAGTTGACTAATAGCTTGAGAAAGTCTCAGAAGGACTTAAAGAAAAAAAATGCCAGAGTTTGGGCAAACATGACAATATGGAATCTATATCTTATTTAGAAATTCTCCAAATAATTATTTTCTTGGAGCCAAAATATCAGTTTTAAAACAGATTGGTCTCTTTGGGTAGAGTAATCTAATTCTATCTGTTTAATTCTGTTTTAAGGGGATGGGAGGGTGGGACTATGGGATGATGGAATGTTTTTAACTTTGTTCTATTTTAATACCATTGTACCCCACCCCGATTGCTGCACAGAGGGGCGGGCTATAAATAAAAATTTATTATTATCTCAATCCCAAATCAGCCAGGTCTAAGAACTTTGAAAACCAGGGTATTTTATTTCAGTGGTTGACAAAGATATCCAAGGAAGAATGGGGAATAGTCCATCACTATTGGTGACCAGGTTGTCCATTACTGGCACACACATTATCAAGTGTGTAGGAAAGACTTCTTTGTATTGGGTAGCCAGGAAGATAGAAAGAGAAGGCAGCAGCAGCAGTGCTGGCCATATAGTTAGAGGAATCGGATGAACAATCACACCTCAGGAGGAAGAGGGGCAGCAGAGGGGAGCAGGCAGTGTTGTCTGTTGGCATATACCCAACCATGTTATTGTTCTGGGATGGATTGACATGAATACTCTCTCTGTGTGTATGTGTATGTGTGTGTATTTTGGCTGTGGATATTGCCACAAGAAGAAGATAAAAAAAAAATGTTGCATCCCCTCTGGAATGTTTAGTTCTCTTTTAAAAATTATTTTCCCCATTTTAAAAATAGATTCACTGTCCCCCCCTCCCCCATTGCTGCCTCATCTCAGCATGTCCACGACACTTTTCTCTTCATGTTATGAATATTGCAATCAACCATAGGGGAATCATAGGCTACAAGCATTACTGAAGATGAATGTGAAATGTTAGTGATTTAACAGAATACTTTGAGTAATATCATATCTAGGACAGATATTAAAACCCCTTGAAATAACCCAATAACATTCTCAGTGGAAATAATTTAATTGGGGGGAAAGGTGTATTAAATGGTCTAAAGTGTCAGCTGATATTTCTGGCTTCTGCTGTTCAACTTTTACTGAGAGTAGTCTGCTATAATTTAGGATAATGTACTTGGGTGGAAGTAATAAAGTATAAAGGCTTCCTTCCTTTCTGTGTAACTTCCTTCATGCCAAGGTCAATAAAGCACAGTGAGTCTGTAATGATGGCATGGAGATGCCAAAGTGAAAAATCTCTTGTTCATGTTTTGGTGGCTCATAACCAATTAAATCAAGCTTGAAAGCAATAGTGGAGGAAGGCTGGTATGAAGTAAAATCTTTTTGAAATTATCTAACTAGTTGGGTTACCTGAGTGCTGTCCTTTATTCAATTCAATTCAATTAAAATTCATTTTATTTAATTAGCCATTGATATAGTTTTGATCCAGTTCCTATAATTATCATAAAATGTTCCTTGTAAAATATTTTCTAGATGACTGGTAATACTACTTTTTTGGCTTTAACCCCCTGCCCCCATCAAAGTATATCAAATAAAAATTAAAACAATAGACTGACTGGAGTCAGAAAAAAGTCCTCTGAATATGTAATATATGATGTGACATCCACTGGCCCACTGAAGGCCTTGCAGAGGTTTATGGTGCTCAGATTCAAGTAAAAGTGACTTCTCTTTTTCATGTTCTTGCATAGCCTGTTAGTTGATTGTTTCCTTAATGGTGATGGGTAAGATGTTTTTAAAGGGGTAAATGGATATATGGTAAATTGCTGCTGTTTTCATGAATGGAAATATGAAGACTGACAGTCACTTCTCAAAGAAGTAAAGAAAGAGGAATGGGCTTAACACAATGTTTTTAGAGTCTTAAAAAGATACTGACTCAAGAGAGAGTCAGTATCTTTTAAAGATACAAACGCA
>JAIPUX010001880.1:78973681-79000685 GCA_020142125.1 Phrynosoma platyrhinos
TTTTTTTTATCTCCAGACTTTGATTTTTTTTGGCTGCCACCCATTTTCTTTCTATTGGCTGTTGCTAGAGCTGGTGCAGTTCTGCCTTCTCTCCACACACAGCTTTTCTACCTTTTACCACATGTAAGATACCACATTTTAACCACATCAGGGGAATCTGAAAGAGAGGACTCCACAGTATTTAAAACTGCATAACTAATGATGGCTAGTGATTCTTTTGATCAACACTGTATACCACAGCTAGTGCTGTAATAAATTTGTTTCTACTTATAGTGGCACAAGACTCTTTATTATTTCTGCTGCAACAAACTAATATGCTGCTGTTTCAAAAATTAAAAGTGAAGATGGGGACAATGTTTGTCCTCCTCCAGTCTGTTGGGACTTCTTGTATTCTCCAGGAATTCTCAAAGATTATGGGCAATGATTCTGAGATTACTTCTGCCAGTTCTATTAATACTCTGAATGATGTTCATCTGGCCCTGGAGACTTGAATTCATTTTGAATAGCCAGATATTCCTGTACTACCTTTTAACATATTCTGTGCTACATTTTCACTACTGCATCATCTGCCTCATTTTCCCCAGGCTGAGCATTGTTCTCCTTTTCAGAGAAGACCAAGGCAAACTAAGTGTTGAGTAGTTCTGCCTTTTCTTGTTGCCTGTTAGCATCTGTGTCAAAGAATGTTTACTCCTCCTCTTTATTTTGTAATCACACATGTCCACGCAAGTAGAAACCAACCAGGATAGACTTCTGGTATAAGTAGCTCAGGTGTAACAGGTATATCTTAGTAGTTTGTGCATTACATGCTACCCTTAAGTATGGTGATGGGGGGGGGAGCAAGAGGGTTCTCCCTCTTTTCACAACCTTGCTATAAATTATCACTGTCAGTATTTTCAGCATATAATTTTTCACCATGTTTATAATCCTATCTCCCTGCCATATGCATACACATATTCTGGGAACATTTCATGCATTTGATTATGTGAGCTACAGTTTATGAACATTTATCTATATTAATAAAATTAAGCTCCTGTATGTTTTTACAGTACTGTGCTCTAAAAGCTAGATGACATATCATTTTTAGAAGGTGATGTTTAGGATGATCTTATTTAACATAAAGGCTGTGTGGCATACATGAAATTAATTTTGACTTTGGGGTCCTGGTTTAGGCATATTTAAGCACCCAAAGAAATCCTCCACAGTATTTAAAACTGCATAACTAATGATGGCTAGTGATTCTTTTGATCAACACTGTATACCACAGCTAGTGCTGTAATAAATTTGTTTCTACTTATAGTGGCACAAGACTCTTTATTATTTCTGCTGCAACAAACTAATATGCTGCTGTTTCAAAAATTAAAAGTGCCACAGACGTGAAATGTCATTCATGTGTATATCTGGAACATTGGCAAGGGAAAATCATGCTCATTGCTCCTGAGAGTAATTGGTGTACCACTGACATATTCATAGAGGAAAAGCAGAATTATCTTCTCTTCCCATCTATGGAGTTTATCACATGGAGGCAAATTGCTTAAATCTGAAAAAAATCCTGCAAAAGTGGGTTGTTTTTCAGACGTATTTGTGTAAAGGAGAAATAATGTGACATTGACTCAAATGGAAAGTTGCCAAAACTAGCTCCTTTTTATTTTTGGAAGTTCCCTGAAGTAAAAAGCAGTGGGTTTTGGTGACTTTACATTCGGATTAATGACGTGTTATTTTTCCTTGAGGCCAACGTCATGGGGAAAACAACCCACTTCTGCAGGTTATTTCTACTTTTTGTTCAGATTAACCCTGAACGTTGTGTGAAAAACAACCCGCTTTTGGGGGTTGTTTTCACTTCAAATCCCACGGATCCATCCCGTGTGATAAACCCCTATGAAAGCAGCATTAGTAATGCAAGGAAAAGGAAAGCCATACAATATCTTATCAAAACTGATGGGTCTTTACCTAGCAATCATAAACATTCACAGTAAGCAAACAGAAGTCTAAATCCAATCAGTGCCAAACATAAATTGAACTGTTTGCAGTCCCACTGAATTAATGGAACTGATAAAAATTTTGACTCACCAAGCTCCCACCAAGTCAATGTATCGACTCTTGCTGGAACTAGTAATTAGATTTTAGGCCAGAGTGGCTGGGACTGTGATGCTGAAACCTCTTTGGGTTATCTTTTAAAATCTCACTTATCCATAAACTGAAAACTGATGTTGGATTTCTATGACAGCAAGCTCATGAGTCATATTCTAGAAATGGCAGTACCTTCAGTCACAATACAATTCCTTTCAGATGGATAAGTGCTTAGCTAAGTGGTGATTATTAAGAAACATCTCAATTTTGACAGCCTACTCCATTTGCCTTTTGTAATTAATAAAACAGAGAGAGGGAGAATGGAAGTGAACAGGGAACACTTCCCCTCAGATGTTCATTGTGCTTTCAACAAGTGTATGAATGTGGGTAGGATAATGACTTTTACTCTGGGAATTAAGTCTTATGGTTGACCCAACAAACTTATTCCAGTGCACAGCCACAGCAGTAGAATTGCTTTTCTTTTCCATCCCGTACACTTTTGGATGCTTAATATGAACCTCTTACACTTAGATTCTTGAGTACCGTAATGTTACTGGTCTGAAGATGGAGGCAGTAAAGATTAGACCATTTGAAGTGGATAAGCATTTGCACTCAAAGATAACACACACTTATTTTAAAACAAGGAAGGAGTCTTATGGCATCTTTAAGACCAACCAATTTATTTCAGCATAAGCTTTTGTGGAATCCACTCCACTTCTTTGGAGTGAAGCCTCAGTAGATACATATCTATACAAATTTAGGTCAAGGGAAATGGGTTAAATGAGACATACAAATACACAGGTAACCAATCGATGCTTGAGAATTATTTTAAAATGGAAACTAGATGGCACCTCACACCTGCTAGATTAGTGAAAATGTATAATAACGCTATCTGCTGGAAACGCCAGAAAGAATATGGCTCATGGTTCCACATGTGGTGGACTTGCCCCAAGGTGGCAAAATTTGGGGAAAGCATACACGAAAAGATATGTGAAATTTTAAAGATATCATTCGAGTGTAGCCCAGAATTGTATTTGCTTAATATGACACAAGGTATAAAGGAAGAGGAAAGGAAAAAAAGTATGGAAGTCTCTTCTATATATGGTAACAGTAGCTAGAATGCTAATTGCTAGTAGTTGGAAATCGGAAGAAATTCCTAAAATTGAGACTTGGCTGTTTAAGCTGATTGATTTAGCAGAGGTGGACAAAAATATGGATTTGGTAGAAGGGAAAACAAATAATGAAACAAATGAAAAATGGAGGCTCTTCTACAAATACTGTGCAAATCATGGAATGATTTAATTTAAATTTAAGACATGGCACAGAGCATATAAGGAAAATGATTAATAATTAAGGGAATAATATTCAAGACATTAGAAGTTTTTTACTAATAACAAAGAAGTTGTGAAATATAGTGTAAGTAAAACAACATATAGATGGGTTATGTTTACTGATACAGGCGAAATAAGTTAAGAGTTAATAAAACAGAACAAAATCATTTAGATATTGGAAACAATTACCTTGGCTAATTTGCTGCTCTCAGATATGTAGTAATATGTAATAATGTTGTAATAAGATACATAATAAAATTTGTTAAAAAAATGTAAGAGAAATTAAACATATGTTGGCATGGTGACAAAGTGAAAAATGCAATCATGGTGGTTATAAAGAAAAGTTAAAGGGGGGAAAGTGGATGACAGGTTTTGGACAGGTATATCGTGATCAGGGACTGTCATCTCAAACTTCCTGATGCATATTTTAATTACGGTATATATTCTTCTTTCAGGAACATCCCAAAACAAGCATTTATGTATCTTGAAGGATAAACTTAACTAGGGAGGAGGAGATGGTGGTTTAGAGAGGTGCCAGAATGTGGCAGGACAGTTGCTGAAAGAGAAATGTATTTTTGTCCTTTTGTCAGAGACCCAATTTTTCACTAGTCACAGGTGATCTAGCAGCAGATCATGGTTGTAAGGAAAAGTATACATTCATCAATACCCAGAACAATTCATTAAAAAGAATTAATTGAAAACATCAGAAAGAAAAACAGAACTGCCAACGATATGATCAGGCATGTGATATAAAAACCTTTGGCAGTACATTAGATAAATATAAATCAGAGATTTAGCAACTGGTTGGTATTTCTATCTCTTCACTGCTGCTTGAATGAGTCTTTGAAAATTGATAACATTTTAATGTAATTTTGATTGCCTTCTTCTGGAGGTCAGTCTAATGAGTATATTGCATAATGTTAAATTACACTTCTCATAGGGAGTGGATATAATTAAAAGCACAAGCACTTAGTGTTTTTGATTAAGGGAGCTGAAAAGAGTCTTATACTTAGAAAAATTGAGTTTCATGGAATTTACCCTGGGCTTTGAATATGCTAATGCTTAACTTCTTCTTTCTGATCTCACTAAGCCTCTCTCCAAAAACAGAACCCAGGAGGAGAAATACTAATCCATATGTTTTCCTAATGAAACAGTAAGAGCCTCTGTGGTGTGGCAGATTAGAATGTTGGAGTAAAATTGGGGAAACTACACTTCATATCCCAACTCAGCCACGAAGTGCAGTGGATTACTTTTGGCCAGTCACTATTACAGATGAGAAACATTCCCAGTTTCATTTCCTTGCATTTTTCAGAATCTCACTAGCATTCATCCCATCCAAGTTTTTTGTTGTTGTTGTGTACACACACACACACACACACACACACACACACATGAGTGCTAGTTCCTTTCTGCACAGAATGCCTTCATAGTCTGATGCACACCTTTCTTATAGTACTTATTTTAAAATATTTTCCTAAATCTGTACATATTTTACATATTTTGCTCACTGATTAAAGCATTTCTCCCCACATTTGCCCCAAATTTACATATATTAACTTTGCACCTTTAAAATCAATGTATATGCCTTCATGTCATCCACCATCTTCTGGTGACCCTATGAAGCTTCCAAGATCAGATGGGATGCATTTATGTACTTACATATTCAAAACAAAAACAATCCAAAACAAATGAAAAACAAACAAAAGCAAAATCCTTCTGCACATGGTTTCCTCCTAGTAACAGGAAAACACAAGATATTTGAATTGATACACTTGAAAATATATGCAGCAAAGAACAACAAAATCCAAAATATGCATACACCCACTTTACTGAGTGTCTTGCAACCTCAGATGGAACAGAGATGATCTAGATCTCAAAGGAAGATATGTTGTTGCTACTAATGAAGACAGATTATTTGGCCTTTAATGTCTTTGTCCTCCATCCTTCATAGCTAGGATGGGGTGTGGCCACCACTTGCATCAATCTTTCCTCAGGACCATCTTTTCAGACATTAAACCAGATGCAGCCTCATGACTCCAAAACTGTCACTCCCACATCTGCATATGATTTAATATCTTTCTCTGATGAAGTCAGTGAGCTTTGAAAGGTATGTCACTAAAGGGTGCAGGGGGACCATAATGGATGACACTTCAAAGGAGGAGTGGTGCCTGGTCAGGCCCTCTTCCCACACTCTCCCTAAGTCTCTGTGGAGGGCTGCAGTGCTGCTGTCAGGACCCAACCCTACTTCTCCAGAGCCGTGGCTCTCTCAGCCAAAGGAAGCCAAGGCAGCAGAGAAAGAGGGGTGAGCATGTATCTCTCCTGGTTTCTCTGTTCCTTTGGCTTTCTTGGCTAAGTAGGGACAGCTCATGCCCCTTTCACCACCGCTCACTGTCTCACTTTGCTGAACTACCCCCTGCCCATCCTTTCCAGATGTGGCCAGATGGTGGGTGGCTTGGAGGGGGAGGATAGATGAGCAAGACAGTAGGAGGGAGGGATGACAGTGCCATCCCCCGGCAGTACTTTCCCGTAATCTAGACTGGGTGACACCAACCCTACTGATGCCACTACTTCCCAAGCTTGGTAGGAGGATAAAACAGGAAGGATGAATCAGTACACTGCCTTGGAATCCATGAAGGAAAGCTGGGCTGTAAATATAAATAAATAAAGTGGTCAATGCCCTCACTCTAAATTAGCTTTGAGACTTGGCAGTAATGATGTGAAGAAGCCAGATCTGTTTGCTGAACATCATTGTTATTAGGAAGAAGACCAATTCCAAGCAAAACATGGGTCCAAAACTGCATCTGATTTTAGTGAATTGGTGTGAAAAAGATAAGTTTTAGGTGGAGATTTAGGAAACATTTTCAGCCTCCCTCCAGCTTCCATTTATATTGAACATCTTTATCTCCAGTCAGTGAATTCAGCTCCTATATTCTTATTTGTATAGTTAGTCAAATCGTTCCCCATAGCAATACATTTCAATAGGCTTGGAGGAGGCATTTCATCTCTATGGAAATTTTCCTCTCCCTATCGTGCCTTCTAGAAGTAATTCTACAGGCAGTAGTAGAACCTTTGTATCACTATGGGTCCCACCCTCTGGCCACAAAGACAATTTGACAATGGCTCCAAGCAGAACTTTGATCATTATATTTCCATGAGCAATCTATAGTAATTCTGAATAATCCCATCTTTACAGTGGAAAAGAGAATTGATTGGCAGAAACTTAAACATTAAGGAGCTTTCATAATATTCTAGTAGGAACTGGAATATGTGACATTTGCAAAATTGTTTCCAAATAGGAAGAACTATTTGCATGTTGTTTTACAATCAGTTACATTACAGTCTGATATGTAATTCTTATATAAATTCTTCTGGTCTCTCTCTCTAAAATTGTGGATCTCATGATTCATTTTGTATGCTTTTTAATCAGGTTAAGCCAATACATAATTTAATTTTAAAATGATGTACCTTCAATAAAAATCTAATTTCCTTTTTGGGAAAGGAAAGTCAGATTTCACAAAATGAATAAATGAACTTGAATTAGTAGAAAAGAGTCATATAGGGGCTAATTTCCTCTTTCTATTATTTCCGTACCATATTTACCCCACCCTTTCAGAAGAAGGTCCAGAAAAGGGAAACTTGCTATCTATACCAAAGGTCAATAACTGTAAAGTTACTTCCAACTGAATGGTCTTAGAATGTCGAAAAACCTTGAACCAACTGTCTTACTATAAGAAAATTGTAATCATGTGACTTATATGTTTGAATTTTCAAAATAGTAGTTGTGTTTGTTTCAGGAAAGAGAAATAGAGATTGAGAGAGGAAGAGATAATAGAAAGAGTGCAGGTGAGTGACTTGTGCTTGTATATGCATTGCAGAAATAATGCAGTTTAACACCACTTTAGTTTCCATGGCTCAATGCTATGGAATTCTGGGATTTGCAGATTTGTGAGATATTTTGTCTTCTCTGTCAGAGAGTTCTGGCACCACAACAAACTATAGGCTCAGGCTAAAATAAACTTATTAGTCTTAAAGATGCCACACAACTCATTTAAAAAAGCCATGTATAGTATGTAGAGTTTTCTAGATGCCAGGAATTTGAACATTTAAGAATCAATGTTACTATGGGGGGGGGGGGTCTTTCCTCTCTCCATGTTGCCTTCTAGAAGTGATTCTACAGGAGTAGTGGAACCACTATATCACTGTGGGTCTCACCCTCTGGCCACAGAGACAACTCAAAAGGGTACTAATGGCACTACAAACTGCTGGAAAATGAAAGGACATTAACAGGCACACTCTACTTGTTTGTCCTGCCAGAGGTCAGCTATAAATGTGATGCGTCAACTAAAAAAAAGCCAATGCTGTTCTATGCTGCATCAATAGAATTAGAGTTTCTAGATCAAGGGAAGTAATAGTACTATTGCTTTGGTCAGGCCTCACTTGGAATATTATGTCCAGTTCTGTGTACCACAATTCAAAAGGATATTAATAATAATAATAATAATAATTTTTATTTATATCCCGCCCCTCTGCCAGGCAATCGGGGCGGCGTACAACATTATAAAACATCAAAACAATAAATCAAAATGAAACCCCATCCCTCTTTCACCCACCCACCCATCCCCCCAAACATACAAACAAATTAAATAACAATAGCTAAAAATACAATTTTAAAGATGCATAATTTCTTGTCTTATGGTCCTCTGGGAGCTGTAAGATGGCAAAACAGACCTCCATGGCCATAATGTGGTGCCGGCGAAGGTGTTCTCCGGCAGCGTTATATAGGAGGAGCGGAGGTGGGGCGGCTCAGGCCACTCAGATGGTCTCCCAGGGCTGGTCTCCCGGGGCTGGGATATGGTCCCAGGCGGGGCTTTTATCCCCCCACCGAAGCTCCTCCTGGCTCTCAGTCAGCGCGTCCCTCAGGTGTTTCTCCTCAGGGCTGGAGGGGCTGGGGAGGGCTGGAGAAGGCCTCCAAGCGCTGCTGCTGCTGGCTCGTGTGCCAGCACTTGAAAAGTGCAAGCAAAATGGTGAAGTGTCTGGAAACCATGCCCTATGAGAAGACACTTAGGGAGCTGGGTATATTTAGGCTGGAGAAGAAAAGGTTAAGGGGTGATATGATAGCCCTATTTAAATGATTGAAGAGGTATCATATTGAAGCTGGAGCAAGCATGTTTTCTACTACTCCACAGAATAGAATCTGGAGCAATGGATTCAAACTAAAGGAAAAGAGATTCCAGCTCAACACTAGGAAGAACTTCCTGACAGTAAGCACTGTTCATCAGTGGAACATACTCCCATGGAGTGTTGAAGTCTCCTTCTTTGGTGGTTTTTAAACATAGGCTGGATGGCCATCTCTCGGGAATACTTTGATTATGTGTTCCTGCATGGCAGGGGGTTGGATTGAATGGCCCTTGTGGTCTCTTCCAACTCTATGTTTCTATGAATCTATGAGAATCAAGGCTGTTCTGGGGCCAGAACTAGACCCAACATTGTTCTGAAATGGATTGAGAAAATTCATTTCACCTGAGAGCATTGTATGGAGGTGAGCTACCCACCTACTTAGGTTTTTTTCCTTGAAAGGGGGATATCTACATAAGCAACAATTTTTACAGTATTCTGGGCTCCAGAGTGTTTTTTTTAAAAAAGATTATCACAAATATCCTTAAAATAAGACTGACACAACTGTCCTTAAAATTTAAGGATTGGCACAATTATTTCCTTCAAGGTAGCTAATCACATAGCTGGATTAGTTCATCTGTTTATTTATCTATCTTCCATCTTTCTCCCAAGACTGGGATCCAAGGTTGTTTATGACAGCATGCCCTCCATCATTTCACAGATGAAAACAAGGATACTTGTGGCCAGGCAATATAAGGTTAAGGAGATTATCATATGCCTTTTTTTGCCCAATTCAGGCACGGGCTGGGCATGGGCTTAAACAGGTGAAAACAGATCTTATCACAGGCCTCCATGCCCAACTCAGCTGCATTGCAAACCTGATTCAGACTCCTGGTGTGCTTTTTGAAGAATGAATCTTTCCTGTTCACCAGAAAAGTACTCTGGATCAGGTTCATGATGTGGCTGAGTTGGGCACAGAGGCATGCAATAAGATCTGTTTTCACCCATTTAAGCCCTTGCCCAGCCTGTGCCCGGATTGGGCGAAAAAAGGTGTGTGATAATCTCCTAAAATGACAAAAGTTATTAATGAGGAAGAACACATCAGCTAGGAGAGGCTACAACAGTTTGCTTTTGTCTGAGCCTACTGGAAGGAGCAAAATTCTGCCCCTCTTCTCCCTCCTGCTAAGTTAATTAAATGCAAATTTCCTTTGAACTATGCAGCAATGGAAATAAGCTTGTGGACAAAATTGCTATAGTTGCCTCCGTCAATGGCATTAAAGTCAGAGAACATATCTTCATAACTTCTATAAGTAGTGTACCAGACTACAGAGTTACATTTTTTTCAGTACTATAGGCTTTTAAAAATTATAACAAATCATATGTTTCCATACATACTGGGGCAGGAAGGAGGGGCTATGTTACATAGACTCTCTGGAATACACACTCTTGAAATCAGACAGCCCCTGTTTTCTACTTGGTGTTCATTTTATGCTATTGACCTTGAAACAGAAATGGACAAAAGAGAGCTTGAGAAAATTCCAGTGACTTAGCACCTCCACAGCAGGCCACCAAACCTTATGATGAACAACAAGTGCTTTGAGCACAAAAGCAAGCCATTCAGCACACCAGCTAGTATCTGAATGCTGAGCCCTTCTGTTTTATGGAGTGGCAGGAAATGAGTTAGGTCAGCCAGCCAGTCTAAATCATCATTTGAAGGTTAGAAGAAACTTTAAAGTTTCCTGGGTGCACAAATAGTATGGTTTGCTTTACTGCTTGAGTGGGTTTGGAGAAGAGCCAAAACCAACTCTCATGGCTGTATACCATGCAATGAAGGAAATTCAAAAAGAAAAGTGCTTGTTTTTGCAGACTGACAGGTATTTCAGAGTTTTTGCAGCACAATTTCATTATTCCCACTTGCCCAAATTTATTTTGTCCTGTTGGAGGCTCTTATTGGGCAACAGAGGTAGGTTTAATTTTAACAGAGGCGTGGAACTGGCTGTAGTTATAGCTCTATTAGTCTAAGGTGGAAAAGAGAAATCAGACCAGGTTTTCTGATATATCTTTTGCTTGAAAGGTTATCAGGAGGGAAATAAATTTGCTGCAATAAAATTTTGGTTCCTGACATTTTCTTATAGAGAGAAAGCAAAGGTTGTGATTAAATACAGGTTACACATTAAAACTTGACTGCCAAAGGAGGAGAGAGAAAGGGTGAAATTTGATGTTGAACTGCTCCTGTTGTGTGCTTGGAGGTTCAGGTGAGGGGTTTCTAATGGTCTCTGGATGGTCATAAAGGGCATCCTATTTCTGCATTTAATTAGCAGAATATATGGTGCCAATTTAAATAATTTATGATGCCTTAATTAGTTTAGGAAAGAGATGATGAAGACATACAGACATTCCTGTTGTACATTATTTACCTTTGGGAGATAGCAAAGTTAAATAAAGTTTTGTACTGAAGCAGAATACATTTCAAAGATGTATTTTTTTTCACTGGAATCCTATGTAACTCTTTTACTTAACATAACTTTATGTATACTCCAATAAGTGTCAGAGATGCTAAGAAACCCTGCCAGTGAATTGTGAAGATACATATCAAGACACCAACAACAATGCCCAATGCACACTGGTGCCTGATGTACACCGGTCTCATTGCTAAACAGTCACTTTGCTGGCTGTGCTATGTAACAGCACAACAGCCCTCTGCTAGATAAGCGTGTTACAAAACTGCCCAATTCTAATTCCTACAAACATACGTCCACTTAAGAAGACATAACTCCCATAACTGATTCCAGCCATAGTTTTTATTAGTGATTTTTCTTTGACCTGGAAGTTCTAGGTTTAACCAGTAATTTTTCATGTGTGTTTGTGTGTGCCCACACATACACACACACAAACACATGTCTTAGAAGATCAGTGTAGTCCAGTGTAGTTACATAAGATTTTACATGAAAACTCACTCACCCTGGAAACTTTGTGAATTTAGAATCTCCAATTAAGTGATTATCTCCTTTGATAATACTGGAGATGGTGCTCTCTCTAACATGTCATCTATAAAATATACGCTGGTCAGTCATGTGCAGTGGTGTTTAGTGATTCTCACACCAGACCCCATATTCTGAATTTGAAAGGAGCTAGCCACCTTGAACTGCCTTGAGACCCAATTTTGGGGAAAAGGTGGGATATACATAATCATAACCATCACCAAGTGTTGAACCTGTTTGCTAGATAGAGTTCATCACCTGAAATTTCAAACTGAAACCCCAAGTGGATTCAGCACCCCACTTATATGGGAGATACAAACTAATCACATGCTATGCATATACATACATATAGGTTCTATATCCATGGATTCAACCATCCATGGCTTGAATATCTATCTATCTATCTATCTATCTATCTATCTATCTATCTATCTATCTATCTATCTATCTCCAAAATGCCCTTTCATGTAAGGGACACCATTTTACTATGCCAGTGTATATAATGGGACTTGAGCATCCATACATTTTGTTATACCTGTGTGTGTGTGTATCCTGGAACCAAACCCGCAGTGGAAACCAAAGACCCACTGTACTGCTCTTTGCTTCTAGAGAGACAACCAAGTTCATCTGTAACAGGAAAGCTGAGCATGGAAGAACACCAAACCTCCCAACAACATTTGGCAAACCACATGGGTTCAACTTACTGTCTAAGAATCTCCATCTTGTGTTTTGCTCTGTACACAGCCTCTAAGTTTGCTGTCCAGATGCTAGGTGACAAGTTGATGTAGTAACAGAATCTTCTCAAGATTAGATAAAGGGAAGCTCTGTGAAGGCAAGATTCAATAAAAGTTTAGATACTGTTGTGCACTGAATGATGTAATAGTGTGTCATAGGCATCATAGAGGCTTTACTATCCTGAAATGAGCTAAGCCATAGGCTGATTTGATACATTTAGTCCAGAATGAGAAACTCAAGGCTGTCTCTCATACACACATATGTAGGTAAATTTGATGAGACAATCTTTGATGGGAAAAACAAAGTAATAACTTTATCACATTTGTCAACAAGTACAAATCAGTCGTGGGCTGGATTAAAATTTTGATCACTTTATTACAGAAGTAAAAGGGAGTGATAAAATAAAGGTAGGACATGCTTGAAGGCTGTTGTCATTATTATTGCATGCACCTAGGGTGCTGGCCTTGACCTTTCTGCTGCAATTGACTCCCCTTCCTTTTGGACCTCCCTAGAACTGCTGTATGGCTATTGCTAATTGTAGGGGTTTGGAATTTCTGAAAGAGTTGGTAAGGAATGATAGTTAACTCTTACATTCAATTTATACATATGATTTATGTATTTAAGGGATGCATAACATAGTAACTAGGTATTTACTGGTTAATCAAGCAGGCTTTTGGTGATGATGATGATGATGATGATGATGTAGCTTTCAGTGACTGCATTTTTTTTTTTGGCAAGTTATGCAAAGTCAGTTCATAATGAAGGGTTAGATAAAGAATGTTTCCATCTTATAATGACTGGGAAACTGTTCTTTTGTTAGTTAGGATGGTATGATCTTCTCCCCTGCCCTTTGCCTGTAAAAGTATGAGGCTTAATCTAGGACAAAGGAGATGGTATATTTAAAAATAAAGAAAGATCAGATTATTGGTCTTGTCTTGGGGGTTGAATCCAGCCATACTCGAGCACTGGAAACTGATACACTGGGATGACATCTAGTTCATCTTGGGGGTGAATAGCAAGTGTAATGAAGGACTTTTGACTTTGCCTTGGACTTTATTGCTACATCCTGCTTAATATCTTTATTCAATCCATAAACCATTACTTCAATGCAGTTGTGATTTTGTTTCACTTTGACAAAATGTCAAGCCTTAAATGACCTTGGGACTGAGTGGATCAGAGTGTGCAACCATGACACCAAATTACATGGGAACATTACATTAGACATAGTTCTACTAGTGGTCTCCAACTGTCCCTACAGCTCCAACTGACATAATTTAACATTACTAGAAGTCTTACCACTGTCTCCATATTCTGCTGGCAAAATGTAAAGATGCAACCTTATATGTGATTCATATAAAAACAGCAAGATGTATATGTATCTCTCTAAAATTAATACTCCATTGAA
This sequence comes from Phrynosoma platyrhinos, assembly GCA_020142125.1. Lineage (NCBI taxonomy): Eukaryota > Metazoa > Chordata > Lepidosauria > Squamata > Phrynosomatidae > Phrynosoma > Phrynosoma platyrhinos. The sequence goes on from JAIPUX010001880.1 coordinate 78,987,316, forward strand.
TTTGAGAAACATGCTAACATTCCAGTTCATTGACATGGAAACATTCCTTCTTGACTCCCAGCAGGTGGACCAAGATACCATAAGCTGTATTCAGGGAGGCGAGTGGCATTTGTTTCTTGCAATGTCTGAAGCCTCATGGGGGCTGCCCTTATACAGACCTGTCGGCATTCCTGTTTCAGTGTCTCACAAGATACTCTCTCACACAACTGTTGCTAGGAAAAAGATTACCATCCAATGAGGGATCTTACCTTGACATCAGAATGGACCATAATTTTAGTTAGGCCTACCACAGAAAAACATGTTCTCCCTCTTCTACCTCTTCTGAAATAAACCCTCCACATTTACACAAATGAAGCATGCACATTAAGTTGTACATAGATATATGTACCAGGGACAATCACAAAATGATTTTCATTTGCATTCACATAATAACCATGCTTGAATTATCTAACAGAGTCATTTCCCTGGATAACCAGGGATAACCTTTTATTCTGTGAAACCTTATTACCTTCAATAATTTCATTTCTTTCTTCTGGTAGTATAGCTGTATAGCATTTGCATATCTGATACATTCTAACCAGTTAAATTAAAATTATTAATTTTAGCTTTAGTTATGCCTATTTTTAAGACTCACTTAAAATAATCTAAAAAGAACATGTAACAATAATGAGGTCCATATATATTAGTTGGTATTACTAATTTACACACTGCTGCTATTGATTATTTTCATTTTTTTCACTTTTTCTCACATGTCCTCCTGATTAATTTGGGTTTTACATAAATTATTTTTCTCCTTTCACATTATGGGTTTACAGGGAAGAATATAGTGTGTAAAAATGGACACATGATCAATTCTAAATGTGCCAACTGGGTAATTACATTAATAAAAGGAATGTAATATAAGTAAAATAGTTTGTTATCAAAGGTAAGACTTAGAAGACAGTTTCCTTTTCCTATCTATCCCTTGCAGCTTTCCATGCTGCCTGAAAATTGCCTTCAGAGGGCTACTTCTGAAGTGTCTCCACAACCAGTTTGGGGGAGTACTATGGTTAGCCACTGTAAGAATAAGGGAACACCCTCTCAGTTTTGCTGGATTCTTCCAGTATGTCAGTGTTTAATCCTGCTAATAGTTTGCTTTGCTCTAGCATGTGTGTGTGAAAGTGAGAGCGAGAGAGATCTCATACTGTTGGGAAATGTGAGAGATAGTATATTTCACAAGCAGGGTAATTTGTATTTGAAGATGAACAACGCCCAGTCACTCACCCCAGAGGATCAATTAAAATAAATAAATAAAGCAGGAATAGTTTTTCTTTATATATATATATAAAACATAGGTAGTGGGCTTATTTACAATTACTAAACATTTCATAACATTTCATGGTGTAGGCTCTGTAACATGTGTTCTTCAAATATAGAGGAGGTAGAGAGTACAGCAAACTAAGTAGAGGACAAACTCAGACTAAGGGCCGATGCAGACTGGCACTACAGACCGGCTTGGGGGTGAGTTGGGGCAGGGCAACCACATGCCAGCTGCCCTGACTCCACCCTGATTCTGCCCCAACACTGCATGCCCGTCCACATGGAGCATGGCATCAGGGTGCCCTCTTGGCACAGTGTGCATACACACTATACCAAAAGGGTGCAAAAGAGCCACAGCTGCTGCTCAAAGGCTGACTTTTTGCTTTCCCCCAAATGATGCAGCAAAAAGGAGGATTGGGGCCACAGTGTGTGGTTGCCACGGCCCCAATCCACTGCTCCCAGGGGTGTCCCAGAGCCACCCCAAACAGGCCATCTGTGTACATATTCTGCTTTCTTAGGCAGCATACCTTTTAAAGGCAGTCTTTGATACTATCTATTTCAGTGCAATGGGATATAGCATGACACCTAATATTTCTTACAGATGAAATGAACAGTGGGTGTTGGTATTCACTAGGGTTTGGTTCCAGGACCCCTCATGAATACCAAAATCCATGGATACTGAAGTCCATTATATATAATGGTGTCCCTTCTATAAAATGGCAACATCAAGGTATGCTTTTTGGATTTTTAAAAATATTTTAAAGTCATGGATGGCTGAATCTGTAGATACAGAATCTGCAGATACAGAGTGCTAACTGTAATTCCTACTGAAGAGCTAGTTTGACTGACATATTTAACTGCTAAAACTATCTGGCAAAAACTACATAACAGATTGTTTAACGCAAAAAATGAAATCAAAACAAAACAAAACAAAATAAAATAAAAAAACTCATCCTTCATGTAGGAACACACTCCAATCTTAATTAGTTGCTAAAGACCATATCTTCTTTAATAGTGCAATCCCAGTATAAAGTCCCACTATGTTAAATGGTGAGTACTTACTAGCAAATATATAGTTGTACTCAAAATAACAAAGCAAATTTTACACAAGAATAAAATGGGGAAGTTTAAAAGCTTGGATATTATTTTTTCAACAAAGACATAAAAAAAAAAAACACCATTATGTTTTAACACTTAACAGCATTTCTAATTTTAATTATGTTTTTAAGGCCATAGGGACATGATATAAAATATTGTAATAAAATAATCCAAATATTTTCTCATTTGATCCATGTGGCCAATAATTAATCCTGCTTAATAAAATCACCAGCCCCCATAGTTTCACTGTATCTACTTCCATGGTGCAGGAATATGTGGCCATCCCTGTGCCAGCTAGGGGACCAATTTGGATTAGCACCTGGGTCAAAAAAGCATGGGCTGAGTCTGTGCTTTCCTTGCCTGTATACTTAGCCTTTGAGTAGCATGAAAACAAATTGGCATAAAAAAGAATAAATATGTAAGATAAAATTTGACAAGGTGACATAAAATATAAAGTGACATAATATACAATAAACACATAAGGTAAAATTTAACAAAGTATGATAAAATTCAAAGTGACTTAAAATATAATAAACACATAAAATTTACATCCAGTAGCGGTAATAATAGTAATAAAAAGCTGAAGAGTAAGTCACAGAACTCTGCCTAAGCCCAAGGTTTGTGCATACTCCCCAATCACATATATCACATGGCTACCTGAATTCTACTGCATTTCAATTTTCACATCATTGGAATGGAAATCCAGTATATCACCCACAGTTTTAGAGGTTAGGAAACAGCACTATTGATTTCCAGAAGTCTTGTTGCCAGAAATTATATTAGAAGTTTAATACATTGTTCAGTTTCATATTAGTAGTGCTGCCAAGATTGATCTTTCCTGGAAATGAATGAGTCAAAAGTACTGCTGTTGCTAGTGTTTTTCAAAGTGATGATGAGAGAGGAGTTAGCTATATGTGACCCTAATCTAGACTTGTTGACCTTAGTTAAAAATTTACTTCCACTCTTTGCAGAATCTGCTAAGTAATCACAAGCATAAACTTTTACAATGTGTTAATTTACCTTCCTGCTCCTCTAAATGCCCTTTAAAAGGAGGACTGGCATGATGCAGTAAGGGCCTTTGTGGCCATTATGAATTGCAAATAGTGAATTAATTAATATGAATTAATCCTATCTATTGACATAGTGAATTGTTATTGGAAAAAATGTACATTTTGCAGAATGTGGAACTTGTAGAAAAATGTAGGTATCACATGTATGCTCATATAGGACAACCTGATTAATTGTATTGTGGTACTATATGCCACTCTTAATACAAGCTGGTTAAATGTAACTAATATTAGACATAGGATATTGGAACATACATGAGGGGTTTAATAGGGATATACATGGCATGTGTATTGATGATACAGGCTGAGTCTGCCTTATCCAGAATTCCAAAAATACTCAAAATCCAAAATTGCCCATGTGCATGGCGGAGATACTAACACCTTTGTTTTCTGATGGTTGTGTACATAAATTTTGTTTCATGCAGAAAATTATTAAGAATATTGGGTATAAAATTACCGGTACCTTCAAGCTATGTGTATAAGATGTATACAAAACATAAACGAATTTCATGTTTAGACTTGGGTTTTATCTCCAAGATATCTTATTATATTTATGCAAATATTCCAAAATAAATAAATAAATAAATAAACACTTCTAGTCTCAAGCATTTTGGATAAGGGAGTTCAGCAGACATTTTAGCTAGAATCTTTCTAATATTTCCAAGATTGATTTTTAAAATCTACTGTTTGCTTTATTGTTGGAATTCAAACAATTTTTATATACATATGTGCTAGTCTTAACTAAAGTAGACCCATTGAATCAATAGGATTTATACAAATGTTGACATGAAGAATTGATTCAGTAGGTCAACTCATGACACAGAAAGCTGGGTATAAATGTTGAACTTGAAATAACGACATGTAACATGTACTGCTATGGATGCTGCAGCTGTGTATCATTAGGTTATTTCTGGTTCATAGTGGACCTAAGGTTAACCTATCATGGGGTTTTCTTGGCAAGATTTGTTCACAGGTGATTTGCTGTTGCCTTTGTCTGAGGCTGAGAGAGAGTGACTTATCAGTAGTGGGTTTCAATGGGTGTCATTGGTGGTTTAGGATGATTGTGGGACAATCAGGGCTGGAGCAGCCAGAGTCTGCTTCAAGCCGCTGGTCTGCTTGAGCCCTGAGAGATATGGCGTTACAAATTAACTGTGGAGAGAAGGAAAGGGAGCAATTGACCCACACAGGTGGCACTTTGGGTGGGGGATGATTATGTTTCCCCTTCAGGAAAGAATTCTTCCCCCACAATGAACTTCTCATTTAGTCCCCAAATTTATGGCATTGTAGTAACTTAACATTTCAGTTGAGCAATTAAAAATAAAATTTAGGCAAAGAAAAGGGGACAGGAAATTTTAGTTGGGGAATGTGAACACGGCAAAGACAAGAACTCTGAGTGTGAATAATTGTGTGTGAACTTTCTGCAATGCTAGGATTTGTGGTCTGAAGGAAATTTTTATTTTGAGTGGCAGAATTCTGTTATGAAGGGGACAATGTTCTCATTTTGTTGCCCCCCCCCCCCAGTTACACATTAGATACATCATCTGTTTGGGGAACTCAAGTATGGTTTTACAAGGCAGTCTCCCCATCTTCAACTCCCAACTTTCAACTCACTATTGACCACAGCATTATTAAGGTCAAAGACTAAAATGACAAAGAATCAATCTTATTGTATTATAGGCTAATTCAATAATACAAAACGTGGGAATTCATTAATCTTGAATAGGAATTCTGCCTTTCTTTTCTCCTGTGCTGTGTATGTATAAACCCACTGTCATCCCATCCTACCACCATCTCTGTGTACCACCACATTGCCTCAATGAACATCTGTTTAATGTTAACAATAAAGAGCTCTATATCTGTACACATAGAAAGCACCATTTGCACATAAAGGATGCTAGCCAAACTGTATGTGTGGATTCATATGTGGAGAACATTTTCTAATGAACATCAACCAAATGTTTATCTGGGGAGTATGGTGACAGTGCACACTAATGGTAGTGAATGGGCTAGCCTGCATGGCCCCTCTATCCCTCTTGCATGTTTGTTAAACTCACAGAGAGGGTTATGTGGAAATAGCTACATTCAGGCTCAATAAAATGGGAAATGATTCTGAATCAAAGAACTTTAAAAATTTTCTAGATGTCCACATTAAATTTATGTTTGGCTTTCTTGAACAGCAATTCCCCACTCCTGCAACTCTACAAAACAGCTTTTGAAACTAAGTCCATTTTCAAAACCAGTTTATGATATGACATGGAGTTTGCCAGTACAAGAAAAAAAAAATCCAATGTCACATACCCAGCTTTTCCCAAAGTAGCTCTTTGGATTGTAGCCCATGTCCTTGAAATGCACCTTTCTTCTTTTGGTTGCAGACATTTATTGGGCAAATCTCCAAAAGCTCTTATGTTTATAATTAATTTTGAGGGTTAATAAATAACAATGCAAGTTGATAAGTTATTTATTGTTTAAATTATAAAGTATTTATTGTTCAAATTCTTCTTCATCCCTTCTACATTTTATAAGAAAGAAGGAACATATTTATTTTCTTTTTTACCCCACTTTTCCATTAAAGAGCTTGAGTAGAGTACATAATTTGTACCATCTCTCTCTCCTCTTTTATTCTCAAGAATAAATAAATAAATAAATAAATAATAAAAATAAAAATGCTATGTGGTGGATAAAATATGATAATGTAAACTTAGGTCACTTCATAAACTGTATGGCTTAGCAGGGATTTCAGCCAGAGAATCCATGATCTCAGTCCAGCACTAACTGTTACATCATTCTTGCTCATTAATTTGGTCACAAAATTGTACAAAATTAGTCCATATTGTTAATGTGTTTTTGTCTTCCTTTTATAACAATTAAATAATTAAAAATCATTGAGATATTTGTGTGGCTTCCCATAACTTTATCCCCTCCAACTGTCCTGATTTGGCAGGAACAATCCTGATTAATTCTCTGTAATCCCACTTTTTCATCTGCTTCTAAAATGCCCGAGTTTCTCTCTCTCTCATGTTCCAGTTTCTCTCTTATCTTCCCACTTTCTCCCTTTGCCTCGATTTTACATCAATTGCTGCAAACTGGAGTGAGGAAAGGAGAGGAAGGGTGGAATCCTGCCCCTTCTAATAGGATCAGGTAAAAGCAAACTGCCTCAGCCTCTCCTGGCTTGTATATTCTTCTTCATTAATAAGATGTGCCATCTTGACCACATTCTGATGTTGCTTGGCCCACGTGTCCTAGTTTTCATCTGTGAAATGTTGGGAACATGTAACCTGTCTTCCCACACATTTTTATGCCATCAAGTCTCATCCCAGAGAAACAGTCCAGAGGGACAATATGGTTGATGCCACCAAGAGGTCCAGCAGAGCCAACACCTGTTTCCTGTTCATATCCTGGTATAGGTCTTCCACCAAGGTGATAAAACCTGTTGCTGTCCCATAAAGAGGCCTGAAATTAGAGTAACATGGATACAGACTGTTTCATTCAGGAACACTAGAGCTGGAAGGCCATGACATGCTCAAATACCTTGTCCAAAATGGAATGTTGGACACTAGCTGTTGATTATCAATTATAGAACGATTCAGTGAAGGCTTTTTCAAGAGCAACTGTACACCTGCCTCTTTTAGGCATGTTGAAGCCCTGCCTTATTTTTTTTAATAATATTTTTATTCAAACAGAAAATAATACAAAAAGACAAACATAACATTTCATGATATAAAAACACATACAAGGTTACAACAGAACAAACACTACAATAATATAAAAAACAACAAAGTGCCCGAGCAAACAGGCAAGAGAAAGCAACCTGATCCTGGGTTTTCTAAAAGTGGGTCCACACCTGTTGTCCACACCGCCCACTCCCAAGGTAGGCCAAATACCCACGGGCCCACTCCCAAGGTAGGCCAAATACCCACTGCACCATACGGCATCAAGCTGTGCTGCATGGTTATTTTTTTTGTCTCCTACCCACCTTGCAAGTGTACTGTCACACAAACACAACACCTGCAACCTCCAATTATCTCCATCTTCCCACCCATATGCCATTCCATTGGATACTCAATTGGTATGATTGGCCACACAGTTGCATGTGTGATGCACCACCTGTACAGTGTGTTGTACATTGGTGTGCCCCGTGATACATTGGAAAACCACAATCATGGACACCCCCATACTTTTACCTTACACTGTATAACTTTCCCAGTATTCTTTTCCATTCATTTTTAAAAATGTCCAAGCAATAAATAAATAAATAAATAAAATTCAGGTTTCAAATGGATTTTAAATTTTAAGATATCTTACATCACATTATGTATTTGCATTCATTTTTTTCTTTTTGCTCTTTCACAAGTCCATCACATGTGATTAAAAAAATCCTCTCTTTTTTCTGACTCCAACATGCATTTGAAATAGCTTTATACATCTTTGAAATCTTTTATGGAGTTAAATATCAATCCAATTAAAAATCATCCAATTAAAAATATTTTAAATAATAACTCAAAGTAAATTTCAAACCCCCTTTCCCCATTTTTTTTCCATTTGGTCCCTTTGGATTTTATTTTGTGCCCATTTTACTGTTCATTCCCAATATTTTGTGCCCATTTTACTGCCCATTCTTTTACTTGTTCATCTTCTATCTCATTTCTTAAAAGTAATTTATAAACGTTGACTATTAAATAATCAGCATTTGTATACAATTGTAGTTCAATTGTGTAGAGCTAGCAAAAGGGGGGGGGGGAAGAGAACTGCCACTCCCACTTTCCAGGAAGAGTTCATTACCACCTGCCTACTTATTGCTGCTGTGGTTTCTGATGCTGCTTCTGCTGACTTCACCTCACCTGGAGGACTCTGTGAGCTTCTCCCTGCCAGAAACAGGCACTCAGCTAGTTTCTGGCTACATAGCCAGGGAAGGACACCTGGCTCTTACCATTTGCCTGCTAATTGCTGCTGCTGCCGGTCTCACCTGCAGTAGGCCTGCCAACACCAGGGTTGCCACCAAAGCAGTCACAGGGGAAGTGAGGGTGAGGCCAGTCCGGTCCATTTAGCTGGGAAAGCAGGGGTGTTTTGAGCTGCTGGCAGCTTTTCAAATAATCTACCACCTGCTGATATCTAATTGTAGTATTAGGAGGGCATGGGAGGGAAAGTAGTCCAGGGAGCAGCTATCATGACAATAATGGGAAGAGGGAGATATGGTATGGGGAGTCAGCCTGGAAGAAGAGAGAGCCACAGGGTATTGGTTATTCCCAAGCTGACCCTCATTTCAAATAGCCTGTATAGCCTTGGCAACAGACCCCATGGGCTGAAAATGCTGTTGCTCAATGCCAGGTAGGTTAATGGAAAAACATCTTCAATCCAGGACCTGATCATGCAACAAATTTCTCTAGTGAATTAAATTAATCAAATGTGTCAATTTATCATTGGCAATCAAATCATAAAGTTTCCACATCCAATCTAAAATAGACAGGGTCTTTTCTAATTTCCAAAATTTTGCATAGACTATTATAGCTGCTGTTAACATATAAAATAAAACTCTGCCATATTTCTTCTCTAACTCCTGGTCAACCATACCAAGGAGAAAGCATTTAGGGACCCATAACGGAAGTTTTCCACTAATGTATAGTTTATATTTTTGCCAAATCCTATAAAGAGATCTTCTAATATAATGATGAAGAAAGGCCTTATTTACCTTCACTTTATCATAGCACATATAGGCATGCCAGCCAAAAGCATTATCAGTTGCTTCTGTATCTAACAATCTTTGTTTTTTTTAAATTCATCCATTCCCATATCCAAGCAAGGCTGGGAGCATGATAATAAGTTTTTAAGCAGGGTAAACCCAGACCACCTCTCTCTAAGTGATCTCTTAATAATTTGTACCTAATTCTGTTCTTTTCCCCTGCCCTTATAAATGTCTGAAATCCCTCTGCCAAGTATTAAAAGGTTTATCATTAATTAAAATAGGAATGGTTTGAAAATAAAGTATCTTAGGTAGGACACACATTTTAATTGATGCAATCCTTCCTAACAAAGATATATCTGTTTTATTCCACCTTAGCATATCTTCTTTGAATTGGCTCCAGGTTTTTTCATAAATATTTTTGTAAAGGTCCAAATTTTTAGCACTGACTGTAATCCCTAAGTATCTAACTTTCTTGGCTCTTTCACATTTTGATAATTTTTCCAAATCATTTTGATCCCTTTTATTCATATTTAGTGCTAGGTGTGAAGACACACACAACTAAAAGTGGTGGCAAATATGGGTGTGCAACGCCAGTACCCTGGTGAGATCAATCTCTAACCCAAAAAAGGCTTTAAAGCTGAGTGTAAAGTCCAAAAAGAGGGAAATTTATTAAAGAAAAACAAAAAAGGGGTTTCTCCTCCCAAGCTCTAATAGGCTTAAAATAAAAGGTACTTTACAGTTCAGGTTTAATGATCTTCAGTGTTGTCATCTCTCTGGGTTTGTTCCTGGATTGATCTCCTTCTTAATGAAGCTGGTGCAGGGTCTTTCAGCTTCTGGTGCTCTTGTTTACTTTGATGTTGATGTTTATTGGAATTAACTGCTACAGGTAACTAAATTGACTAATGTGGTAAATAAGTTGGCTATATGGTAAATAATTTGGCTGCAGGTGTAAGAAATGAGCTTTCTCTCTGCCTGAGCCTGTTGCCACCAAAACAAAAGAAGCCAAGCCTGCCTAAGAAAAAACTAAAAAATCCCCAGCTAAAGCAGAGCTTGCTGGGAAGGGGCAAACCAAAAACTAGAAAAATGCAGGGGATTCCTACAACTCCTCCCACAAACTAATACAGTGGAATATTTCTATGCTCAAACAATCTAAGGACTGAACTAAATAAAGGAAAATACAGGGGAGAATTTAAATAGTCAGGCTGGACATCACACTAGGATCTTTGTTTTTTCCTGATTAATTCTTAAGATGGCAACCTGACAGAATTCAGCCAATTTATTCTGTAAAATTTTAATTTCTTCTAATGGGTTAGACAGATAAATTAGGACACCATCAGCATATAATTTCAACTCCTCCCTACCCAGGGTCTCACAGTATATATACAACCAGGCTTTTCCATTTCAGTTTTCTCTGAAGATGTTAACATCTTCTGTTTGGATAGCCCGTCTCCAAATGTCATTTAGGGGTTCTGCAGATGGCACAAAGCACTATCTTAGAGCCAAGGAAGGGGAGGGGCAGTTGGCTGCCTCAACCCCTTCCCAAGGACATCATCAGAGCTCCCACCGTTACACACAGCGAGCGCTCCGATGACATCCTCCTAGCCCAGCCTCTACACGGGCTGAGCCAGAAGAGCCACTCCTTTCTCAGGCTCCAAAAAGGTGGATTGGGGCTGAGGTGTGGGGCCCATGGCCACCCATCTGCAAAGCCCCTTAAATATCTTTTACATGGCCACTGCACAGTGAAATTCTGGTTTCAAGGCTGGAGTTTCAAATCATGCTCTGGACAGCCAAGCTAGCTCCCTCAAAGGGTCTAAAAAAAGGTGTTCAAGCCTTGCTACTGAAACACTGGCTTCTTAAAGGCACAATGCCTATAAAGGTGTCTTTTGTCTCAGGGAAAAGTCTGAATGAAGGTGCTGAAGGGTTAACTCCTCAAAAATGTCAGTGGAGTGGGCCCCCACTCCACTGCTGCAAGAGACACTGGCTAAAACAGCTTTTTAATTGCTTTTTGAGAGACAGCAAACTCTTCTTAGAGTGGCAAATGGGTGCCTGGTGAAAAATGTACTCTTTTCCTGGATCCTGAACAACCAACCTTCCTTGTGGGGCTTCTTCCTCTGCTATCTCACCAAACCTTTGTAACCAACCTTCGAACCTCTTAGAAAAGCCTTTCCCTATCTCTCCTGCAGAACTCAGGGTTTGGGGTGAAGCACTTACACCTGTTTGCTTCAAGGGGCCCAGTTGCCCTGCAGAATGTGACTTCAGTGGGCTGATCCTTGGCTAGACCAGAACCAGCAGTTGGATCAAACCCTGCTGATCTTTTCACTACAAAGCTCTGATGCTGCTGTCCCTCTGGAGCTACCAGTGGCTGACTTAAAACAACACCAGGGCTTTGATCCCTAGCTAGGCTCCTGCCTTGAGTTCTAATTATGAAGGGCCTTTGCAAACTGCTAGAAATAGTGCAAATTGAGTCCACTTTAAGAGTTAGGGTTAGGGTTAGGGAATCATGGGTACTGTATTTTATTGTGGCACCAGAGCTCTCTGACAGAGAAGACTCAACGTCTCAGAAAAAAACACAATCCCCATGATTCCCTAGCACTAACCCTAACCCTTAAAGTGGACTCAATTTGCACTATTTCTGGCAGTCTGCAAAGGGTTGTGGTCTTCCTACCACTTCACCAAAGCCTTACTGGAGTAATCTAAATGGCTCAACTCTGTTTAGGGAGGTCAGACAAGATGTTCCCCTATACTTTCCTTGCAAAAGGTCTTTCCTTGCAAAAGAGGAGAAATATTCTGTTTCTTGTGGCTTTATTGCCTCTCATGACCAAGGATCGTATCTCCTGGTCTTATGACCGGGACAATATCTGTCTTTATTAGTTTCCAAACAACCAAGGAGGTTTTCTAGGGTGCTCCACACAGTGTCTTATGACCAAAGGAGGGGAGATGTCTCTCCCCAGCTTTGGCTTTATTAGCTCACCCAACTGGAAGCTCAAGTTTTCACTCTTGGGTGCTGTGCCATAGCGGTGACAGACTGGGGTTAAAACCTGTGCAGCCAGATGGTACACCAGCAAATAAAGCTCTGGGTTTTAAACCAACTTAGCTGGATGGGCTGTGACCTTGAGAGGTACACCCGTGTGGGAAGCTAGGAGTTAAGACCCACTGGCTCCAAACAGAGCATGCTAAGACTGTAAAAGGCTCCTATGCTCACCATTCAAAAAGTTATTCCATGTGAAGGTTTGCCTTAAACTCAGAGGTTTGCCTTGGGGCTCCTTTGTGCACTGCAGCCCAAATGCCTGGATTTGGCTGCAGGGTTCCTTGTGCTAACTTCTAACTGCAAGCTTAGGTTCTGGAGTGGGGAAATTTTCAGGGTGCCTGGCCTTGGTATCCCTAATAGCTTCTCCCAACCCACAGATAGAGAAAATAAAAACAGGAACTGGGGAAGCCACACTCATAGTCCCAGCCCTCACAGCTCACTCTCACAAAACAGACACACAAACTTTTAGTTTAGTTCTGCAAATCCATATCCTTTTAGCCTCCATGTACTGAGGTCAGAGTACATCACTGCAGTTAGTGTTCCAAGAGCTTAGGAGACCGCCCACATTTTCCACCAATTTGTAGCCAAGGATCTCTAGGGGAATTTTTAATTAGCTCAATTTAATTATTGGGTTGTGCTACAAAAGAACCCTTCAAGACCACTTCTCATATTTATACAGAGGTTGCTAAGATAAAGTGATGCATAGACAGAATTCTTCCAATGAATTGTATTTTATTAAGGTAAAGTCACACAGCAAACAAACACTCACTCACTCGCTCACACATACAAGAGCTATGGAAATAATAGGAAAGGCTTCATGAAGGGATGATTACCAAAATAAGGCTGCTCCTTTTATGATGAAAATATGTTGGAAGACAGCACGAGTCATGGCAGACGTAGTCTCCTTGCTCTGTAGCTAGCTTGCTCTCATTCCTCCTTCTTCCCTTGAACAAATTTGCAGATCTTTATAAGCCAAAAGCTGGCCTGAAGGCAAAGGAATTTGTCCTACATCAAAAAGGCCAAATTTGTCTGGGAAAAGGATCACTCAAGCTGGCAGTTTCTGAGGGTATGTATGCATGAGATTGGAGTTGTAAATTAATCTTATCTTGTTTGTCCGGCAGAAACCTGCAATGTCTTCCTGCCTTGTAAATCACCCATCTTCCTAACTAGGTGTTAATGGGCCTAAGCAGACGGGTGG
>JAIPUX010001880.1:79001016-79012356 GCA_020142125.1 Phrynosoma platyrhinos
TCTTTCATTAGCAACTCCCCAAACCCATCTATTTGAAGTGTTTATGTTCATGCCTACATGTTCCTTCACCTTGAGGATAATGGAGCCTAGAGTCCAGAATTTGGGCCATAAGAAAAGATAGGCATCCATTTAAAATTAGGAAGAGTCCAGTCATGGTAACAAAATTTTTAAATCAAGACAATTTTGTTCTATCAACAAATGGAGGGTGACACAAAAATGGTGGTGGTGATAATGGTGGTTTACAACATTTTGCCACCTTTTCCATATTTTAAATCCTTCTCCCCCAAAAAAGTATTTATTAACTTTGCAAGGTTTTTAGGTTTAATAGGTAGAAAATAGCAACCCTCTGACCCAATCAGGATGTTGATTGCTATTTCTAGTAAAAACAATAACAATCAAGGATCGACACTGAGATTTAGTACAAATCTCACCATTTATCTCAATTGGAATGCTTCATTGCATGATTTTAAACAAGGAATTCCCAGTCCTCTTTACTTTGTGTTTTGAATTAATCTTTTTTTTCAAGACTCTGGGAGTTTATGCCTATTGATAAAATTGTCTTTTGCCATGACAGTAACATATGTTGTGGAATGTTTAATGGTATTATTTGAAACTGGTAACTTAATTTAGGTAGAATATTCATCTTACACCCCAGAGTTCTACCCAGCCAAGATAATTTAGTTTTTTCCAATTCTTTATTTTATACATAATAGATATAATTTAAGGTTTGTAATTATTTAAAGAATTTGGAATTATGGTGCCTAGATATTTTATATTTGATATATTTGTCTGAATATCTGTAATTATAGAAAGAAACACTTTAGAGTCAGTATTCATAGTCAAACATGAGATTTTAGACTTATTTTTATTTATTTTTTTCTAAACCTGTTGCTGCTCCAAAAGACTGTAAAATTGATATTGTTTTTGGAAGCCCTTGAGTTGGCTTAAAATGTAACCTTGCAGACTGAAATAAGGAAAGGGCTACATTCCACAGACTATTAACTTTATATTCTTTTAAAATTCCAATTGGAAAGAAGGAACAACACCCAAGTCAGAGCTGATGTTTCAGTGTGAATGAGTGACAATATGAGTATAGTCAAATCCTAATTTACTATTGTTCATGGTCCTTATGGTTCTGTTAAAAAACATAAATGAGACAGCCATCATACTGTAAAAAGAATTTGTTTTTTCTCCCAGCCATGTTTAAAGCTTTAAGCCACCAAATAGATCAAGAGTTTCACATTTCATTGTGTCCAACAGCTGCTTAAACTGTCAGAAGTGACACATAAAATTGTCCTTGATAAGGTTAGTCTGAGCCAAGGTATTAGCAGCCCAACTTCCCCCTTCTTGATCTTCACCTACAGCTCTTTTCTAATTGCTATAGAGCATATTTAACCATTTTTACCAAGAGATATGTAGGTGCAATAGCTTTTAGAAACCTTGCCTTTTCTTTGAGGGATAAAGGGGTTCCCTAAGGCTCTTCAAAAAACTGTCATTCACTTAATCCTTGTCTTTAAATTATGATAAAATTCCTGCTTGTCACATCACACAGGTCATAATGAAAGTAGGAGATTAACCTTCTGGAGACTAAGGTCTGCTTGCTACACCTTCAACCAACTGATAACCACCACAAATCACAGTGGAAAAGTAAATATACTTTTAACATACTACATTGAAACAATGACTACACTTAGCTGATACAGACAGCAGGTCTTTGATCATCAATTCAAGTGTGAGTGAGAGAATACCTTGGCAGATGAAGCAGGACTTTCTATTTTTTTTCCACAAAATTTTCATTAAAGGTATAAACTCATGTGATCCACTTACTGGTAGTTTATTTTGATTGACATCAGTATGTGAATGCATGTGGCATTACATTGCATCCCAGCAACAAACTCAATCTTTCTAATGGATACAACTTTTCTTTCTCTTTATCCCCCCCCCTTAAAAGTTGCTGTTTCTATTTAAGTTTTAAGTTTTTTTGAAATCCTTTAGGCTTTTTTTTAGATTGACAGTATTACTGAATCATCAGGGAATATGCTCTTTTGTCTTTGTCAAGGCATTAAAGAGAAAACTCTAATCAGCCCTGATTAACATTTATAAAATCTAAAAAAGGGAAATTATGGAAAAATTCTTTAAAAGATTAAATGAAAGGAATGTCATGGAGGAGTAAAAGAGAGAAAGATATATAAAAACGTGTTTGTGTCTAAGACTAAACTTTGAAGAGTGTTATTTTTTTTTCCCAAATGTAGAAATGACATTGGGAAGAAATTTATGAAAACATTCCTATATTTTTCTTACTTTTTTGAGGAATACTTATACAGCATTGCAGAATTGTTCATGTTCTTTTGGAGATTGCAGACAGTTCTTGATGTCACCATCATATACAATATAGATATGTTTGAAGAATAAACAGGTAAAATATTCACCCTTACAAGCAACCATTGTTCATGTTCATTGTTCATGTAAATTGTTCATGTAGCTGTCTAAAAAAAAGATACTTTGCACCATGGTGGGACACTAGAGGTGAAGCATCCATCATAGAGAGCAACTAAAAACAGCTTTCATGTGGCAGTAATTCCCCTGTATTATATATACAGGCTGTAGTCATTTTTCAACACTGTCCGGTGACAGACTGCACCTGCACACTGGTAAACAGATTATACCCATATAAAGAGGATCAATCATATCATGTTAGCTATCATGATGTAGTGTGGCAGGCTCCATGGATAGGTTGAACATCAGATGAACAATCAGCACAGACCTATAGTGTGTATTGTTGTGTACTGTTGAACATGTGAAATTGACTCAATCTTGTGCTAATGCAGATGCAACTTTTGTCTACCCCTTCTTGCCCACTTTTAGAAAGGCAAGAGTGATATGTCTCATTGTTTTCCCCATCTAATTTTCCACTAATGCAAATTGAAGATCTGCTGCATTCAGGGTGGAGGGGTATTGCTTGAATTTTTGTTGTAACATTTAACAAAATGTGGAATTGGATGAAAAAATAACCATGTACATATCATCTTTTAAGACATAAAGTGATAAGACATATGGCAAAGGTATTTTGTCAAATTTGTTATTATTCCATAGCATTTATCTCCAAAGACCAATCATTTGAATTTCTCTATCCTGTTTTTCTCTTCTTTATGTAGAACAGAAGTATTCCCCCTCAATAATAATAATAATAATGGTGAATCAGGTAAAGAAAGAAAAAAAGGAAGATTTCTGTGACATATAAATTTTACTATACCCCTTCCTAGCAACTTAAAAAATTTAAATGACTTGCAGAGTCTCCCCCTTATTTTAAGCCTGATTTATATTTTAGTGGCCCCATTCAATCACTTCTGACAGCATGTGGTCTTGTGAACATGTATTGCAAATAGTAATCATTTTGAAAACAAGATGGTTATAGCCTTATCCAGGCATTATAAAACTGTAAGCAAGAAGAGTATGTGGTAATATGTACCACGAATCCCCAACCTTCCTTGGTTGAAATTCTAAATATGGGTTATAATCCTATTCAACTGAACATTGTTACAGTCCTCCACATGTCCCTTATTATTGTTGTTATAATGATAAAGTTATGTCCCACATTATGACATTCTAGTCACTCACGCACTCTCAGATTTTCTACTCCAACAAAACATTTTATCAGCAAAGCCTTCTGATATGCTTCTCAGACATCTCCCAACCAAACTGGATGACTTAAATCTCAGGTTTTGTTTTGTTTCATCATATGTGAAACAAAAAGCAGCACAGAGGGTGTTGAGTCAGCTGGACCTAGCTGGGAGGTAAATCCCTCTTTAAGAATTGCAGTCTTTGTGCAGCCACAGCTTCTTGGTGAGATTACAGGGGAATGATGTTGTGGTTGATTAGCCAACCTTGACAAGTCTGTGGTAGAGCTGGCCAGAAAATCTATTTCAGAAGCTCAGCAATTCTCTTTTAATTCTGAACACGGAGACCAAGCAGAGATACTCTATCTGAAACCTGATTTCAACCTGTTCTGGTTTTGTGCACATGCCAATATTTGCTGCTTTCTAATGGTAATCGATATCTGAAGATGGGCTAGGGCAGGGTGAAGGAGAAGTTCATTTACATGGAGAGTTATTTATTAAGGCGTTTGTTGTACAGAAGACATTTTGTTGGGCTTGCAACCTTCAATTATACTTATCAGCTTTAATTGTAGACAATTAGATTCTGCATTCTAGGCAGAACTCTCCTCCAACTGGTCTATCTCCTGCTGTATTTGCTTTTCAAATTGAATTTTTTAATATGAAAGAGAGCTGAGAAGGATTCTATTAGAGATATGCATGCAGAATGCTGATTATAGATGGTTTTTCCTCACCTTTTAGAACATTTAATTCCCTGACAAACTATAAAAGTTAGCAATAAAACCATAAAACATATCACTAATAGGCAGGTTATGGTGATCATTTAGGGGGAAAAATTAGTCTCTTTTAGTTGCCTTATCATTACTGATATGTAGAAATTAACATGAAAGGCAAAGAACCTTAGGGATCTCCTCACTCCCATCCCATAACTGCCTCCCTGCATGACTTGATTTAGTTACTTTAGCACTATTAATAAAATGCATTACTTGTAAATAGCATACTAATTGATGCTAATGGGAAGACACTGTATTACATATGGCTCACAGGGTGGTATTAAATTTAAGTCTGCCCTTTTGCTTCACAATTTATAGGTACGTGGGGCAATCATATGCACTCCTATGCTAGTTGTTACTAGAATTATAAACCAGGACTATGCAACATAAATAGCAAATAGATGTTCCCTTTTGTACACAAAAATTCTTTGCATCAAGAAAGCATTGAGGAAAAAAAGAGAGCGAGCAACAAAATTATGAATAACCAGTCACTATATTATGGGTTCTTCCAAAGAGAAAAAAAATCCATAGAAGGAATTTATGTGTAAGACTGACCAAAGAAATCTATTTAACCAAATAAATTAATACTATGCACCATTGTTATCAAGAGAAAGAGAATGAATATTTCCATGTTATATCCATTACAGTGCTTTTGGGACATCTGCTTAACAATATCTTCGTTGATGATCTCACCAAAATACTTTTATTCTGTTTTAAGGGGATGGGAGGGTGGGACTATGGGATAACGGAATGTTTTTAACTCTGTTCTATTTTAATATTGTTGTACCTCACCCCGATTGCCGTGCAGAGGGGTGGGCTATAAATAAATTATTATTATTATTATTATTATTATTATTATTATTATTATTATTATTATTATTACCTTTCTCTAGTTTAGGAATGGGACAGGGTTTGGTTTTGCTTCATTTTTCTTTAGGAACTTTCCAAAAGTTTTTAAACACGATATTGTGAAAACAGAATAT
Organism: Phrynosoma platyrhinos; assembly: GCA_020142125.1. Classification (NCBI taxonomy): domain Eukaryota; kingdom Metazoa; phylum Chordata; class Lepidosauria; order Squamata; family Phrynosomatidae; genus Phrynosoma; species Phrynosoma platyrhinos. Next base: position 79,006,387 of record JAIPUX010001880.1, read on the forward strand.
CTTAACAAAACTATTTCCCCTCAAAAATACCTCCAATACTGAAATCCCCCAAATCCCCCAAGCTTTGTTGTGTTTATGAGGGAAGGACAGATGTGAGAGAAGACCAGCATTTTCACTCTCTTTTACCCTTTGAGTGCTGGATGATGGCAACCACATGCCGTGCCCTCGATCTGGCATTTTTCCAACCCAAAAAGCAGCAGCAAAATCCTGCTCCTTTTTGGAATGGAAAAAAGCCATCCCTTTCACTGCCAGGGTGGCTCTTCTGCACTCCTGTGGTATGCAGCATGTAATTGATTGCTCCAGGAGCATTTCTATGCTGCCTGCCATCTGGTCAGGTGGGTGAAATGATGTTGGTTTGGGGGTGGAGTCGGGGCATGCAGCATGTGGCCACCATGCCCCTAAATCACCGGGATCCCCGTTCTTTTTGCCAGACTGCTCAGACCCTTAGTTTTGTTTTAAGAGTTCCCCTTCCTGAAACTAGAGGATGAGAATTGATCTATGCCACTAAAGGCCTTTGCAGACTACCAGAAATAGTGCAAATTGAGTCCACTTAAACTACCCTGGCTCAGTGCTAGGGAAGCATGGGAACTGTAGTTTTTCTGAGACATTGAGCCTTCTCTGTCAGAGAGCTCTGGTGTCACAATAAACTACAGTTCCCATGATTCCCTAGCACTGAGACAGGGCAGTTAAAGTGGACTCAATTTGCACTATTTCTAGCAGTCTGCAAAGACCCTAAGATAAGTATCTGGCTTGACATGGCCCAGGGCTTTTACTATCTCTCTTTAAGATAGAGTTATGTGGTCCACAGCCCTCCACTGGTCACATCCCAGTCTTGATTCTTATACTCTGACATTGAAGAGGGTTCAATTGTGTGGCCTCTGTGGATAGTTTTCAATTTCCAATGGTGGTATTCTGTCTGGTGTAGAAACATCCCTGAAGCCCACAAAGCATCATTGTTACTTGAACACACATTTTTCATCATTTTCTAACCTATGATCTCAAAGAATTGAGGAGATTTGGAGAATACCATAAAGGTAAAGGTAAAGGTAAAAGTATTCCCCATTGATAAGGTTGTCAAGTCATGTCCGACCATCGGAGGTGGTCATCATCTCCCTTACTTAGCTGAAGAGTCAGAGTTGTCAGAGACTACTCTGTGATCATGTGACCAGCATGATTGCACAGAACACTGTTTACCTTCCCACCACTTGCATTCACATGCTTTGGAACTGCTAGGTTGGCAGAAGCTGGGACTAGTAATAGGAACTCACTCCATCCTGAAGTACCTGGGCCTTGGACTGCCAACCTGCCGATCTTACAATCAACAGAGTCAGTGTCTTAACCACTTGAGACACTGCAGGATCTCAAAGAGGTGAGGAGCTTTGAAGAATACTGTACTACACTGTTATAGTGCTATTATTCCACTTTGGCTACTATGGCTGCCTCCTGTGGTATTCTGAAGTTCATAGTTTAGAAAAGTCTAACAGCTCTCTGGGTGAGAATTCTAAACTTCAAATCCCAGGATTCCACAGGAGGCAGACATAGCAGTAAAAGTGGAATAATAGCACTGTAACAGTGTAGTGCAGCTTGTTTTTATGGATTAGCATTACCTCACCATAGTAACATATTTACCAAACACCAGCTTGCTTGCTTGTTTATTTATTTATCTATTTATACATAATAGATCCCACCTTTCTCCTAATATGGGACCCAATATATATAAAATATATAAACTATATATTATAGTTAACACACAAACACACATGCATGCACACACACACACACACACACACACACCATTAAATACTGGCACTATCCAGGCATTTACTGATGAATTAAACAGCAGGTTAAATTTAAACCAAACCAACCTCTCAGGCTCTAAGACACTACCAAAGACTTCCCAGAAGCAAAGTCAAGTTAAATTTTGATTCATCCTTTCTCCAAAGGATATAGAGAACTATCTGGGAAAATTCTAAAGAATCATTTTAGAGAAACTAGATTTGGGATCAAAATTATATTGAAAATATTTTTAGAGGTGATAATGGTGGGGTGCAGATACAGAAAACACCAGCAGAAGTCCATGTTCTTGAAATTTAAATATCCATATAAAGTAAGGAAAGATTTCCCATTCTTTAGTAATTCTGCTCCCCTTCCTCAGCTTTTTGTTTACTACTAAAAGGTACATCAAGATCCAAAGAAATAATGGAACTTGTCCAGCAGACCCATCTGGTTTACAATTCCATTGAAAAAAGGTCACCTTGACAAAGAAAAAAAATGTGGGTGGGTGTGCATTAAAAATAGACCACAGTTGGACATAAGCAAAGGCAGTGGCTGTTTCAGTTATCACACTAAACCATGGTGTAGTGCTATATGAATGTGCAGGAGTGAACCTTTGTCTTGATAGGCCCCCTTCCCCATGCATACTTTCCTGCTTTTTCTCTAAATTGGCCAATGAAAGAGACTGGAAGCATCTATTTTGTTTTAAACTACAGTATGTATTCATGCATAAGTCTAGAGATTTTAGTCAAAATACTGAACCCAAATGAGTCAACTTATCCATGGATCAGTTTAAGTACTGTATATTAACTCTTATTTAAAAAAGGGAACCATCCCCTGGTGAAAAACAACAGTGCAATCTGTCCAGGAAGCATTGATCCCCTTCTATCAGCCAGTCTTTGCTGGAGTTTTTAAATTGTTTGGCATTTTCTTTTGCTGCGTATAATAATAATAATAATAATAATAATAATAATAATAATAATAATAAATGGGCAGGTTCCAGCATAAAATACAATACAGTAAAAATCAAACCCAAAACCAACCCTCCCACCCCTTAAAAAATCATTAATCATCAAGTTAAAAACAACAATTAAAATTTGGAGAGATGCCAACAATTTACAATAGCAAAACAACAGGGATGGTTTTTTTATGGTGGCTAAATGGGGAGGGAGAAAAGGAGATACAATTGGACAGGCTTCTTATGGATGGGAAGACTAGTCTGGAAAGGCCTGCTGGAAGAGATCTGTCTTGGCAGTCCTTTTAAAGCTGTCTAAAGTCATCATAGGACGGATCTCATCTGGCAGGCCATTCCATAATTTGAGAGTGGTAATTGAAAAGGCCCTCTGGGAAGTTGCTAATAGCCTAGATTTTTTCACCTGTAATAAATTCATCCCAGAGGACCTAAGTGCTTGGGGTGGATTGTACAGGAGGAGATCCTTTGTTACATGCCCCTAGTTTTTACCCTTGCCTTATCCACATGTCTTATTAAAATCCATAATTTTGGCCTCCAAACCAGCCCCCGACTTATACATGAGGCCAACTTACAGTCAAGTATACATGGTAACCAGAATTTGTCATTATGCTCATATGAGTGAATCTCTTTGGGGGGAAGCAGACTGGTGGCTCTGGGCCACCGTGGGAAGGAGCACCGCAGGACCGAGTGATTCCCACGCCTCGATCCTGCGGCGCTTCTTCCCTGTCCCTGAAAGGAGCGCTAAAATAGTACTCCTTTCACAAGTCAGTGAAAGTGCGCCTCAAAAGCGTGAGGCGCACTTTCCCTGACTTATCCGCCGCAGCATGTCAGGACGCTGTGGTGGGAGGTTGCCCCCGGAGCACCGGTCGTACAGAGGGCCGGCAACTCCAAGGGCAACCTCGGGAGGAGGAAGGGGCAACGAGCGTCCGGCTGCCCCTCCTCTTCCCTGCCTCAAGGACGGCTTAATAAGCCGTCTGCCGAGGCCCTACGTTAGTTTTAAATTACAGCCATACCCCAGTTAAGAAAACATTGCACAGTGAAGCTCCCTTTTCCAGTCTTTTAAAATATCTGCCCAACCCCTCCTTTTTCTCTTCATATTTTGTCTAGTTCAGAAATTTTTAGCAGCATCAGCATTGGGCAGAATGGTAAAAGAGGGCTGGAGAATGAAAGACTTCCAGTATTTATACTGCAGTAGTGTGCTTGCAGTGTGTTTTCAATAAACAAAGCTTGATCTGGAGAGATTGGGTTTCTGCTGTATGTATTCCTACTGTAGCTGTGTGTGCCTGGATCCAACAGGCCAGGTAAACAGCATCTGCCTTCAAGATGTATATTGAATATGCATAGACAGCAAAACAGAGAGAAAATGAGAAAGCAAATAAGCCTGCCTCACCAGCTATTCTCAGCATTTTAAAACAGCACAGTGCTGTTTTTGAGTTCCTGCATGGTAGGGGGTTAGACTGGATGGCCCTTGTGGTCTCTTCCAACTTTATCATTCTATGATTGTATGAAATAGACAATTAGATTAAAATATTTATAACAATTATCAATATTTTTAAGATATAAGACAGGCAAACATACACATCACCCATTGCAAAACTTTCTTGCCATATCCAAAGATAAAGACCATAGCCAAGAGCTTCCTTGAGTCCCTATATTGGAAGAAAAGTGGGATAAAATAATAATAATAATAATAATAATAATAATAATAATAATAATATCCATCTGCTGATTAAAATAAATCAAGAGGGGACTGATTTAGCTTCCTGTGGGAGGGAAATTCACTGTCTGGGAGTTGCCACCAAGGGGTTGTCCACATTAATGGCCTCATATTTTCTTGTTTGGACAGCACTGGCCAAAATCCTGGGGGCAGGATCAGGTTCGGTCGTGCCAGACTAGATGCAAATCTGGTGGATCTGGTCTGATCCCAGGGCAAAAGGGCCTTAATGCAGGTCAAATTCACCTGCCATTTGTCATGGAGTTTCTTGGAAACTGTGCAGCAGACCCTGGCTGTCCTGACAAGCCCCCACATTCCTTACCTCTATCATCAGTGTTACACATGAGTAGACCTCCTATTGCTGTGACTGACACAGAAACAGGGTGCCTGGCCATATGATTGCAGCCAGGTATCCTGTTTCCACATAAAAACACGACAATGGGGATCTATTCATGTGCAGCACTGATGATGGAAGTAAGGCTCTAGAGTGGTACTGGAACAATGCCATGGGGATGGACAGGTGTATAAATACTGTCCTGTCCCTGCACCAGCCTGGGGACTGATCTGAGTTGAGCCCAGGCATGGAAAGCAAGGGCTCAGCCCATTTTTTCCTAGCCTGTCTGTTCAGACCCCAAGAAGACTCTTCCTGTGCTATCACCAATTGTACCTAAAATGGTGGTGGAACAGAGAGCTGTCCTGTGAAGATTTAAGGTTCAGGCTGCCTTAGATGGGAGGGGGCAGTTTTCAGATAGTTTTGCTCACATTATGGGTAGGTCATGACCAACACTTTGAATTATGTCCAAAAATGGACTAGTAGCTAGAGAAGCTGTTTCAGCAAGGAAGTTATATGTGACCACTCAGCAATCTGGCCACAGCATTTTTGACCCACTGAAGCTTCAGAAATGTTTCTTATGGCACCCCATAGAGAATGGGTTATGGTAATCCAAGCGGGATATAATTAAGATATGTGTTACTTTAGCCAGATCAGACATCAGTGGTCATAACTGGCTTCTTAGTTTTAACTGTCCAGATACACACCTAACCACTGCTGAAACTTGGGTAGATTATACTTTTTCAATATCTGTAATGAATAACTAACATGTTCTTATTTAGTAATAATTCTGTTATTAATAAATATAAATTCCTATTTCAGGATGGATCTGATAAGTTTTTCTCTGATGCACACTATTTCTTTTCAGAAAAAAAAACAAGTTAACATTTGCCTGAATTTTCTGCAATAAGAATATTTAATTTTTTAAAAAAATGATGGCAGCAGATACTTCTTTTGCATATTGAACACCCAGTGTTTGGCCCTTTCATATCAAGGATCCTGAACTGATGGATCCATTTGAAGATAGGAACAGTAGGTGGTGGTGAAGAAGGCCCTAAAAGAGTCTTTTTTTTTTTTTTGTAATATCAAATGAGAATCTTTATTAGAATTTACACAATATTATATGCTGCAATGGAACTGCTGCCGTCACCTGCAATACCTGTGGGATGTTTGTATTCT
>JAIPUX010001880.1:79025686-79045606 GCA_020142125.1 Phrynosoma platyrhinos
ATAACCTCCAAGTTAAGGAACTTGGTTCTTCTTTAGATGAATCTTCAAGGGTACACACACTCTTTCTCTTTCTGTCTCATTGTGCAGAATTATTTGTTAAAGAAACCATGCCCAAGCAACACATCAACTTTGGCTGCTCCTGCATTGCAGAAATTTATTTATTTATTTTTGCTTTTAATTGTACTATTTTTTTATTTTTAAATTTTATTGTAGATATTTTAAAATACATACAAAAAATACAATGCTAGTAGTACTGTGTCATTGTATATCTTAGGCTGGTAATCCCCCTTCCTCCAATTTTAACTCCCCTTGCCTCTGAGTCTATGCCTGCTCTGTGTATAATATTTTCTGAATACAGCTTGAATAAATAGGGTGATAAAATGCAGACTTGCCTGACCTCTCTGCTGATGGGAACTATTCTATTTTTCCATATTCAGTTCTGACAGCAGGCTCTGTTATGCATCAGTACAATCAGGTGTAGTGGCATTCCAATTTCTTTAAGGGCATTCCATAATTTTTCATGATCTATTCAGTCAAAGGCTTTGCTGTAATCAATAAAACATATGTAGACTTTATTTTTTTGAAATCTCTGGTGTGTTCCATTATCCAGTGTATGTTTGCAATGTGATCCCTAGTGTCTTTTGCTTTCCTGAATCCAGCTTGCACCTCAAGGACTTTCTGCTACATACATGATAGGAGTCTTTGATGCAGAATTTTTACCATTACTTTACTTGCATGAGAAATTGGTGTGATTGTTCTGTAATTGCTACAATCTTTTGTGCTTCCTTTTTTATGGATGGGTATATATATTGATCATTTCCATTCTGTGAGCCACTACTTTGTTTTTCATATTTCTTGGCAGATTTTTGTTAACACTAAGGTTGACTCCATATATGTGGATTATAGAAATTCAATTAGTACGTCATCTGTTCTTGGTGATTTATTTATTTCTTTAATCATGGTTTTGTAGTACATTTGTCTATTTATGTAAGTATGTATGTATGTCTATATTTCATTTCATTTCTATTCCACATTTTCCCAGAACGGGACTCAATGTGGCACACAAATAAAATCATTATGATCCTCTTCTGATTGTAGAGCATCCCCACCCTTGTTTAAATTTGTCTTTGAATTCTACTAGGCACAGAATAGCCATTCATAGGGGGCATCATAGCAATACTCTGATTTCTGAAGGTAGTAAGTAGGGAGCTGTAGTAGAGTTCTCCCTGTGAACCTCTAAAATTACACAGGGCAATGTAGATGTCTGAATTTCTTGGAGAAAGGACAGAACAGAATTATAACAAGGAAATACATATACTCACAGAAATATCAGAAATTTCACCTGACATAACATGATATACAATGGGTTACATTGTGACTATCAGTGTTAGCCTAAATCCTAATATTTACTCATATTCGGAGTAAATCCATTAAGGTTCCATGAATTTCTAAATATCTGCTCTAAGAATGGCCTATTTTTTTGTAGAATAGTGGTATATAAACTTAAAACAAGCATATGTACTCAATTTAGGTTCAAATCCACCCACTAGTGTTTTTCTGAAATTTTAGGTGCCCACCCCACTCATGTTGGATTGTCAAAACTCACATTCCAGGACAATTAAACAAAAGAATCCAGGCTTTCACTGTGCCCTATGTTTTTCTCCTTCTTCTCCTCCTCCTCCTCCTCTAAATATGTTAAGTAGGTTAGCACTCAGTAAGCTAACCAATTCATCATAGGAAAATAAAAAAGAGCTGTAAGGCTTGAGACTGCTTCATCTGTGTTGCTATAATGTAGACATATCCACATAATGAAGATAAATGGATAGAAAAGGTACATAATAACATTCAGAATAAGATGCTGGTAAAACAGCACAAAAAGCTAAATCACACTTTGACTTGCAGCACCTGAATTACTTTCTGATGTCGGGATTAGCAAACAGTGTCTCCAGTACAAGGGATCACTCTCTCAATGGTAATTTGCCATCTGTTGCAAACAGGTGGCATTTCCCTTTGAACATGGCACAACAGCACATAAATGACGTGATAAATTTCCATTCTGGGATGTTTTGTTCAAAGAATGTGAATAATTTATACAGTTCTCTATGGTACCTAGGAACCTAAGATTTCTCTCCTTCCTCCTCCTTGTCCCCTTTCTTTCCCACTCATGTTCTTATTTGTAAGTCAGCTAGATGGCACACTTTGTAGATATTTCTAAGCTTTTTTCTAGACATACATAGGTATTTGTGATACCTTAAAAAAACCTAGCTCTAAAATAGTTTGTGTTTCCATACATGGTAATAAAATGTCAAAAATATCATGACAGTTATGTTCTAGAATATTAGGTTTCCATAAAAAAATAGTCAACTCTTGTTTTAATGTGACCATTTTAAGTAGTATATTAATGAATAGCTAGTTGCAAAAACAATGACATGTGATTAAAATTAATCTTATATATACTGATTAAAAGTGAAATTAGTCTGCTCCAACAGTTTGTGGACTGGTAATCCTGGATTATAGGAAGGTGCTTTCTTATCTCCTTCTGATTCAAGTATCTTCCTCTTTAGCTTCTCATTCTATTATTTTAATGTTGAAGCTAAGCCATTAATGCTGGTTGTATTATTTTGCTACAGCAAAGATGATCTAAATGCATTGTTTCTTAAAATTCTCATATAATATAATGGGTTTAACCCTGTTCCTTATGCTAGATAGCTTTGCCACATGCAAGTAATACATCTACACCCAATATATGTATCTACTGCCCTACACTGTTCATAAACTGTCCTGCTGACAACATTACATACACACATAGTGCTTGCTTGTCATTCATGGTCCAATCATTTCCTATGCAAGAGTACTTAATTTTGAATATCTTTAAATATTACCTAGCTGTTCACCAGCCTACAGCTGAGCATGTTTTATTCTGTTCCTGTTCATCAACTCCAAGGATTTCACTGTTACTGGGAAGTTACTTTCAGACTTTCAATTTTTCTAAAAATGTGGGCCTAAAATTGAACTAACATTTGTTTCTGCTTCTAACACAAATGGAAATGCCATGTTCTGTGACTTACTCATAAACCTGTAATTCCTTGTGCATGGGAGGGATTTGTTTTTAATAAAAATGTTATTGAGTTTTTGCACCTTCTTTTCCTCTAACATTTTTACACTACTACAGATGGTTTCAATTGGTGTATAATTTTTGAGTGGACAATTAAATGCATCTACAATGGCCTGCTGAAATGCAATGCCAACTTTTAATATTTTCAGCTAGGACATTTTCATAATTTTTCATCACGGAGTTTCATTTGTTTGAATTTAATTTTCTGGCAAAGGATTTAATTTGGTGTTTACCTTTGATTATTAAAATATGCCATTCTTTGATTAATAATTCTTTGCCTTTTTATACTTCTCTGGAACTGGTCTGAGAACCCACCCTACTTGCTCAAAGCACCAAACTAAAGTGCAATAATTCTTTTGTTGCTGTTTCTCCTTCTTTACTTCATCTATTTCTGTGCAGGATTTCTGTGCTTTCTGGATTATGGGGATGCACAATACATTTGGAATCTTAGATACAAATATGTATTGAAATAGAGGTATTTTTTCAGTTCTTCAGGAAGAAGTGTGTGCATGAGGGTAAGGGTGTGTAAGGGGAAGAGAGAGTGGGTCAAGACAAAAGGAAATGTGAGTAAGGATGAGTAATTTTCCCCCCACTTAATTATCCAAGTACACAGCACTGTGTGAGCAATAAACATATTGAAAGAGTACAAAGGGGTTGATTGCAGCTCATCCTAAGTAAGCAGTACCAGATAAAAGCAATAGGGGATGAAAACTAAAGTGAGTCACAATGCACTCCTCATCCACAACCTGAAAGAGTCTAGCAAACTCAGTGTAAGCTGTTAGGTAGGTGGGAATACACATTAAGGCTTTTTAAGGTCTAAAGGAATGGTATTGTGAAGAAGCCCTGGCTGAAATTATTTTAATAACTAAGTAAGTAAGTAAGTAAGTAAGTAAATAAATAAATAAAAAAAATTTTCTCTGAAGATGCTAGCCATAGATGCTGGCGAAACATCAGAAAGAAACTCTTCTAGAACATGGCCACACAGCCCGAAAAAACCCACAAAAAACCTAAAAATAAATAAAATATTTTCAAGTTCTGAGAAAGAGTGCAAATTTTCTGAAAAACAGAGCAAATGTTACACTTCAGGGATTCTTTCCTAAATGTCAGGAAGGGCTGATCAATTTTAGTAGCATCTACTAGCCTGATGTGACTGGGTGATGAAGAAAATTAATACTGTTTAGCTACTGTTCTACATTGGTACTAAGCTGTTGCTCATCATTGCTAAACACAGCTGAAAGTAAAGCAAATTTTTCTGTTGTCAGAAGTGTATTTTCCTTTTCTCTTTAAAACAACAATAAAACACAGACACTCACAAATCAGATGAAATGCTGTACAGTTACTTTTGCTTTAGGCTATGTTTGCAAATATCTGTGCTCAAGACTTTTGAAATGGTTTATTGCCATGTAAAATGGCATCTGGAAAAGAGAGAGAAAAAGAGGGTTTTAAAGAATTTGTCATCCTTTAGGATCTTTATTGTGATCACTTTTGAGATGTGGTATAGCTTTATTTTGTGAGTAGAAATTTTTATTACATTAGGGACTTCTATAAGGGATTAGGAGTGTGTGGTCCTCTGGATGTTTTTAAACTACAAATCTGATCAGCTGTAGCTAGCATAACCAATTGTGAGGGGTGATTGAAGCTGCAATCTAAGAACAACTGTCACACCACACAGTTGCCATCTTGTTCCACATAGCACATGGTGATTACAAAAATCTGTCACTTTTGCTTTCTTAGGTTTTTAAATATGAAATGCAGCAGACAAATTGAAATGGTGCATTTAATACCAATGGGAATATGGTATCTTTCTGTTGTATAAGGGTTAAAGAAAAGAGTTGGGAAGTCTAATTGCACACTAACATAGCTCACTACACTTTGAAAAGTGAAATCATTCAAAACTTTCAGCTTGGATGAATCCTTTAGTCTCTGTTTCTCCCACATTTGTTTTAAATCTTGAGTTCTTTGAAATATGAAGGAACTGCCAATTGTGTTAAAATTCTTATCAAAGATGAACTGAAACAATCATCCTTCCACCTCTACAAGTGAAGGAATGCTTCCTTGTAAACACTATATTAAACCTCCCCCTAGTGCCAGTGCATGGGCTGGCATCATTGGACTCCTACCAAGACCCAATAGGATGCCCTGCAGTAAGCACGTCATCTGCCACCAGTTAAATGGTTCTTGTTGGTATTGATGGCCGTCTGATGACAGCTGTGTAGTGACATGGAAAGGGTTGATCTATGTTTTCTAGGCCTGAACAAAAGCTGAAAACACAGCAGAGTAATCTTTCCTGTTAGTAGCCTGCCTATACAGTTCTCATAGCTATTGGGGTGGGTGATGAGTCACACTTGAGTACTTTGATTTGTTTTGTTTGGTTCTTTATTGCATAACCTTTGGGAAGCCATCTTCTCTTGGCTTCCCTGGGGAAGGGGAGGCACCCCAACTCAGGGATCCTGTGACCCTGCCATAGGGATCTGGAACATCAACAATAGGATACTCTGAGTAGAATCAATTGTTTAGAGTACTTCCATTAGCTGTAAGGAGATGCTGGAATGCATCAGCTAAAGCACTGGAATCCTTCCTCTGCTATAGATCAACTGCTGCATCATTTACCAACAATAAAGTCCATCTTATAACAATTAGGTATGCTCATTTTCAGTACCAAAGTCGTGGAAAGAACTAGAATTACATTCAGTTAGCTTTCAGAACATGCCCCCTGCCAATCTTTGGTGCTTCTCCTACTGGATTTTGCTGCCTGTCTACATGGTCTCAATATCTGAATGAATAATAAATATGCAATAATTTCTTCCTTTTTTGTCCTTTTTCTGGGGAAATGGTTCTATTGAGTTCCAGAAAGAAAAGCACACAAATAGGCATGAGTAATTGTGCTAACAAAGGAGTATTATCTCAGGGCCTGCCAAACCCTAGAACTAGCCATGTCTAGTACTAATTGCCCACTTTTTCATTATTTCTATCCAGAAATATTATTTCTGGCATATAAAATATTGTTTCCTGCACAAATATTTTCTATGAAAATCAACCACATGCAAATTTTGCACCGAATAAATCCTCAGTTATAACATCTTATGTGCAAGAAACATCATTTCTCACAGGAAATAATATTTCTCTGTAGAAATATTAATTTCTGCACAGAAAATGTTTTTTTCTTCTGTGCAAAAAACAACTACATGTCAATTTTGTGCAGATAAGTCCCAAAGTACAAGGATTCTCATCAGTCCATCATTCTTCTAATCAGTATTTCTGAAAATACTGAAAAACCTGTTTTAGACCATTTTTAATAATCTTTCATCCATTCTCTTATGCTGAGAGTATGCCACAACTTTGGTGCCATGACAAAGAAAAACCTCCATCTGGTAACCATCTGCATCATTCTAGGTAGTAAGGACATCTGTTGGAAGTTCTTTGCTGAATATCTTAATAACTGGATCAGTAACTACACATGGGACAAGTAGTCTCCTTCAGTATTAATCTCCCTATTTAAAAAAATCAGCAGGAAATCTAACAAATTGGATGACCATAGCCAATTAGCTGTTTCTAAAGTTTCTATTGGAAATTTGCAAAAACAATCCAATAAGCAGCCTAGCAGTTCTATGAACAAAGAGTAAGTAAGTAACTAAGCAAACAGGTAAGCAAGCACTAGTGCTTCAAACAAAAAAGTCAACTTTAGTACACTTTCAGCATTATGATTCCATTTTGACTATCATGGCATTGACTATGGAATCCTGGGGTTTGTAGTTTTATAGCATTCTGAGTATGAATTCTAATTGCCCCTGCCAAAACTTCAAATCTTAGGATGTTTTCATGGCAATTAAATGTTAGGCATGGTAACACAGCACGTGGAGACCACGTAACGTGAAGCACCAGGATCCAGACTTCTCCGATGAAGCAGGCTGCTTGTCAGCTGGAGAAACTCCTCTCCCCTTCCAGACAGAGCACAGAGACTCCACAGCCAGACATCTCACGAATGAGGCTTTAATCTTTGTTGCTCTATATACAGATATGTACAGCATACACCAACACAAGTCCAACAATCCACAATCCACACACCAACCCTCATGTGTGTCCAGAGGCTTGTGCTTTATATAGCCTGGGCTCCACATGGCTCTCTGATCCTGCCTCTTCCTGCTGGACATCTGTCACTCACCTGAGTGACACAGCACTTTTGCAGAAGTTTCTGTGCTTTCCAGCACCAGGTGACTACTCGAGAGAGCCTGTTTGTTCTGGAATAGTGGATGGTAACTTTGCATAAAGTGACTTAGGGCTTTTACAGGCTGCCAGAAATAATGCAGCTTGAGGCCACTTTAACTGTCCTAGCTCAGTGCTAGGGAATCATGGGAATTGTATTTTTATTCTTGGACATTGAGTCTTCTCTGTCAGAAAGCTCTGGTGCCACAATAAACCACAGTTCCCATGATTCCTTAGCACTGAGCCAGGAAAGTTAAAGTGGCCTCAAGCTGCATTATTTCTGGCAGTCTGTAAAGATATATCCTCTGAAGACGGGCAACTCTGGGCCGCCCCGAGAAGCTGCGGATTGGGACCGAGGCTGCCCCACGCCTCAGATCCAATCCACTCCTTTTCTGGCTCTGGAAGGAGTGTTAAAATAGTGCTCCTCCTGCAAGGCGCGGAAAGGGCACTGGAAGAGGTGGTGCGCACCTCTTCGGCATCTCTTCCGGTTCAGTGTGTTTGGACATTGAGCCGGAAGTACGTCATTGGAGCACCCACCATGTGGAATGGCGGGCGCTCCAATGACGTCCTCAGGAAGGGGTGGGGTAGCCCCCATTGTGAGGCTGCCCCTCCCCTTCCTTGCCTCTAAGATGGTGCTTTGTGCCATCTGCAAAGGCCCTTTGTTAGTTAATGGTCAAGAAAGCTTCCTCACCTTTCTGATTCTTACAAGAACTCTGCCTTTCTCATGTTCACTTGTCTGTTACTAATCATTACTCAGGAGTATCAAAAACAAAAACAAAAACAAAACCCAACAAAAATAACAACAAAAAAACACAATTTGTCTCTGCCTCCAATAAAGCTACCATAAAATTATTGTCACTTTTTCAATATGTTAATGTTGCCAAAGAAAGGAAAAGATGGTGGGTGTAGCCATCCAGGTAGTATCTTAATTCCAGATTGGAAGACTTTGGGCCTTTACAGACTGCCAGAAATAATGCAGCTTGAGTCTACTTTAACTGCCATGGCTCAGTGCTAGGGAATCATGGGAATTGTATTTTTTTCTGAGACATTGAACCTTCTCTGTCAGAGAGCTCTGGTTCCACAATAAACTACAGTCTCCATGATTCCCTAACACTGAATTAGGGCAGTAAAGTGCTTCAAGCTGCATTATTTCTGGCAGTCTGCAAAGGCCCTTTGTGGCTTTCCAGACATGGCCCTCCTTCAGCATCCACATGCTTGCTAAAGCTGGCGGGGGTGGGGTGGGGTGGGGTGGAGTTGTAGTCCAAGAATATCTGGAGAATCATATTCTTTCTGGCTCTGCCTTAAACTTCTTTTTTATTGTTTCCATGCTACAAATTGAGAAAATCTCAGTGGATTTCTAGGGGAAACAGTAGATTGGCTATTAATGATCCATATCATTTAATATAGAAAAAAATAACAAAGCATCCTTTGTTGGTATACCCTTAATAAACAGCTTAAATGATAGCAGTGATTCCCATCCTTTTGGACCCACAGCTTAGAGCAATGCAATTTGTAACTGTAGGAGCCTGCGGAACTGGTTTAATATAATGGTGTGTTGATGAATAAATTCTTCTTCACCGGAATTTAGGAATGTAAATCCCAAAGCTGCTTGTTCAGCTCTATGTTCCAATTACAGTACTGTCTGTGAATTTCTAGGTCAGGAAGAAAAGCATCAGGCATTTGCATGTTGGGTCCTTCAAGGGAGTGGAAAATGTAATGAAAATGGGAAATAGACTGAGAGCTAGGTAATTGATTTAAGTTGCTGCCAAGGCCAAATGCTACAGATGAATCTGCACCATCGCTAGGATTTTTTTTTTTTAAAAAAAATTGATACTGGCAAAGGTCATATATTTGGAAGGAAAACCAGAATTGGCACATGAGGGCAAATGGTTGTTAGAGATACAGAACAAAACTTTTTAACAGCCATGGCTTGAACATGCATTAACTTTCAGCAGCCCACAATGAGTGCAGTAAAATTTCTCAATGGTAGAAAAAGTTGGACATAAGGCCTTCCTACAACCACAAATAATAAATAAATAAATAATCACAACCACCTTTGGTGGCTTTAAAAAAATGTAAATATTTGTCAAGTGGAATTATGAACAGTAAGCCTTTCCTGAATGCATTAAAACTCTCTCCAGTTGTTTGGCACTTGTGACTACTGAACATGTGAAGAGACTTCTGAGAATGCACCAGCCATCTCCATCCCTAGACACAGTGTGCATGTCAGCAATGCAATTGGGTGATGTGTAATTGGTATCAATGTTTTCAGTGCTGTATGCATTTGCAGAAGTTCTGTTCATGGAGACAGGAACTCTGAACATCTATATGTACATAGACCTTTGAGAATTATGCTAATGGGTGGGGGACATGGCTGGCATACACATCAGCAATGAGGGAATGGGGTCAACATGTGTGTTCTTAGAAAATATCTTACCAACAATAATGCCAAGGAAATATTTCACTCCCAGCAACAAGCACAACTGAGTAGAATTTGCTTTTAATGTAGATATCAGAAAGACCTACTCCAGATCATCTGAAGGATAATGGTTCTTGTTCTACAGCAACTTGCAAAAAGAACACTGTCTTGCCCACATTTTATCAACTCATCTGCAGGAATATCATGGAGGATCTTGTCAAAAAGCTTTACTGATATCAAGATATGCTATCAGGCTTGCAATTCTATGAAGAAAGAGAGGTTCAAAACACACTGCAGAAATAATCCAGTTTGAGACCACTTTAACTCAGTGCTAGGGAATTCTGGGAACTGTAGTTTTGTGCGACATTTAGCTTTCTCTGTCAGAGAGCTCTTGTGCCACAATAAACTACAATTCCCAGGATTTCCTAGTACTGAGACAGGACAATTAAAGCACTCTCAAACTGCAGTGTGTTTTGGACCAGAGATATGATTAATCTGGCATGTCTTGTTTGAGAAATCCATGCAGGCTGGTGATAAACACAGCATCCCTTCCCAAATGCTCACAAATTTATAACAAATTTATATAATATTATATGAATCTAATGTCTGTATAGTATTTCAGAACCTATCGTATATTAATGTATTGTGGATTTCGATATGGTATAGAAAATAATTCTGGACTCTTGATATACTGAGAAATCCTGCAACTAGATTTTAAACCAATTTGCAGAGAAATTATGTCCCCCTAATCCTCTCAGCAAGAATTGTGTTTGAGAATCAGGAAGCCTATCCAACAAAAATGTGAGATAGATGTATATCAGATTCTAATTCTTGGTACTCCAAATGACAAATTTATGTAACAATATATTTTATTTTTATTTATTGATGTATTAATATAGCTGTTGGCTAGATGGTGAATCACTTAATATATGATTTATTTGGAAAAAAAATCAGCCATGTTCCATGTATTGTAGTCATTTCACTTCACTCTTCATTGCCTATTGATATTATATGAGTAGGTATACCTGTTCACATTTATAAATGAAAGAACCATGGCATTTTAAAATATAAAAGATTAACTTGCTAATATAATTTGTTAACTGCATCACAAACAATTATTTTATATTTTTTAAAAAATATATGGTGTGCAACATGTATGCATGCTCTTTTTTAAATATAGTGACCATTTAAATGGAGAATGGAGTTTAGTGTTTCTGATGAGCTTGCTTTTCAATCTTTGTTTTGCTCAATAGATCATTCCACAAGCCCATGTGGAAATAACCAGCCTGTCAGGAAAATATCGCAAAGGTCAAAGTGGTAGCATGAGCTGTCATGCACCGAATAGCAAGTGCACACGGTTTGATACCTTTGTCTCATGACAAAGACAGGAAAGAGACTGGGAAATGTGTATTACCTAAAACAGCTAAGTTTTTGTCTGGCTCAGTGTACCAACTTCTGTTCTTAAGTCTCCGTAAGCTTGTTGGCATGATTTATAGATATATCTTTATTATTATCATAGCCCTGGAGAAAGAAATGGTATGTCATATTACTTCCTGATAACACAGTATGGACAATTGAAACACTGCTTTCAAAACTGGTTGACAAATCTGGAGGGTGTTGCATAATATGTCTTCCTCCTAGAGTTGAATGTGTGACCTTCAAAACAAGAGTGACCATACTTTATGAGTGAGCAGTATTTTAAATGATCTATTCCTCTTTTTTCAGCACATGTGTTTATTGCTTGTGCAGCAGTTTTTCTACTAAAAGGAGACAGTGGAAAATAATTCCTTCATGTTCTTTGCACATGCAAAAATTTTGCATTGTATTCCACTGATTAGCATACATTTTTCATAACTGGAGTCAGATAAGATTTCTACAAGGAAAGTCAAACATGAGTTATTATGTTTGATATACCCAAAGTAAATGTTCTACTTTGCTGAAAAATTCTAATAATGATAGTTGTTGGTTAACACAATTTTCTTTGGTTGTGAGTAGGCAAACCTTGAAAATTCTCAGATCAGCTTGGAAGCTCTTTGAAGTACAGCTGCTCACATATTTAGACAATGGAAATTGATCCCATAAATAGATATTACTTAAGATTCACCCTTTGTTCTCTTGGGGAAACTAGTCAATACACAGCTTGCAGCAGATTTATTTATTAGGTGGATGGTGAACTAATCTGTTAAACCAATGTTCCTGTTTTTGAGATCTAGCCATCAAGAAGAAAGTGTGATGTGAGGCAAGTGGTGCAGTGTTGGACTTGACCTTCAAAGACCTCAGTTTTAATCCTCATTCAGTATAGGCTCACTGGGTGGCCTTAGGCAGGAATCCTCTAGTGAAACACAAAATAGGTATGAGGTTATGATAAGACATCTCATTATACTGAGTTTTTGAGATAGGCTACAGAGTTCAAGCAATGTTTAGCCCAGCTTTGCTCCAGTTGGATATTGCTGTCTGTTGTGTGACACTTGCTCTCTTAATCCTATATGTATGTTTATGGGCATTGCAACAAAGGGTTGCCAAAAGAAAATCAAATAGTTGTCAAACACAGAAGCAAATTTATAGTACAGCATCTAGAGTCAGATATTGAACACATAATATTACTGCAATTGTCCTGTTGGAAGGGGTAAGCTGCTCTTTGAATGGATGGTAAGGATTAGCGTACTAGTTGGGGTGCTTCATTTCTTCCTCATTACTTATTACCATATCCACATAGACCCCCTCCAGTTGCCTTTTTTTGTGGGGGGGTTGGAATGAGTAGTTATGAAGACAAACATAAATTGATATCCCACATTTTAAAAAATTACCTGTTTGTGTGTGTTTTTGTGTGTGTGTGTGTATAGATAATTGTTGATATCCTACATCTTCAACTTAGGGCCTTTACAGACTGCCAGAAATAATGCAGTTTGAGGCCACTTTAACTGACCTGGGTCAGTGCTAAGGAAGCATGGGAACTGTAGTTTATTGTGGCACCAGAGATCTCTGACAGAGAAGGCTCAATGTCCCAGAAAAAATACAGTTCCCATGATTCCCTAACACTGAGCCAGGACAGTTAAAGTGACCTCAATATGCTTTATTTCTGGCAGTCTGTAAATGAATGCATAACTGAATAACATCTCCTAACCTCACCAGCCACCAGTCACATCAAGCAAAAGAAATCTGTTTAATTGCTGGTGAAAGGAGGGTGATTTTCCAGCCCCTTTCCACCAGCAAGTGAGGCTGTGACAAAAAGAATAGATTCAGCTCCTACTTCTGGTTCTCACAGCCTTGCAGAAGAGGGCTGGAAATCTTACCTCTCTTGTTCCCAAATCAGCAGCCGAACAGATCTAATTCACTCAATGTGACAATAGTGCTACAATTGTGACTACAAGGTAAAGACACATTAAGTTCTATGGGAGTTACTCCCCTCGGAATTTGTGATGGCAGCCAAATGCACACTTATAAGGGAATAAGAACTTATAAGACTTGATATTTCTTTGGGTCTTTAATTGTAAGTAAATTGGGATAGACCAAAAATTGAAATATTTTATTTGGTATAAGCTTTTCTGAACTGCACCCTAATTCTTCAAATGCAAGTGGAAAGCCTCTGACAAACAAAACAGCTGGACACCCTGGGTGGGCTTTCCTCATTGAACTCCTGGCATGTGTCCATTGAAAGAGGAGGCTTTAAAAGGAATATCTTCAGTTTTGTATGTTTTTCCTCTTCATTTCCCTAGTTTCCTGCAGGGGAGATGCTTCTTTCTCCCAGGGAAATTTCTATGGGACCCATCTCTTTGAGAAAGGTTTGAAGGGTCTTTGGTTGGTAGAATAAGAAAGCTGAACAACTGTGGGTATGGGTGTGCAAGCACAAATTTCTTTACTTCTCCTTCAGGATAAGGAATGTAAGAGATGCTTTTTTTTTTTTTCCCAAGAGGAGAGGTGGAAGTTGGTTCCCCCACACATTCTGAGCTGTAAGGGGGAAGAGCCTGACCCATTTTGTTTTGCAGAGCAGAGGAACAGCTAGATAAAGAGGAGAGGTACAGCCAACCAGGAACTTTTAACTCCTATCTATATGCTCACCACACCCCATCCCTCCTTTTTCCCTTTAGGAAATAGAATCATGACTAAGTTGAAACAAACCCAGTCTTCTCTTCTCTTCCATTTGAGGAAAGTGCATCTGTGTGCCTGAGCAATGGAAATGCTAAGACATGATGTTTTAGTATGTAAGTATGTAAAGGAAGTTTTTTATTCTTAAGATGGATTTTATCAGTCTAGTAAAGCACCATATAGCATGGGATTTGTGATGATGGTGGGGAGACACATGCTACATCAATAATAATAATAATAATAATAATAATAATAATAATAATAATAATAAATAATGCCTCAAACTGCATTATTTCTGGCAGTCTGTAAAGGCCCTAAGTTGCAGATGTAGGATATCAACAATTATTATTTATATTTTGTCTCTCTGTAGAATACAACCAAGGCAGCTTACATGATAAAATCAACAATCCTGTCCCCCAATAGCCCACCCCCCAAAATATAATTAAACAGTCAGATTTTTAAAACATACTTAAAAATAACAAACTACAAAAAACCATTACAAAAAATGACGAATGAATTAAAATTATAATAGTTGTGGCAGGAATCAGGGACAGGCATAACTATTTTCAATGGCCGGTTATCTACTCAGGAAAGGCCTTATCTGTCTTAACAGCTTTTTAAAAGCTGTTTAAGGTGGTCAAGTGACAGATCTCATCCAGCAGACCAGTCCAAAATCTGGGAGCAATAGCTGAAAAAGTTCTCTGGGCAGATGCAGATAATCTGGTTTTTATAGGTTGCAATAAATTTTCCCCAGAGGACCTTAGTGTGTGGGGTGGATTATATAGAAGGAGGCGGTCCAGAACATAGGTTGGACCCAAGCCATTTAGGGTTTTAAAGGTAATACCCAACATCTTGTACTGCACCCGGAAACTGATAGGCAGCCAGTGAAGTGATCTTAGAATAGGTGTTATATGGTCTGTTCTGGTTTTACCTGAGACCAACCTGGCTGCCATATTTTGTACCAATTGAAGTTTCCAAACTAGGCACAAGGGTAACCCCATGTAGAGTTCATTGCAGAAGTTGAGATGAGAAGTTACCAGTGCATGTGCCACAGTTTCGAGGTCCCTAACCTCCAGGAAAGGACACAGTTGGCGTATCAGCCGAAGCTGATGACAGGCGCTCCTGACCACCACATTCACCTGATTTGTCATCTGAAGTGATGGATCTAGGAGCACCCCCAGACTGTGAACACAGTCCTTTGAGGAGAGTGTGACCTCATATAGGACTGTGGATTGTATCCCAATACCTGGGTTCAGGGCCATTACTGTTAGTACCCCCATTTTGTCTGGATTCAGTTTCAATCTGTTTTTCCTCATTCAGTCCATTACATTCATTGAGAGGGGAGACACCATCTCAAGTCAAAGCTGTAGACCGAGGCATGGAGAAATATATATGGGTGTCATCAGCATACTGATAACACTCCACCCCATGTCTCCAGATGATCTCTCCCAGAGGCTTTATATATATATGTTAAATAGCATTGGGGGCAGGATGGCACCCTGAGGGATGCCACAATTAAGCTCATTTTTCTATGAACAACTGTCCCCAAGCATCACCCTTTGGAATCTGCCCAAGAGGAAGGAACAGAACCATTGCAGTGCAATGCCTCCAATTCCTAGTTCTCTCAAACGTTCCAAGAGGATGTTGTGTCAAAGGCTGCTGAGTGGTCCAGTAGCACCAACAAGGTCACACTACCCCTGTTGATCCCAAGACAAAGGTCATCAGCTAAGGCAACCATGGCAACCTCCATTCCATATCCTGTCCTAAAGCCAGTTTGAAATAGATCCAGATAATTGGTTTCCTCCAAGACAACTTGGAACTGAAGAGCAACAGCCCTCTCAATCACCTTGCTCAAAAAAAGTAGTAAAGAGACTGGCCTATAGCTGTTCATGTCCAGAGGGTCAAAGGAAGTTTTTTTTCAGAAGCAGCATAAACACTGCTTCCTTCAAGGAAGATGAAACACGGCCTTCCCCAAGGGATGCATTGATGATGTCCCTTAGGAATATCCTCAAGACATCTCCCCCCTGGATGGCCAGCCATGAAGGGCAAGGGTCAAGAGGGCAAGTTGTCTTCCTCACTCTACCAGCGAGCTTGTCCACATCATCAGTACTCACTGGTTGGAACTAATCCAGTATAGTGTCATAAGCGGAGTTGCTGGATACCTCATCTATCGATTCTACTATAACACCAGTGTCCAAGTCGGCTTTTATCTGAGAGATTTTATCTGCAAAGAAGTTGTTAAATGCATCACAGCAGGCCATTGTTGGGTTAAGTAATGGATTCTGTACAGGTGGGACCTGTGTCAGTTCCCTTACCATCTTAAACAGCTCTGATAGATGGGATTCTGCAGATGCAATATGTGCAGAGAGGAAACATTTCCTCACTGCATGTATTGTCTCTCTATAGGAGCAAAAAAAATTCTTATCATGAGTTCTGTCAGATAAGAGTTGAGTTTTCCGCCAGACAAACTCTAGTCATTGTCCAACCCGCTTCATCTTCCTAAGTTCTTCTGTATACCATGATTGCTGACTACAAGCGGGTTGGAAAGGACACTTGGGAGCAATCATGTTGATAGCCTTGCCGAGATCAGTATTAACCAAAGGTTTGAAAGAATTGCTGGCATTACCAACCATTAAATCATGTAAGGCTTTCTGGAATCCAATTGGTTCCATTAGTCTTTGAGGGCAGACCATTCTAATGGGTCCTCCATCCCTGACAAGATGGATAGTGCTTCTAAGTTCAGCCTTGATCTGGAAATGATCCATCCATGACAATGCGGAGGTTTTTATTACTTTTATTATTCCTGTTCTGTACTGAAGACCGCATCAAGATTATGACCTGCACAATGTGTGGGCTCAATGACCAATTGGGATAGGTCCATGTTTGTCATAGAGTCCATGAACTCCCAAGCCGCACCTGTTAGATTTGACAAATTGGTCTCAAGTGGAATGTTGAAGTCACCCAAGACTAAAAGTCTAGGCGACTCCAACAGCAACTCTGAGACCAGCTGTGTCAGCTCGGTTAGGGAGTCTGCTAGATAACAGGGTGGATGGTATATTAGCAGAATCCCCAAACTATGCTTGGTCCTCAGGCTCAGGTACTTACACTCAAAGTGGACTGTTTTCCAGACAGGTATCCTGGTCAAGGGATGGTTATTCTTATGAACCAGGGCCACTCTACCCTCTCCCCTTTACCTGCTCACTGACAGAGTACCCAGCTGGGAGGGCCTGTGCTCAAGTTATAGTGGTGCCTTCTCCTAGCCAGGTCTTTGTAAGGCAAGCCAAATCGGAATCTTCATCTAGAAGAAGATCATAAATGATCTGAGTCTTGTTTTTGAACAACCTGGTATTGCAAAGGAGCAAGGTAGCACTCTGTGGAATAGTTGGTGCGTTCTCCAATCCATTCTGGGAAACAGAATGAATTGAAGGTGGGATAGCTTTCAGACATCGATCCTTCCTTCTTTTGTAACAGGCTTTCATCCTTTTGCCACCATAACTTCCTTTTCCCTGCACAACCTGGATTTTGACCCCCAGATCGCAACCTGCCCTTATTCATAGAGCCATTCAAATCCCCACAAATTACTGCTGGGCAGCAAGCCTCCAGCAGTCTTGGAGGGCCAGAAGGGTGGGGTGGTGGAATGACTTTTAAGCTAGCCACTCCTGGCCATGCCCCCTCTCCCTGCTTCATTTGTCTCAGCTGCCTTTGGCCCTGATGGAATGGGGGAAGGAAGGCTTCCTCCATGTCCTCCGGCAGGCTGGGTGGGTGGGTGGTGTTCCTGGGTGGTGGTGGAGTGACTTTTAAGCCAGATG
Source organism: Phrynosoma platyrhinos (assembly GCA_020142125.1). Taxonomy (NCBI): domain Eukaryota; kingdom Metazoa; phylum Chordata; class Lepidosauria; order Squamata; family Phrynosomatidae; genus Phrynosoma; species Phrynosoma platyrhinos. The sequence goes on from JAIPUX010001880.1 coordinate 79,043,319, forward strand.
CTCCTGGCCATGCCCCCTCTCCCTGCTTCAATAGTAATCACATAAGATTATTTATGCCCCTAACAATTCTTGCTCTGAGAAAATCAAAATAATTGAAATAGTGTGTGAAACATTATAGCATGGGAACACAGGGAACTTTTCTCAGGAGTGATTTGAATAGTTGCAAGGGTTTAATACAAAACAAAAATTGTTGGAAGCTACAGGAAGTATATATCTCTGCCATATGCACCCATTAAGAGTAAATAAATCTGTCCACTTGTTGATCCAGACATATTTGCAGCTTACCTTGCAGTGCCTTATTGCAGAAGACTTGAAAAATGAGTTCTTTGCTGTTTAAATTATTTGCAACTCATGAACTACAACTGTACAAACACTGCTTGGTGAATCATCTTGGAGTATTTCAGTAACCTTAGGCAATGTTGCTGTGTGATAGAAGGTTGCATCACCAAGGTGACTTTTTGTTGCTTGGAAGAAAATTAACTTATGGAAAAGAAACCCATTATGAAATGTAATCATACGTATGATATTTACTCCCTTGCTACTTAAGTAATTAAAATAATACATTTCTTCACATGTACAAAAATACAGACTAACCCACAAGCCATTTGAAATCAAAGGCTGATAATTTCTAAATTGATCCAATCCCCCTTTCTTTATTGGAATATAATCTGTTTTAAAATCTAGAGTTCAACATGTTATCAGATTGTAGACAATTACATTATATTTCCATGAAGCATGGATGCTGTTTGAAAGCATTGTAAAGAAATGAGAGGTGTCAAATTAAAACATGTAGATTTACTGAAAAACATCAGAGTCCTTTTGGCTCCAGAAAGGTATAGGAGCTTGGGAAAAAACAATCTTGCACATCTCTCATTGGCTAGCCTGCTGTGTTATCACAGAGCTCTGAAAAGCAGATAAATGGACTATATCCTGAAGCCAGGAGCTCAGCTTATGTACTTTCATGACCTGCTGTAGCCATCACTGTAGCTTCTAAGAAGTTTAACTGTCAGCTCAAAATACAAAGAATAGGTAAGATAGGCCTAGAACAAGGAAGCTTGAATGTGCATGTAAGATGTCAATGGATGGGTGATTAATCTCTGCAATTTACAAAAGTTGCCTTATGCAATGGCCATCATGCTTGAAAATTCTTCACCATATTGATAGGCTCGACAAGACAGGCTATGAGTAACTAGGAATGCACACTCTAATAAGGAGACTTTGTGCAATAATAATAATCTATTTATTTATTGCCCGCCCAATCACAAGGAATCTGGGCAAGTTACAGCAATAAAAAAATACATAGAATAAAAGGAAAGAGAGGGGAGGAAAGTAGATTTTGTCTAGATGGAGTCACATTACGTCAGCTTTCATCCACTGCAGCCTGTGTTGCAGTTATTCCCCTAAAGAAATATTTCCAATAAAATCCACAGATCATTATATAAAATTTTGAGAGATAAAAACTTAAAGTGGCCAAAACACATGTCCTTCGGCAGGCTTGAGAAAGTGTCTTCTTCTATGTATGAAATGATTTGGAACTTGATAAGAGCTATGACACAAAAACAGATATGGAAATGGTGAAATGAGACAAAACCATTGGTGCAAAAGAAGATTTATTGGTGTTTCATGGATGCAGCATGTATACTACAGCAAAGAAGGGCCATCTTTTCTTATGAAGTGAGCTGCATGCCTGCAAAGCAATACCCTGGACTCTTGGTTCTGGGCGACTTCAACATCCCACTCGAAACCAGTTTGCAAGATCTAACTGGTGCGGCTTGGGAGTTCATGGATACCATGACTAACATGGGCCTATCCCAATTAGTCAACAGGCCCACGCATTGTGCTGGTCATACCCTTGATGCGGTCTTCAGTACGGAGCAGGAATATTCGTGGGCGGAGGTTAAGGAAACCTCCGCTCTGCCATGGACAGATCATTTTCTGATCAGGGCTGAAATAAAGGCTATTGTCCACCCTTCTGGGGGTGGCGGACCCATTAGAACGGTCCGCCCTCGAAGGCTAATGGAACCAATTGGTTTCCAGAAAGCCTTAGAGGGTTTAATGGTTGGCAACGCCGGTGATTCTGTCGAAGCCCTGGTGGATACTTGGAACACTGATCTCACCAGGGCCATCGACACAATCGCTCCCAAGCGTCCTTTCCAGCCCTCTTCGAATCGTAAGCCTTGGTATACAGAGGAGCTTACGAGGATGAAGCGAGCTGGACAACGACTGGAGTGCGTATGGCATAGGACTCGACTCTCATCCGACAGAACTCGCCTTAGGAAGCATCTTGA
>JAIPUX010001880.1:79050736-79062879 GCA_020142125.1 Phrynosoma platyrhinos
GTCCAGAATTTCAGTGTTTTCAAACAGCATTTTATGCCCAGGATGGCATATGCCCAGGATGGCATAAAATTTTATGCCATCCTGGGCATAAAATCCATGGGCCGCCCCAGGAAGCTGCACTGCGGGACCGAGGCATCCCCACACCTCGGTTCCATGGCGCAGTTTCGCTGCCCCTGAAAGGAACACTAAATTAGCGCTCCTTTCACAGGTTACCAAAAGCATGCCGCAAAAGGCTGCGGTGCACTTTCGGCGACTCTTCCGCTGCAGCGTGTGCGAACGTTGTGGCAGGAGGTCCTCCTCGGAGCGCCAGCCGTGCAGAGGGCCAGTTGCTCCGAGGATGACCTCATGAAGGGGTTGGGGCGCCGATCGTGCGGCTGCCCTCCCCTTCCCTGCCCCCAAGATGGCCCAATTAGCTGTCTGCTTAGGGGGAAAGTGGTGTCAAATTGCATTATTTCTGCAGTGCAGTTGAAGCCCAACTGTGGAGATTATCCCACTGCTCTAATAACCCGGCTTACTACTTCTGAACTGAAGTCTAATTCAGGAGGCAGCTGCATCATATCATAAGGATTTTGCCACTGAAGCCACTTGGTAAGTCCAGCCCATCTGCAGTCTGGGTCCCCAACACACTTCGGCAGCCTTATTTCAAAACTGGGAGCTTTCCAACTTGAAAAAATGGCTGCTGAAGCATGCCAGAGACCTGGGCTGCAGTCATGCTGGACTCGCCTGGCAGCTTCAGTGGCAAAATTTTTGTGATAGGACCCAGCTGCCTCCTGAATTGGACTTCAGTTCAAAAGAGGTAAGCTGGGTTATTAGAGCGGTGGGATAATCTTCTGTGTTTTAAGGCTCAGTAGGAACTTAAAGCTGGATCCCCTTATTCTTAGTCCAACATTCTAAGCACTACAGCCTATTCTTTTCCTCTCTGTCTATCTGTACATATACAGGTGTATGCTGAGAAATAGATAACATAACTCAGCTGATGGTAGGGTACAAGTGATGCCAGCAATAGAATGTGATAGTTGAGGGGAAGCAGCTTTTGAGATTCTGAATGAACTTAAAGCAGAATGGGTTAGAAATGTATGGCCTACTGCTCAATGTTTTCCTATCATGACCAAATTACAATGCAAGCTTTCCCTACTCATTCTAGCAAGTGGCTTTAAATCAAGGTCAGGACTTTTTAAAGCTACTATAACTGTCGACTAACTAATACTACATATCTTCTAAAATAAAATATCACCTGTAAATAAATGTCCATAATAGCCATTTGGAAATAGAACACTATCAGCAATGCAAGTTACCTAATCTTATAATACAAATGCTCTCTAGTCATCCAACACATGTATATGTAGCTCTGATTTCATTCTGCCCAATGAAGAGAGATGAAGCCTGTATGTTCCAAACCCCACCAAAATGCTCCCTCAAATAAATATTTTACCTGTTTTGTTTCATCTTAAAATTCAATGCTCATCAATTAACAGTCATGTGCAGCTCTGTTACAGGGGTAACTTTCTATCTACACTCACTGACCAAATTGCATTTCTTTCCCCTTGGTGATTTTTCCAGCTGGGTTGCTCACAAAAGTGCTAGCTCATGGGTGATTACATAAGAAAAGTGATCTGCTTGAATGTCTGACTGGTGATAACAACACATGGATACTGGGGCATTGTTCTGGTTGCTAATAGAAACTCAGATATGAAATGAGAGCAAGATCCCCAAAGTTCACTGACCATGAATGCAGCCCCTGTAACTAAGCACTGTGTTGACCCTGCTGCTTTTCAGATTAAGATTTATCTTTAAGTTACATAGATTCTACAAGACAAAAGTTCTAGTCCTGAATCTTTTACATTTACTACAGCTTGTTTCTTTTTCCTCCCATGCCTAGCAAACAAATGATTCAGCAAATCAGAAATGTTCATTATCATTTGACCACAATAATGTTGCCACAGCTTCATGTTTCAAGAAGATATGCAAGTTGTTTTGACAATGTGTGTACTATACTGTAATTCTACTGTGTTTTTGTGGGCTTTTGTAGAAGCTTACATTTGGGGTGCATAATTATACTACCATATCTTTAAATTCCTTCTCCCTTGTTTAAAAGGATTCCAGTCACTCAGGCAGGCAATGGGGGGAAAACTACCATTGTGTGATTTAATATGATTTGCCAAAATATTGTAGTGAACTGGCCACGGTTCTTGCCAGTCTCCATGATGTCATCATTTTGACAAGAAGGAGCTCCCTTATTCTTCTACCTGAAATTGCTGCACTAAGTGGATCTTTTTTCTGAATAAAGATTAACAGAATTGTGCTGGCAATCTGCATTAATTCTCACCCCCTACTTTGATAAGTTCTGCACTGTAGATACAGTATCTCCTCCAAATTTGTGGGGATCCATTCTGGAAACCCACACCCATGAAAATGGTAGCTTGCAAATATTTGAGCCCCATTGAGAATAGTGATGTGCATATCCATGGGGCATGCATGGGGACACATGCGCCACCATTTTGTCCCTGCCCGCTTGTCCCTCCTGTGAAGAGAAAGAACGCGGACTCGAAGTCCGCAAACAGGGAGGGATAACTGGATATTAACCTACCTTCACAGAGATAAATTTGTCAAGAAGTTCAGTTCTATATCTTGTGATTTAAATTGGAATACAGGTTTTCCCTCCCATATTGTGCATCCTATTTAGAGGACCAACGCTAGGATGTTTGTTAGGTTGACCATGTGATATATATTAAAGAGAACAGTCCTCATTTTGAAGGAGTGGCAGAGATTTCAATTAATCCTCTCTTTGACAGGTTGTCAGAGATGAGTCATCTACATTAAGGTGTCCTTTATTTTAGGAGCAGACAGTCAGTAGAGTGGGATCTGTTGATATTGGTACATCTCCATATGATTTGCATTAGAACATCAAAGGTTTTGAACTCCCAGTGTATAAATATAACCTCCAGTGTTACAATAGCAAAAAAAAAAAAAAAAAAAAAAAAGCCTTGCCCTTTTCTTAAATTAAGTTGTTTAAACCAAGACATCTTAGAGAAAGACAAGAATAAAATTGTGTGAAGGAATTTATTTAAGTCCTTCAATTTTGGTACAGAAATAAATGCTTGCATGTCTTCACAGCTGTTTTATTCCATAATCCCACATCATGAGGTGTTATTTTACCTGTGCTTCCAATTGGTAGATTTTTAAACTGAAAATCACAGTAGATACCGTAAGCCTGAAATCTGCCTAATCCTGATCTATTTGGAGGATGATCAAGTGCAGAGACCCTTTCACACTATACAATCATAGTGTGATATTCCACTTTAACTATCATGGCAACATCTTATGGCAGGGGTAGGCAACTTTTCCCCTTCAAGGGCCGAGGGACTTCAGCTCCCAGAATCCCAGGAGCTATTGGCCAACATGGGACTATTGGCCAACATGGCTGAGGCTTCTGGGAGCTGAAGTCCCTCAGCCTTTAAAGGGGAAAGGTTGCTGATCCCTGTCTTATGGCTTCCTGATGTTTGTGGTCAGGTGAGAAAACTAGGACTCTCTAGTTGGAAATTCTAAATACACCTAGAATTCCTTAGCCTGGTTTAAAGCTAAAGAAACATAAACTGGTAGAGCAGACCAATCAACATTAAGCAAACGAACAAGAGAATAAGCAGGAAAAGAGGTCATTTGGCCACACTATGAAGCATTGTAGTAAGATGCATTTGTATTTCTATTGATATTACCATAACTAATTCCAAATGTACAATGCTACATATGCTACATATATATTAGCATAAACCAAAAAGATCTTACTGTTTATTGTAGGAGTTGTTCTATGTTTGATTTTAGATGCAAGCTGCCTTGATGGCCATGGCTAAAGGCGGGGTATAAATTATATATCAGGGGTAAGCAATCTTTCCCCTTTAAGGGCCGAGGGACTTCAGCTCCCAAAATCTTAGGAGCTATTGGCCAACATGGGACTATTGGCCAACATGGCTGAAGCTTCTGAGAGCTGAAGTCCCTCGGCCCTTAAAGGGGAAAGGTTGCCTACCCCTGTTTTATATATATATATATAACATATATATATGTTACTGTTTATAGGCAGACTGCCTGCTTTGTTCTGCTTTGGGACATATATTTTCTCTTTTTTGGTGATGCTTAGGGGGCCATCATAATGTCTGTGCGAAAAACAACTGTAGTGAGAATGGCTACTGTTAACAATGCAATTGGCACCACTTGTACTTTCGGTACTTCAATGTCATCTAACCAGTATGGTTCCAATTCCTATTCAAAATGTGTTAATAGTTTTTCCGACTTGAATTTGCCTGATGAAGGGGATTGTGATCTATCAAGACTTGTGACATAACTGTTAGACTATATTTTTTTTTAGTACCAAAAGAATCTTGGTTGTTTTTATAGTAAACAGAAGTACCTTTTCTATAACCAAGTTATCTCTGAGATTTTGCTTCTACACTGTAGAGTTAGTGCAGTTTGACACCACTTTAACTGATCTTCTTTCTTAGTGAACTGTGGTGCCACAAAATAGTACAAATCCTAGGATTCCATAGCATTGAGCAATAACAATTAAAGCAGCATCAAACAGGATTAATTCTGTAGTGTAGATTTAGCCTAACACTCAAGTCTTGTGCACCACTGCTCTGAGATAAGTGTTGCTAGGTACAATAAGACTTTTTTCCATGTAAATGCACCTAAGATTTACAGGCAAATAATGCTTAATAGGCTGCACTCCCATCCTCCATATTTATATAAAAGTAAATTTTTTAGGCTGCAATCCTGATCAGGAAATCTGTAATCCTGGCCAAGAAGCTGGAGCAATGAATGGCCAAGCATTTCAACTCTGAATATCACAGCCTTTCTGATTTTTCCTGTTTGATACTGAGGTGCTTTCTCCCTCAGACATTTTGCACAAAGGGAGAATTTATGTATCAATAGACTTAAGACTCTTATGATATTACATGGTCTCAGCTTAAAGCAATGCCCAAACTAAAAGGCCTTCTGGCACGGGGTGTTACCCGTTGCTGGGGGCGGGACTTTTGCCCTCTGGGGGCCGGACTTCTGGGATGAGACTTCTTCCCCCTGCCCTCCTGGGCCTTCAGCTGCCTCCATAGAGGCATCTGAAAGCCAGGGAGGGTCTAGAAGGAGGAGGAACAGGTGCATGACTCTTACTTCTCCTCCCCACCCTCCACATGCCTCGAAAAATGGCTTCACATGCCATCTCTGGCATGTGTGCCATAGGTTTGAAATCACAAGCTTAGAGGATAATATCATTATCCAGTAAAGAATGCTGGAAACAGAGTGTTTTAAATTGCAGCTCAGTTCATCTTTAGTATCTGGAGAGGGCCTGGGCCAGATTATTTTGCTTATGTTATATTTTCTAGTTCTGTTTATCAATCGCTTCAATAGATTTATATAAAATAATACATTATATAAACTAATATAATTTTTATGGAAGTCATATACTGAAGTTAATGGGAATTAATTCTGAGTAAATGTGTGCTGGATTAGACTGCAGGTCTCCACTCACCCTCATTTAATAAATGTATACATTAGCCTATCTATACTGCCTTCTATAGATACTTTAAGATGACTCTCACTCTGAGTGAAAAATGTATTAGATTTTTATTAACTGGAAATAAATCTTGAAGGCAACAATGGAATTTTATTTTTTTATAATTTCAATAAACAGATTGAAAAAGTTGACTGGGTATAAAAAGTGAATTAAGCAATTTATCTATCTATATATAATGTTTAATAAAATTAAATCTTTTAAAATTTGAACAATTATAGGGCCTATATTTAGAAAAAATGAAAAGTGCTGCTGACTACAACCTATAGCTCCTTACTGATGGATTATGTTGTGCTACTACATCAAAATGTCTTCTAAAGAATCAGGCAAAGCACCAAATGGTCTCTTTAAAGCAGACATTCATATCTGAGTGAAGCCAAGTTAATCTTTCCTTCTCAATGTGCACCTTTATCTGAACATTTCCCCACAACTGCTTATATTTAAGTGTCTTATATTTATTATTGTCTCCAAAATAAGTGTAAGAAGAAATATCTCTGCAGTAGAATAGTAATTGTTCTGTTTGCTGAATTCTTCTTGATTCCTCAGCTGTGAAAGTTTAACAATTACTGATTGAATTACATAATTTGCTCTTGCTGCAGGTTTTCAATTCGAATAATATTTGACAATGACCATGGCAATACAATTGGCTTAAAAAAAGGGCTGCTGTAACTTCTAACAGCTGTATGATAGCAATACATTGGATACTTGACACTATTTTAAGAAAAGGAAAATAAAGGAAAGACATTCCTATTTTAGTAGAAAGGTAGGATATAAATTAAAGAAGGAAGGAAGGAATGAGGAAAACAAAATGATGAAATACCACTACAAGCATTATTCATGCTCAGAGTAGATAGAAATTTGAGCTAGAGTAGATACAAATTTGAGTTCAAATTCATTATGTGTATGTATGTGTATATATGTGTATATATACATACATATATATATATATATATATATATATATATATATATATATATATATATATATATATATATTATAGGCTGTCTATTAACAATTTACTGACTTTAACTTTGATGGGACTTCTTTTGTGTTTTATATATATGTCTCTGTGTGTATAAACACAAAAAAAGTCCCATCAAGGTCAACAATTCTAATTAGAACCATACAACATCTAACTATTTATGAAAAAAGAAATACCTTTCACTGCTTTCCTCTTATCCTGTATACAGGCTGTATTCCCAAACATGTTTGAACATTATGCAAAAGGATATTGTAGCACCTTCGAGACTAACTGAGGAAAAGATGTTTATAGCATAAACATTTGTCATCAGATGCAAGGCGTGAACTACCTATAGACAGCCATTTATGCCCTTGAATGAATAGGTATGTATGTGAATAGCAACAGAAATGCAAAATGTATGGATATAGTTATGAGTTGACAAGTTCAATTTTAATGATGGTTATTGTGGGACAAAGTTGGGAGGAAAGATATTGCCTAAAGCCAAGATGAGTAACCATATGAATGGTTGAAGGAGTTCTTGGAATGTAGTATGATGCTGGCTGAGAACCAGAAAGGAGTTGAGATAGAATGGAAAAGAGAACCCTCATGAGGCTGGGATGTTAACTATTGTTATAATATGTGTAATGTTCCAGGAAACCATTTTTTCTGTTCAACCCACTATCAATGGACTTGCATTTGTGGATATATCCCAATTCTGTTGGTTTGACTTCCAATCACCCGTTGAGTTTATTTATTTATTTATTTATTGGTTGGTTGAAGGGCTGCTACGAGCCCTGCAGATGATGATCAGGCTACAAAAGCTTATGCTACAATTTTCTTTTTTTCAGCTAGTCTCAAAAGTGCTACAATATCCTTTTGCATATTGATCCAGACACAGCTATATCTTTAAATGCTTGAACATGTTAGAGATATTAGACAAGGGCTGCATCCACACTGCAGAAATAATCCAGGTTGACACTACTTGAACTGCCCTGGCTTTATGCTATGGAATTCTGGGATTTTTAGTTTTGTAAGATATTTAGCCTTCTCTGTCAGAGAGCTCTGGTGCCACAACAAACTATAATTCCCAGAATTCCATAGCATTGAGCCATGGCAGTTAAAGTGGTGTTATTTATGCAGTGTGGATGCAGCGAAGATACTAAGGTGACACCAAACAATACGGATATAAAATAAAGCCATGTGTCTAGCATGCCTTCTGTTTTATCTTCATGCTTGTGTTTATAGCTGTACATAATGACACAAAGAGAACAGTCCTGGTAACAAGACTTGAATTGCCCTTTAAAATGTATATGATCTTAGTTCCTATTTATAAATGCTACAGGTAGCATATCTATACAACTAATATGCAAAAAATACACCTCCCATTTGTCTACTCATTTTGGACACAATTCAGATTTTATCACAATGGACTGTTGCATATATGTAACTGCTTTGTCACTGTTAAATAAATGCATATTAATGATATAGTATAAAGGACTGTGCAAATGGGGTTGGAAAGGGGGAGAATAAGAGCAAGTGAGAGAGAAACAAGTCTGAGAGTTAATGTGAACAAAGCTAGAAAATAAATCTTTTGAGGTGCAAAGCTTTTGTCCATTCCTGTACTCTTATAATTGTTTAATTTATGCATATAAAGCTTATGCCAAATGTAAATGAAGAAAGACTGAGATGTACATTGACAAAAGCAGCCAAGTGGGATCTAATCTCATTTATATGCAATGTAAGATTAGTCCTTTCCATGTACTTGAACCAGGGGTCAACCAAAATGTGTGAAGTTTGGTACAAAAGAGCTGTAGAATGCTCAGTTCTTTCAAAGGCAGAGGGGGAAATACACAGTAGGCTGATGTCTGCACCAGGCATGTGACAGCCTGGTTCACGGCCAAGAACACCTTCATAAATTGTTAAAAGTAATAATTAGAGCAAGGCCTGAAAAGCAAGTTCAGACAATATAAATTATAGGTGTTTAAGCTGAAGGAAAAAGTGAAGAAACTGGGATGAAGGTGTCCCCCTCTTCCCCCAGGTGTCCCCCTCTTCCCCCAGTCTGTATGTCAACCAGTCCATCTGAAGTTGCTTCCACACTGCAGAAACAATCCAAGTTAACACCACTTAAATAACAAGGCTCTGGGATTCTGGGAATTGTAATTTTGGAAGACATTTCACTTACTCTGTCAGAGAACTCTGGTACTTCCTCAACAAACTATCATTCCCAGAATTTCAAAGCACTGAGTCAAGCTAGTTGAAGCGGTGTCAAACTGGATTATTTCTGCAGTGCAGATGTAACCTGTGTCTCCCAGTCCCCTACATATCACAGGAGTGTAACTACAGGAGGACAAAATGAAGGCATCCCCCTGCCGTAAGAGTGCTGGCCCCAATGAAATTTTTGGTCTACAAATTTCCATTACTGCAGAGAGAGAGACTTAGAAATTGTTCACTATTAGAACTCTTATATTTGATATGTTCGCATTCTCTTGGTAACTTTGCTTTCCCCTTTATTTTGGACACCTGATTTGTATTCCTAAATGCTCAAATGATGTCTTAAGTTACTGCAACAATTTGGAAACAGAAGGAAAATTTCACTCAAGGACAGAATTCTTATTTATGGAGAAAGTACTCTCATTTTCTAGCTACACCCCTGACGTCTACATATGCTTCTTTCACCACTGCCACAACTGGTACTAACCACTTAGGTTGAATCTACACTGTAGAAATAATGAAGTTTAAAAGCTGTAACTTCATCCTATGGAATCCTGGGATTTTTAGTTTTATAAGTTCTTTATCCTCCTCTGCCAAAGTGTGGTAGTACCTCACAAAATACAAACCCCAGGATTCTGTTGGATGCAGCCATAACAGTTAAAGTAGTATCAAACTGCATTACTTCTACAGTGTAGATCAGAGGTAGCCAATCTTTCCCCTTTAAGGGCCAAGGGACTTCAGCTCCCAGAATCCCAGGAGCTATTGGCCAACATGGGACTTATTGGCCAACATGGCTGAGGCTTCTGGGAGCTGAAGTCCATCAGCCCTTAAAGGGGAAAGGTTGCCTACCCCTGGTGTAGATGCATGCTTTTTTGAAATTGCAGATGATGTGTCACAAAGCTTCACAGAACACTCTGAATTGGGATGGAAACATTGATGTCAAAGAATATATATGGAAAACAGATGATAAGTTGCTACAAAGATATGCAAATTTCATCTGAGGTATTAAACAGAGTTTCACTTGACTGGGCAGAAACCTGCAGTTATTGCTCTAGTACCCTGACTCTATGTATGTTTAGGTTTATAGTCTATATGGCTTGTTTTCCAGGTAATAGGATGCTAAGATCCAGTCTTCAAATCTTTAGCTCTGGTATAGTGTCACATACATTCCATTAATGCCAGTGAAATTACTTCGTTCTAGAATGCATAGCTTTGCCTGTTGTCTTTCCTAGGACTAGTGTTGTCTGCTGCTTCTCATTTCTTGTAATACCCTACCACATTACACGTATGCCTGTATATTCACAGCAACGGGGAAGAAGAGAAACAGGACTCTGTAGAACCATATGGGGATTACAGTGGCTGTAGATTCCTACTGTGTGAAAAATTGTCCCTCATGTGTTCAATAATGCTGACATTATAAAAATAATACTTATTTTCTATAATAGTGCACATGTACTCCAGTAGAGTATTTTTATTCCATTGCAAACCAAAGCAATGACATTGAATACCCAGTCTTTTATTCTAACCTTTAAAAATTGCTGCTAATATTTTGATGATGTAATTGCACTTTATAAGGAGAGCAATATCCTTACAGGAAAAAGAAACATATAGTTAAAAAAATATGGCCAAGCTTTTCAGTTAAGACAGTCTGGAATTTATCTTGTGCACACTAAATTAACTGGCAAAATAAATATACTTACATTTTCCCTTTCAAGGTGTCACTGCTATTACTCAGCTATGCTAATGAAAGGGGGTTTAGTTTTGGACATATGTATCTTGAAATAATGCCCTTTTTAATTTTCTAAAGGAGTATTTTCATTTAGCTCATACATTATTGTCCTATGCACAGCAATCATACTAAATGCAAAAAGAAAAATGAAAATAACAGTTAGATCATTTCCCCTTGCTTTTTAAGGGAATGCTTACCAAAAACAGATGGAATTAAGAATCTACTGTATACTGTCAATCAATATTTTCCTTTCTGCAACAGTCAGAGTAACAAAGTTCAAACTATGTAAGTGAATTTGCCAGTAAAAGGAACAAGAGCTGCTGAGAACTGAAGAGATTTTTAAAGCCTTCAAATGAGTCAAATATATTTATCATCCATCATATTTTAGTCAGCATAACATTGATTATATCTACTCACATGCAAAGACCTCAAATGTGACTATGCATAGAGAAAAAAAATCAAATATAGTATGATGACTATAGCTAAATTTCTACACATGGAAGTGCATCCCCCCCATTAAGCATTTGCACAAACAGGTGACAGAGAATGATAGCTTAATTTTTGCACCTACCACATGTTAGAATTTCAGCTTTCTAACCAAAGTCATCCTAAAACCAACTACCATACTAGTTTTGAAATAGTAAAGTTACCATCTAATATTATCTTTCTTTTCATTTTCACTTGGTTGAGGTTCATTTGAGGTGTGGGACTGAAGAAGAGTGCTGAGGATACTGTGGATAGCCAAAATGATGAGCAAATGGGTCCTTGAATAGATTAAGCCTGAAATCTCCATGAAATCCAAGATGATCAAACCATGACTGTTATACTTGGGTCACATCATGAGAAGGTATGATTAATTGGAAAAGACAATAATGCTAGGAAAGGTGGAGGGAAAGAGAAAGACAGGAAGACCACATGTTAAATGGTTGGACTCAATTAGAGAGGTCATGGGTATGAATTTACAGGACCTGGGCAGAGCAAGTAGAAGACAGGAGACTTGGATATGTCCCATCAACAGAGTTGCCATGAGTAGGGGTTGACTCGAGGGCAGTTAGCAAACAAACAAACAGTATCCTCAGCACTCTTCTCCAGCACTATATCTCAAATTACTTTATTTTCCTCCTATCCATCTTCTTCACTGTCCAGCGTTCACATCCATACATGATGATGGAAAATACTGTGGATTGGATGATTCTAACTTTAGTGCACACTTGTATACCTTTACTTTTTAGGATCTTGTCTAGTTCTTTCATACCTATCTATCCCATTCCTTGTCTTCTTATTTCTTGGCTGCAGACTCTGTTTTGATCAATGTCTGATCCAAGGTATGGGAAATCTTTATTTCTATTTCCTCACTGTTTAGGTTTAATTTATATAGATCCTCATGATCATTATTTTTGCTTCTTTATGTTCAGCAGCAAGCCTGCCTTTGCACTTTCTTCTTTGCCCTTCCTTAGTAATTGTTCCAAGTCCGTGATGTTTTCCTATCACATCCTCATATCTTAGATTGTTAGTGTTTCTTCCTCCTATCTTCGCTCTTCCTTCTTGTAAGTCTAAACCTGCTCTTCATATAATATTTTCAGTGTATAAGTTTAACAAGTAGATTGATAACATGCAGCCTTGCCTGGCCCCCTTGACAATTGGGAACCATTCTGTTTCTCCATATTCTATTCTAACAGTAGCCT
>JAIPUX010001880.1:79091381-79102864 GCA_020142125.1 Phrynosoma platyrhinos
GTCAGAGAGCTTTGGTGCCACAATAAACTGCAGTTCCCATGATTCCCTGGCATTGAGCCAGAACAGTTAAAGCGGCCTCAAGCTGCATTATTTCTGGCAGTCTGTAAAGGCCCTAACAGTTGTGGGAATAGACATTGAGTATCATTGACCATAACAATCAATTACAATTGATCTAAAAGCAACACATATTGAAGGACTACTTAATAAAATGGAAGAAAATCCTGTCACTACAACAACGTGTCATATGTTCATTTTCTGCTGAAATGTTATGTATTGTAAATTATGTCCTGGTTTGGCTTTGTCAGTAAAAGTTTGCTAAAGGTTACTGAAAGTAACCAGAATGGTTATAAATTTGTGTGAGTTTTTTGTGACTAAAATATTGTGATGTTTCCCACAAAAGTGTAAGGTAGACTGGTTCCACAATAATCCTCTGCAAGACAGTTTAAATCACTAAACAGACCCAGAGAGATGACAACCCTGAAGATTGCTGAAACCTAAACTGTAAAGTACCTTTTATTTTATGCCTGTTAGAGCTGGGGAGGAGAAACCTTTTTCTTTTGTTCTTCAAAATAAATTTTCCCTTTTGGACTTTACACTCAGCATTGAAGCCTTTTTGGGCAAAAGAGTTTGATCTCACCAGGGTACTGGCATTGAACACCCATATTTGCCACCTTTCACCACCTTTATTTGGGTGTGTCTTCACAAGGAGAGATTTGAATAGAATTTGCATATGTAAATTTATATGGACAGTTGCAAAATTTTACGTAAAAATAAAATAATTTAAATAAAAATACATTACATTCACCATAGCATAGATGATTGTGTTGAAGTGACATATGTGTCTGCCATTTATTGTCCAGGTACTAGTAACAGATGAACAGTTTCAAGGTCCTATTCTCCATCCTTCTAGTTGTCTATCTCCAAAGTGGAAATGAACCACACAACCCTTCAAATAGATCACTGCTCTTCTGACAACTTTCAAACAGAGCTCTATTTGGTTTTTTTTTTTATTTAAAAAAATGAAGACATGGGCCTCCTTGTTTTTGAATACTAAATTATTGTCTACAGTGGGATGGACCAAATGTTGCTGGGAGAATATTCAAATTCTGAAGACTAACCCACTCCAACTGGAGCCCTGCAAAATTCTAATTTGCAAGCAGCCATCATGGAGGATGTCTAACCTCTGTAACTGCAAGTTCCAATAGTTTCCAAGAAGCCAACAAACATGTTTGGCATGTGCTGGATGTCTTCAAAGCAGTATTAGCTGGAGCGAGGCTGCATACAGACTCAGTATGTTGGATCAAATCAACTACTGCAGGAAGTTTCAGGATCCTTCATGCTAAAAAGTAGAGGAAAGCATGAAAAAAGTTGGAACAAAGCAAAAAAGCTGGACAATAGAAAAAACAGGTGCAGCTCCACCATGCTTAAGCCAATAAATAGCTGCCATCACCCTTGTCCAATAGAGAGAGGAAGAGACAGATACAGCTCCATTTTTCATAGCCCAGAAGCAAAGGAAAGGCCCTATATGCATCTCAACTGCCACTGCCCTGGTCTCACAAGAGAGAAGAACCACCAATAGCTTTTTAGACTTTGGGACTTTGCAGACTGCCAGAAATAATGCAACATGTGTCCACTTTAACTGTGCTGGCTTAGTGCTAGGGAATCATGGGGAATCATAGTTTTTTCTGAGATATTGAGCTTTCTCTGTTAGAGAGCTCTGGTGCCACAATAAACTACAGTCCCCATGATTCCCTAGCACTGAGTCAGGGGAGTTAAAGTGGACTCAATTTGCACTATTTCTGGCCATCTGCAAAGGCCCTATATCCCCTCCCTACTGCCATTCCCTTTTCCTTTGTGTGTCTTGTAAGCTTGATGGTATGGAAATGTCAAATTGACAATCTACAAGTTATTCTGAGAGCCTTTGTGGCTGGAGAAGAGATGGAAATAAATAAATAAGACTGATGACTACCTGAGGGAAAGGCCCAGTAGAATATGTTAAGATGAAAGCTTTTAAAACCTGATTGCAGATGTCTGAAAATTATAGGATTTCTACACCAGCAGTTGACCCCTGGGTCAGATTAAGACATGCTGAAGCTTTAAGATGTGCCAAGTTCATAAGACTCCCACAGCATACCCCCCCCCCATAAATTTTTTTAAAGCAACTCCAACAGTTTGTGATAGGCAGGTGGTGGGGAATAGAAAAACTATGTTCAACTACATATTCAGAATTAAGATGACTGCACATAGAGTCTAAACGTTCATCAAATGCCAAGCCTCTAGACAAAACTGACCTTGCCCAAGGTCTTTCCAAAACCTGGAGCTGGAGCAATAGCACAGTACTTCTTGATGGTGCCTTCCTCTCCATTTCTTATCTTGCCAACATATAATTTTCATTTATGAAACATACAAAAGATACCCTCTTCAATTCTATTAAAAAAAATTGACCAGGAAAATATTATTAAATATATAAATAAATGTGCACAAACATAGTTCAGTCCATCCAGAAATACAATAAAGAATGATTAAGAACAAGGAGTAAGAAGATGGTGGTGTTGAACAGGAAATTGAAAATCAAATACAGCTCAAGATCCTACCTCCCCACTGCCCTCACCACTCCAGTTAATGATTAAGGTGGTTCTATGTGATCAATTCCGACTGCCCTCACTAACTATGCTATTATTCTATGTAATGTTTAATTTTATTTTCAGTTCCTCCTTTCCCTGCTCATCCTTTCTTAAATTAAGACAAGTTAAATTGGAATTGATTTACCCAAGTTCTTAAGGATAATCACCAAGTGGCATTTTTGAGAGGAAAGAAATTGACTTCTAACCTCCTAGAAGACAGAAGCAATCTGCTGGTTAATGGCCAAAGTCCTTGGTTATTGCAGAAAGAAATGGCCCAGATGCTGACAGAGGTGAGGGCCCAGATGAAGAGAGCATGATGATAAAGAGAATAGTAGGATAGGATTGTTCAAATGGTACAACCTTCCAGTCTCAAGGGCAGCATACCAGAAGGAAAATAAATGGTCAACATTCTTTGAGATCCCTGGAGGATTTAGCCCCCCTTCTTACATTATTCTTTCTTCTGAGAAATGTCTATCTTCAATTAATTATCAGAATTTCAGTCCTTCCTAATATCAGAGTCCCAGATGAAGCTGATGAGTAACAAATGTTACAAATTTAATTAACAAGTTCCTGCTCATCTATTTTGGTGATGAATCTGAAAGCAAACATGCACACTCATGCAGACACACTCTCACATAAATGAAGCTCAGACCTATTCCCCAAACTGGGATGCTAATTTTTCTTCCATATTGAAAAGAAAACACTAATATGATTACTTTTTGAATGTGCATATTCTAATACTCTTATTAGCAGAAGGTTTTGTTTCCATGGCTCAAGGGGAAAGTAATAATTCTACAGAAAAGCAGCTTCAAATATCTGCATCAAAAGTAAAGCAAAATTTATATCCATGCTGTTTAGTAGACATAACTGCTCTCAGTCTAAACAGAAGACTCTCATTTTTTGTCTTATTCTTTGTTACAAACACTTCAAACAAACAGATGAATTATAAAATGAAATAAGCAAAAAACAACAACAAAAAACAACAACAAAAAAAAAACAGAAGGTGGGAAATAAAGAGAATATTTTCCAATAGGGTAAAGTGGCTAGAATGTTCAAATTAGACTGGAGCTCCCGGTCAGGCATTTTGTAAACATTTGCATACCACACATGCCAAAAGGCCCCTCTACTATCACTTTCCTCATAGAAAAGCAATGTTTCATAAGAGAAAAACCTCTTGTAGTCATTCCATGGAAAACTACTGCCCTGGCTTGCAGGCAGAGCCCACAGAGGTACAACAGACTCATTGGTTTTACATTAGTGGGTGGGAATAGTGTGCTCCTCTCTTTGCATGTGGAGTACACAGAATTAGTAAACATCTCAATTTTCTGCTTAGTTATAAAGTTCACCAGATATCTTTCAGTTGGCCCCTATCTCTTACCATACCAAGTTATTAGGGATGTTTTTGTAAATAAGGCATGTATGCTGCTTTGAACTATTCAGGACAAAATGCAGTTTTTGTAAAACAACAACAACAACAACAACACAAACAGGAAATGCTAGTTTTGACCTTTCAAACTTTTCACAATTTGGGATTTCAGTGTCTGAAAGATCACCTCTCTCCATCATACCTACACACAGTTACTGAATTATTTAACAGGAGCTATTCTTTGAGGGCTTGCAGGATCTTTATTTAGAGCAGGAGCCGGCAACCTATGGCCCCTGGGCCAGTTCCGGCCCAGGTCGCTGGACTTACCAGCCCAGGTGAACCCCTGCCACTGCCACTGCCTCCGCCGCTGTGTGTTTTCTCGTCCGTGCGGCTGCGCACGCCACGGCCGCCATTTTGAATTCCAAAATGGTGGCAGCGATGTGTGCGGCGGTGGCTGCGGCTGTGTGTGCTGTGGCAGCAGCAGTGGCGACGGCGGTGGCGGCGGCGCACGCGGGGGGGGTCACGCGTGACGGTGGGTGCGCGCATGCGCTGCCATTCCCCCCCCCTCGGCCCAGCAGAGATGAGGACTTCAGGGAACTGGCCCAGGACTGAAAAAGGTTGCCTACCCCTGATTTAGAGAATGGTCATTAGAAAATAGATCCCTCTAGTTATGGCTTGCCTTTCTAAGAGAGGCCTGATGAGTACATACTTTAAAGTATTTTAGTATTAGGGAGAGATATTTTTATTTTATCAGACCTTAAAGATAATGAAGGCCTGGTGCTTCTTCAATAAATTGTGGTTTAAGGTTTTAAGAAAGAAAGGTGGTTCTTTCTTCAATAAGTTGTGGTTTAAGAACACTGTTTTACCTCGGCAGAATTCAGAGAGAAAGCTGTATTAGTCTAGAATATCATTATGCAAAAGGATTTTGTAGCATCCTTTAGATTTAAATGTGCAAAAGAAGTTGTAGCATAAGCTTTAGTAGACTTGTCCTCCGTTCTACAGAGGCTATTCTTTTTCTATTCTTTTTGATTGTTATCACAAATGTTTTACTATCTAGATTTAATTTAGAACAATCATTTTATTTAAAAAGAGATTTTATATAAAGCTATATTAATTCTTAATGGCCTGAATCCTGTTGGTGACAATAGCATCTTATACAGTGTCCCACATCCCACAAGGTACATGCTCTCTTGCCATTTGTATCCGGTGTATGATGCCCATGTAGGGTCAGGGGAGGATTTGACAAAATCTAAGAGACAATAAGCAGCTGTCTCCCTTCTGGATCTGTTGAATACTCACTGGAGATCTGGAATGAAGCAAGTGATACTTTCTCAAGTCTGCAGAAGAAAAGCCAGATAGTTCCTGAGCACCCTGCACCCTCTCCTGGCAAGGGAACACCTACTTGTTTTTGTAAGCAGACTTGCATGCCCAGGAATCCAGTAGCTGGGTGGAACTGCATAGTAAAATGCTACATGCTACCCCTATGATGTAGGATTATGGTCAATGTGTTGTAATTTTTATATCTTTAAAAAATTGCATAGAGAACTAATATTATTGGGTAGCTGATAAATATATAGAAAAACAGAAATGGATGAAAAATACATGGAATGGGAGACAGTTTGCATGAAATAAGTGGAAGATACAGTAGTTGATGTGCAAGCCCAAAGAGGAAATTCTTCTGCATGAGAGAGCTTCTCAGTAGTTTGTCTCTGAGCTACTCTGGCTGTCTACCAAAAACTAGTTTTCACTAAGCACCATTTTCTCCCAGTTTGTGAATTTCTGAGAGTGTAACTATATTGCTCACTTTGTTGAATAGCATACATGAAAATTACAAAATCTTCAATTGATGTTTGAACAATGAAGAGCTACTGACTTTTGTACAGTTGGGTATGTTTGTCTGTGTGCTGGAATATTTGTTATATGCTGTAATTTAATATTTTTGTACATTTTTAACCATTTTGAAAAGTTTGACATCTTCCCTTGCCTACAGCACCAATGTGACTTTGCCTTTCTGACAGACAGATATACTGAAATGGCTGACAGCAGAGCAAGAAAGCCGTAGAGAGAGCATGTGGTATGGGAAGTGGCTTTTCATCTCTGAGGCAAGGAGATGCATTCAGTTAAGCTAAATTCCTCCAGGGCCATCTCAAAGTCTAAACCACCTGCCTATCAACACAAGCTCCTGTTACATGTAGATCAAATGTGTCCTTGTTCAGAGATGACTGGACTTCTGAATCTTTTTTGGTCTCCCATTAGACATATATTAATGCATTCAAGATACCTCTATCTTTTCAAATAGATCAATCTTCCCCTTTCTATAATAGTAGAAGAGAACAGTTTTTCTTTTAGCATAGTTCCTCCTTTAGAAAAAAATTGCCTACAGAGAAGTATAAAAATATAGGGGAAGAACACAAGAAGCATTTACTTTTCATAAAGTGTAGCTTTGACACAATGTGTGTATAATATATCTTCATGTCTTATTCTGAGAAAGAAAAGGGAAGGAAGAAGAATGTTAAGAATGACATGAGGAAGACTGAATAAAAGCAGTTTGTAAGTGCTCACATAAGTAAACCTACACCAAGGAAAAAAATGAATTATGGTGGAATTTCCATAAAGAATAAAGGGGAAAAATAATTAAATAGTGGTACTGTTGATCACTTATTTGGTTGTGCTATCTTAATGGAAACACCAATCAGTCAGACTTTTTAATCCTTATAAAAAGAAGCCCTATGAATTATAGGAAACCCAATGAATTATTATGGAGCTATGGTGGCATAGTGGTTAAATGCCAGTACTACAGTCACTCACTCATAGTCACAAGGTTGTGAGTTTGATACCAGTCAGGGGCTCCAGGGTTGACTCAGCCTGGCATCCTTCCAAGGTTGCTAAAATGAGTACCCAGCTTGTTGGGGGCAATTAGCTTACACATTGTAAATTTCTTAGGGAGTGCTTAAACGCATTCTGATAAGTGGTATAGAAATGTACTTGCTATTACTATAAATATTGTTCTTCTGCATTGTTTAAATTATGATACACAATGTACATTTTAATATGAGATGCAGAATGAGGCTACATTCTTGTACAACTAATCGTTCCACTACAGGATACAGGATCTTTAGGAACTGAAAGATAAGTCTTATAAGGAGTGTTGTTTGTGGTTCTTAAATGTTTTAAGAAAGAAATGTGTTTGTTTGCTTTTCAGAAAGAAGAAAAGTGGAGAACCACTAGTTCATCTTTACTATACATCAATGTCTGACAAGTTTTTGAGATGTGTTCAGTTCACTTTTCATGATCAGAAAATGTCTTTTGACTACTTGACCAGTATGCCTAGCAAGGTTATGCTGGCATCTTTGATTGGTGATTTAGTTAAGCATGTATAATTAAGTAACATCTCTTATCTCAACCCTGCCCCAGCCCACCTTAAGAGCTGAAGCAGGGGAGGAAGTCCGTTCAGTTTCCACACATACACAAACACACAGCAAGCAAAACTATGACAAGGACTTGCAACAGATGTCCTGCTTCTGACTGTTGAAGGTTTGCTTACTAATGGGAGGGGATGGAAATACCATCCTCCTCATGCCCCATTCAGAATCTGAATGGGCCTCTTCACCTGACCTGGCAGCTGGCTCTTAGCATTAACTGGTGTGGCATTTATATATTTCCAGTAAGAACACATAGTATTACTAAATACAGATGAGTAACAGATCCATAACTATAGGTTACAAATGTGTAATTGTGATGCTCAATACTAGCCTTAGAGTTGTGTAGCAATATGCTCTTTCACTACATTTTTTTAACCAAAGTTTTATTTTGTTATCTTTCAATGTATTAGGCTCAGTTGTAGTAAATTTCCCCTTGACTCCTGTATAATCTTGAGATAAAAATAATGGTGATATTCAAAAGTGAGAGGAGGCCTTCTTCTGTAAAATAAGTCAAACATCACAATCACGAAAAAAAATGCAAGAACTAGTCAGAAACAGAAGGATGCTTATTTTTATGGAATTGATAAATAGGTTCTGAATAATAATAATAATAATAATAATAATAATAATAATAATAATAATAATAAATTTTATTTATATCCCGCCCCTCTGTCACACAATTGACGTGGCTCACAACAATTTAAAAACATCATACAATATTAAAATACCATCCAAATCCCACAGCCCCCCCACCCCTTAAAAAAAATTAAACAATTCTTGCATTAAAACAATGATTCAAACACATAATTAAAACAAACCATAATCAAACAAACAATAATAGGCGGGGCAGCATTTAAACCAAATGTAGGAGGGATAAAAGGACTCCTGAGACCGGGAAACTAATCAGGGAAGGCCTGCTGGAAGAGATCCGTCTTAACAGCTTTTTAAAAACTGTTCAAAGTTATCAACTGACAGATCTCATCCAGCAGGCCATTCCATAATTTGGGTGCGATGACGGAAAAAGCCCTCTGGGAGGTTGTCGAGAGCCTGGTTTTCATTGGCTGTAGCAAATTCCTCCCAGAGGACTGGAATATGTGGGGAGGATTATAGGGAAGAAGTGGCCCCGAAGATAAGTTGGATCCAAGCCATTTAGGGCTTTAAAGGTCAAAACCAACACCTTATACTAGGCCCGGAAACTGACAGGCAGCCAGTGAAGAGATTTTAATACAGGAGTTATGTGATCTCTCCACGATGTACCTGAGACTAACAGAAGTTTGTACTAACAGAAGTTTCCGGACCAAGCATGAGGGTAGCCCCATGTAGAGTGCATTACAGAAATCTAGATGGGAGGTTACCAGCGTGTGCACCACGGTCTCAAGATCCCTTGCTTCCAGGAAAGGGTGCAGCTGGCATATCAGCCGAAGCTGATAACAGGCACTCCTGACTGTCACATTCACCTGACTAGCCATCTGAAGTGATGGATCAAGGAGCATCCCCAGACTGTGAACACAGTCCTTCATGGAGAGTGTGACCCCATCCAACCCAATGATAGCATTAATATATAAATGGCACAATTGAATCATATATATTTCATAAGAATTTGGATTTACATACTACATTAACAAGTTCAATTGGGATGGTAAGGAAAGCAAATCTAAGGGCCTAAACAGACTGCCAAAAATAATCCAGCATGAGACCACTTTAACTATCCTCGCTCAATGCATGGGAACTGTAGTTTTTTCTGAGGCACTGAGCCTTCTCTGTCAGATAACTCTGAAGCTACAATAAGTTACAGTTCTCATGATTCTCTAGCACTGAGCCAGGGCAGTTAAAGTGGTCTCAAACTGGATTATTTCTGGCAGTCTAGTCAGGCCCAAAGTGGATAAAATTTTCCATTAACATTTGGATATTGCCTTTTACTAAAACCATTACCATCCAGATTGAATGGTGGTTGAGTTAAAGTCATCAGATCAGATCAGCTGCAGGATAAATGTTTCCCTTAAACCATCAAGCTCCAAAATTCTTATAAACACTTGATAACAGAAGAGTTTTATATTACTTTTAATGAAATAATTAACTTAAGTTTCAGGCATGATTGAATGAGTTTCCCTTGTCTGACTTACATGTTCCAAAACAGACCACCTTTAAAAGGTACTATCACTGAGATTTTTAAACATTTGGTACTAAGTTGTATATGAGGGGAAAAGGTCAGGACAGCTCTGAGAATTCTCACAGCTGAACCATCCATATAGTGTAATGCTATCAAGTATTTAACTTACTGTACAGCATTAAGGGGGTACCACATGAAATAACCTTATGAAGTACACTTAAGTGTTGTCAAATAGATACATATGCCAGAGATTTTGGTAAACCTGATGCATACCATCCACAGAGGGATAAGTATTTGCATTTCTATTTTTTGCCTCCATTTCATCCTAATTTACTGATACGTTAAAGAAAAACATTATGAGCTTTTTGATAAAGGAAAGAAGAAACTATATGTATTTTTTGGCATACATGGAAGGACTGCAAACGAAAAATGTCTTTCATTATAACATCAGTGGATAAAAAAAACTAAATGCATTTCATTCGTATATTACTTATGTTGTAAAGCTTTTCACATTCATGATCTCAATATGCCTTAAAAGTACAACATCAGTATTACTAAAATATTGGGAACAGTGAAGAGAATTAAAAACATAATGGCTTGCTTATACCATATGGGTTCACTGGGGATTATTTTAAAGCAAGTGGATACTGGATTTCAGCTTTTGTTCTCTCTCATTCACGTTAGTTGTATATTATTGTTGATACTGCAACAATATAATAATAATAATAATAATAATAATAATAATAATAATAATAATAATAATAATACCCCACCCCTCTGACATGCATTTAAGGTCCTAGCTCAGCTGAATTAAACAATGTGGTATAGTGAGTAAATTGACACCAGAATTTTCATTAGCACAAGGGAATATGGAAAGGAAATGTAAGAGGAAGGATAGTGAAGAGTCACAGTCAGAAGTGGAAGTTCACATAGTAAATATTATTCTAAACATTTTAATTTTGATTTCTTTCTTTGATTTCTTTTTTTCTTTCACATCCCTCCTTTCTCTCAATAATGAGACTCTAGGTGGCTAAAAACATATTTAAAAACAGTACAGATCAAAACTACACCATGTTCTTAAGAAAACTACAAATATAAGTGTTTTAATATAATGTTTTTAACATTTTTATAAATATTTATAATGTTATAAATATTTATAATATTTATAATATAATAATATAAATATAAGTGAAAAAACCATGGATGACAGAAAGAACATGGCAAGCAATAAAGGAAAGAAGAGAAGAAAGACAAAAGGGAGATAGGAACAAACTAAGAATTATGAATGAAACAGTACAATGGCTTGTGAGGAAAGATAAAGAAAATTACTACAATGACCAATGCAGAGAGAGAGATAGAAGAAAACAACAAAAAAGGAAGAACAAGAGATCTATTTCACAAGATTTGGGAAATCAAAGGAAAATTCAAACCAAAGATCAGAACGCTCTAGGACAATAAAAGTAACATAATCCAAGACCAGGAAGGAATTAAAAGATGTTGGATGCAATGCACAGAATAATTATACAAAAGAAATGGCAAAATGAAGGACACATGGAATGAAGAGCCATATGAAGATGAACCCCAGATTCTAAAAAGTGAAGTGGAAACTGTAATAAGAGAAATAGTGAAAAACATATCACCAGAAACAGATGATATTCCAATTGAACTGCTGCAATCCACATTGACAGAGTCAACTCTAGTGGTGATCAACATATGTCAACAGATATGGAAAACAAAACGATGGCCAACAGATTTGAAATGATCAATATATCTCCCCCTCCACAAAAAGGGAGACACAAGAGACTGCAGCAACTATAGGACTATAGCACCAATCTCCCACACAAACAAAATCATGCTCAAAATTCTGCAGCATAGACTCCAACCATACATGGAGAGAGAAATCCCAGAGTTTAAAGTGGGGTTCAGGAAAGGAAGAGGCACTAGGGACCACATTGCAAATA
>JAIPUX010001880.1:79102964-79115502 GCA_020142125.1 Phrynosoma platyrhinos
TGTGCTTTATAGACTGTAGCAAAGCCTTTCACTGCATAGACCATGAAAAGCTATGGAACACTCTGAAAGACATGGGAGTGCCAACACATCTTATAGTCCTGATGAGGAATCTATACTCAGGACAAGAGGCTACTGTCAGAACAGAATGCAGAGAAACAGAATGGTTCCAAAATGGCAAAGGTGTCAGACAAGGTTGTATCCTTTTACCCTATCTGTTCAACTAGTATGCAGAAAGTATTATAAGAAAAGCAGGCTTGGACATAGAAGACAGAGGAGTGAAAATAGGAGGAAGAAATATTAATAATCTAAGATATGCAGACGATACCATAGTATTATTAGAAACCTCACAGACCTGGAACACCTACTAAGGAGGATAAAAGAAAAAAGTGCAAAGGCAGGCTTATTGTTGAACATAAAAACAAAATAAAAAATGATCACTGAGGACCTTCACAAGTTCAACCTAGACAATGCAGAAATAGAAATAGTAAAATAATTCCTATACCTGGGATCAAACATTGATAGAAATGGGGACTAAAGTCAGGAAATCAGAAGAAAATTAAAAATGGGGAGAGTAGCCATGAAAGAACTAGAAAAGATTCTAAAATGCAAAGATATACAACTCAGCACAAAAGTTAGAACCATACAAATCATTGTATTCCTTATTAACATGTATGGATGTGAGAGTTGGACAGTTAAGAAAGATGATAGGAAGAAAAACAATTCATTTGAGATGTGGTGCTGGAGAAGAGTGCTGAGGATCCCATGGACATCCAAAAGGACAAACAAATGGGCCCTAGAGCAGATCAAGCCAGAAACTTCCCTGGAAGCCAAGATGACCAAACTGGGGCTGCTGTACTTCGGACATATTTAAGATGAATTTAAGACTCATTGAAAAAGACAATAATGCTGGAAAAGGTAGAGGGAAGTAGGAAGAGAGGAAGGCCACATGCCAGATGGATAGACTTTATTAAGGAGGTCATGGGTATGGAATTAAGCAGAGCAGTGGAGGAGAGAGGGTCTTGGAGATGTCTCATTAATAGTGTTGCCATGGGTTAAGATTGACTCAAGGGCAGATAAAACAACAAGTGTTATTTTTTGAAAAAATTAAATTAAACAATTTATTAAGTTTAAACTTTAAACATTAACATGCATTACAAGATCATATATAAACCTTTTTTTAAAAAAACCTTAAAACAAGCATCACACAGCATAAAAATGCTACATCAGTCAGTGTTTAAATGCCTGGCAGCATAAACATACAATCAGCCCTCTGTATCCATAGATTTTTTTAATCCATGGATTAACCATCCAAAGCTTGAAAATATTCAAACATAATATAAATTCCAAAAGCAACTCTTAATTTTGCCATATAAGGGACACAATTTTACTATCCTATTTACTATTGTATTCAATGGGACTTGAGCACCCACAGATTTTGGTATCCACAGGAGGTCCTGGAACTAAACCCTAGCCAATACCAAGGGCCCACTGTATTTTACCTGCTGACAGAAGGAAGGCAAGGATGGGGGCCTTTCTGGCCTCCTTAGGGAGGAAGTTCCAAAGTCTAGGAGCATACAACAAGAAGGCCCTATCCCTTGTTCACACCAAAAGAACCTGAGAGGGTGGTGGGACAGAGAGATATACCTATCCAGATAATCATAGAGCTCTAGGGGCTCTTGCCAGAACATAAAATATCTTTGCCAGGACAAATCTTGCCATGACCAGGTTAAAATTGTCCACGAGAATCCCAAAAATTTTGAATGGACAATACATAGCCATGTATTCTTCATTCAAATGGACTGATCAAATGTTGAATGATCATTGCAATCCATGGATAGCAGAAGATTTCCATGGAACATATAAGATTCCATTAGCACTTTGCTATTTATCTGTATAGAGCTATTCTAGAATATAAGACCTAACATTTATAACAAGGATAGAACCTAAATAGTCAAGTGCTAGTGAAATAATGTGTGTACCCATGCAGAGAAGGAATACACACCTGAATCATTACTGTCACATTCCTACATTTATGATGTTTCTACTTCACACAAGTCAAGAATGAAATCACACTCCCTCTTTTACTAGTATTATTAAGCAAGTGCCATATTGGATCTGTGTCTTCTGTAAGATGTGGAGAGAAGAGGAGGAATTTATTTCTACATACATATCACATATTCTAGCTTGCTCTAAGCACCAAGGCATGGAATAGTAAGCAGAATGCCTTATACTTCTGGTAAAATAATTCAGAACCACTCAAAAAGACCCCACCCAGAGTTCATACCAGATTAATGTTAAACTAAATTGTGATCAGATACAGAGATTGCAGAATCAAAGCTCTCATGCTACAAGCATCCTGTTTCTGAATGCCATTTTATTTAGATGTTTTAACAGAAGTATATAATCTAGGATGCATTTGTTATCTGGAGTTCAAGGATCCTTGATTCATGAGTAGTCATTAGAGTCAAAGTGGAAATCAGAAGATCTTGTTATACTGCTTCTTGATTGACTTCTGCTGCAACTTGTGAATTGGATCAACATTCAAAATAGGTCTAAATTTCACATTACATTAGAAGTACAAGATATCTGAGCTGCTGAAAATCCTTCTTCTTTTAAATGTCCATACTGGCCTTTAGAATTACAAATAGTGGGTAAAACATGGAAAAGAGAAGTTAGACTTCCAAAGAGAAATCTGTTGAAAACTCTATTGATCAGCAAAGAACTATTGGTGACAGTTTCAAAGAGGTGCGATGTCTAGTCTGCAGTAAAAGCTAGTTACTTGCTGCCATGCACATGTTGCTAAATAAGTAGGCTTTTACCCCCCCGCCCCCATCCTTGAAAAATTAATCCAGGTCATACCTCAAAGTCCTGTAGTGTCTGCCAGCATTTTGAGTGTCTTCTCCATTAATCAGGACTTGTCTGGAATTAATGGTACCTATGAATGTGTTAGTGGATGAAATATTATCCTATCACCTTGGGAGTCAACCTTTTGTACCACAAAAAGCATTGAAAATTCCAGTGAACCAATATATGTTTTTTCCTTTATATCCGAATACCACAAGAGCTGTTTTATTATGTTATTAGCAATGGTTATTTTTCTGCTTCTTGAAAAAACAACACTCTCATTCAGTTCTTGTAATACTTTTTTTGTTTTGTTTCTATATCATTTCCTCTTGTTTAACCCATAAAAAGGCATGGCTCCATAGGTTACAGATCTGAAATACAACACAATGCTAAATGCCTAGTGGGGCAACATATTACAGACCTTTTTTGATCAGCATGACTGCTTTTACAGTTTCCGTTATGGCTTTCATGTTTACTTGCAATGTCTAGGTTACTATAGAAATGGTGAACAAATTTCTAATGTCTGCCTCCCACTTAGCTAAAAATAGAAATAGAAATAACAACACCAACAATAACAGCAAAAACAATAATGCTGCTGCTCAGGGGAATGTTGTGGGAATGCATATGTCATTTTGTATCAGGTTAGCCTGATTAGGCAATAATAAGCCCACAAAAATTGAATATATCTTAAGTATAGAAAACTGAATATTAACAATTTTCCAAAGGAGCAAGGCTATATTCTTTTCCCAAATAATTATTTCTTCCTTAAAAATATGCTGGGTATGACCTTTCATTTGCATGTGTACATAGTAATTGTACATTACAATAGAATATCCAGGCAAGAAGGAGGTAACACTATGGTAGAGTCAGAGTTTGGAAAAGTTTGGAAAAGTAGAGTCAGAGTTTGGAAAAGTTGCTGTTTTGATTACAACTCCCAGAATCCCCTGATGATTATAGTGAGTGATCAGTTCTATTTAAAAAGTAACTTTTTCAAGTTCTGTCTTGGGCTGCAATTTATTCAGTATGAATTGGGAAGATAATGGTGTTGAAACAATACTCAGTTAATGAGGGGAATGTAGCAGGATCCTTTATTTATTTATTTATTTATTTATTTCCAGAATTTATATCCCACCTTTATCCCACAGTGGGATTCAAGGCAGGTTACAATATATTAAAAAAGAAAAGCTAAAACATTGATTACAAAAGTTAAAAATGAATTAAATACTACCAACATTAAAACATAAATAAAACTGCATAGCTTTAAACAGTAAAAAACATTAAACATTAAAACAGCACACCACATTACTCAAATAAAATCTACCCACCAAATACCTGCCTAAATACAAATGTCTTCAGCTACTGGTGGAAAGAGAACAGGGAAGTGACCAACCTGACCTCCCATGGAAGGGAGTTCCACAGTCTGAGAGCAGCAATGGAGAAGTCCTCACCAATTGCACTTGTGAAGGTGGTGGGACTGAGAGAAAGCCTCCTCCTGCTGATCTTAGCACTTGGGCTGGCTTGTATAAGGAGATTTAGGGGGGATTCAGATGGTGAAAAGCTCTGTCTTCAATCCCAGGAAGGGGAGGGGGAGCTGGACGCTGGATGTCCTATCCCCTTCCTGAGGATGCCATCAGAGCGACTGCCTGTCCACATGATGAGCACTCTGATGACATCCTTCTGGCTCAGCATCCAGACATGCTGAGCCAGAAGAGATGCCAAAGAGGCACTCCATGCCTCTTGTGGCACCCCTTTCACAGCTTGTGGAAGGAGTGCTATTTTAGCACTCCTTTTGCAGGCGGTGAAAGGGAGGATTGGGGCCAAGGTGTCCGGCAGTCTCAACCTCGATCCTCCGCTTCCGGGGGTGGCCCAGGGCCGCCTGTCTGCATCCCTCCATAGTCCTTCAGATAGTCTAGACCCAAGCTGTTTAGGGCTTTAAAGGTAAAAAACAGCACCTTGAATTCTGCCTGGAAACAAACTGGTAGTCAGCGTAGCTGTTTCAGCAAGGGAGTGACATGATCTTTGTAGTCAGCCCCAGTCAACAGCCTGGCCACAGCATTTTGCACTCACTGCAGTTTCTGAACAGTTTCCAAGGGCAGCCCCACATAGAGCACATTACAACAGTCCAAACGGAATGCAACCAAGGTGTGTGTCACTGTAGCCAGATCTGGCATCTCAAGGAACAGGTGCAGCTGGCACATAAGTTTTAGTTTTGCAAATGTACTCTTGGTTATTGCTGGAAATTCACCATCTAGGCTTACAGTGGAGTCCAGGAGGCACACACACAAGCTGTGAGCCTGAAATTTCAGGGGGAGTGCAACCCCCATCCAGTACAGGCTGAATCCCTATTCCATGATCTCCCTTACCTCTGGCTTGTCTGGATTAAGCTTCAATTTGTTTGCCCTTATCCAGCAGACACTGGTTCAGTACAGAGATAGCTTCCTTGGAGTCAGATGGAGAGGAGAGATAGAGTTGGGTGTCATCAGCATATTGGTGATACCACACCCCAAAACTCCAGATGACCTCTCCCAGCAGTTTCATATAGATGTTGAATAACATGGGAGACAGAACAGAACCTTGAGGGATCCCACAGGCCAGCAGCCAAGGATAAATTCAGCCTGTAATCTCACTCCAACTCCATTGCAGCAAGTGATGGGCTGGCTATACCATCTAAGGAAAATAGCTATGGGATGATCAAAAAAGAAAATCAAGCCAGACTCCATTTCTTCTCCCCACCAAGTAAAATAATGGTGGTAATCTATGACTGCATACGAAATCTCTAGTTTACCTTTGGTGAGTTGTTAATGGCCTGTTTCACGAATGTGTACCTTTTTAATACAAATCATTTCATGTACTAAAGAAGTGTATTACAAATAGTGCTCAACAACAAACATTTATGATGTAAAAAATGTGTGTCTAGATTTTTGATGAGAGATAAAGAGCAAATTGGGTGCAAGCACAGCAGTGTAGCTATGGGAAGGGAAAAAAATCAGGGTATTGCCTCCCCCCACAGTAAGAATTCTGACCTACAATGAAATTTCTTTCAATACCTAAACTTGTAGCATTGCAGGGAGCAAGACACTAACATTCTCTCACACCTTGAACCCATATTTGCTGTGTTCACATTCCTTTGGTAACTTACATAGTCAGATGCAGTAGTTTAAAAATAGTGCATTTCTTTAAGAGGAATATATTCTAGTGCTTATAGATTGATAGAGATTTCCTTCTCTATAGTATTTTTTTCAAAATTAGTCATGCTAGACTCTTGCAGCATAAATAGGAGGGTGGGAGAAAGAAAAAAACCGAATGTGGCATTACCTTTAAGACTATCTGCTTTTTATTTTAGCATGAGCTTTTGTGGGTATATTCTCCACAGTAGTTTCATTTCTGCAAAATTTTCATCCCCCTCTTGTTCTTCCTAAAATGAATGAAAAATCATTGGTCTTCATACTCATGCTACATGACAATTTTTTGTTTCCCCACAGAGGCCCACTAGCATTAGCTTTTTGCCTTTCCTTTCCTAGTCTGGTAGAATAAGTGGCTGAACTGCTAGAAGCACATAAATAGTGCAGCTTGCTCATCTTTATTAGTTGCTTCTGCTTAATTAGGAAGTGTGCCATAAATCAGCATTTCTCAGGGCTCTTCCAGAATACTGTAAAGAAGCGCAGCCTCTCAAAATAGTGAGTATTTTGCATCCCTGTAGAAGCTGGCAGGGAGAAGTAGCAGAATTAGTTTTTGCATATTTATTTATTGTAAATCAGCAACTTCCCCTGATGTTCATGTCATTGATATAACTATATCCATGTTTTTGTGTTCCTCTTAATAGCTTGACATAGGCTCAAATTTTAGGCTGGCTTCAATTCAGATACTTTAAAGGCAGGTTGATCTGGACATATATTGAATAAGTCATAGAGGCACAGGTAAATATCAATCATACTTCAGTTAAAAAAAAGGTACTGGAAAACTGTTGACCACAATTTCTGGGTAATTCCTAATGGGAATGGAAAGGTGCTCTGAACATGCTCATCAGGGGCTGCCTGAGCAATCCTTTTTCCTGAGGCAGGAAGCTAAGAGTTGCCCACCCACATTATGCCATCATGGTGACATTTCCCTGCTAGAAAAGAAGTTGATAAAAATGTCTACTCCACCCACTAAGTAGAGGATGTGGGTGGCAGGAATACCATGTTTGCCCATGACCCCCAAAGAGCAATGAGATTGTATCCACCCTCCCATTTACAAAAGGAGAATTAAGCAGCTCTGTGATGGGTCCTGAAGAAGGAAGAGGAGGCAGTAACAGCAACAGTAAGATGACCCTCTATCACTGCTGCCACAGGGCAGTTGTACTGTGTAAATCCAGCTGCTTCCTTCATGCCTGGTTTTGAAGTATCTTCACAGACAGGCCCTAGAGGAGGGATGATTAAGAAAATTGCCTATGTTTCAATGATTTCCCTAGCCACTTCTCCCATAGGGCCTGGCTTCTGATGACACTCTTCAGCCAGACATTCAGGAAGAATCCTGGTGTGAAGAACTGCCAAGAGCTGGTGGGGGGGAGCTGAAGGGAATTTGTCATTCATGATACCTCACTGCCTAAGGCAACTGCTTCACTGATGCTCTTGGTAGGGCTGGGCATGTTGTTTGGAGCACCTTTTAAATTATTTTGTCATGTGTCAGAGCCATACATGGCTTAATTTGTCCTAGTTCTATATTATTTTCATTTAAAATTCTTTTGTCACTTGAATCAGGCAGTATGAAAAGTGACATGTACATTAACTATGGTATATAAATAGTGTTTTTTTCCTTTGGGTTTATTTATTGATTTATTCATTTTTTGATGTTCCAAGATAAGTGGAAACCTTTTTTACAGGGTGTCTCCTTAAACCAAATGCTACCTGGAAACCCCACATAGTATGAAATGACAGAGAAAGTAATCTCCTGGAATAAAAATAAAAAGACTAACAG
This sequence comes from Phrynosoma platyrhinos, assembly GCA_020142125.1. Classification (NCBI taxonomy): domain Eukaryota; kingdom Metazoa; phylum Chordata; class Lepidosauria; order Squamata; family Phrynosomatidae; genus Phrynosoma; species Phrynosoma platyrhinos. Next base: position 79,110,765 of record JAIPUX010001880.1, read on the forward strand.
TGTGTGAATCTGTATGAAGGACTAAATGCTAAGAAGTAAGAACTAGTAGATATGTTCATGATTTGTATGAAAGAATCCTTAGAAGATAACTAGAGTATTGTCAGATCAATGGTATTCTTTTTTTTTTATCTTTTCTACAAAAGAGATTGCATTGGAACTTGGCCTTAGGCACTAGAATAGAAAGTAGCTAGCACTGTAGTATTCTAATGGACAATTTGATGTCCTCTTTATCCCTATTTTTTATTTATTAAGATATTTCAGTGGAACTACTTGTCAGTTCATATCTACCACCAAAACTTGTGTACTACTTGGAAGGACATATGCTAATCTTGCAGTTAATGTATCCTTTGCTTTAAGGTAAGCTTCAGAAATCCATTACATGATCTACAGAAAATCATAATAGTTGATTTTATTTTAGACCAGTCTGGCAATAGTCCTTTCTCTGGACTGAATTAGTATGGACTCCAACTGAGTAGGCTAATAATATGTAGGCTAGGGACAGAATCATGGAGTGCAGTTACCAGTGCATCTGGTTAGTGAAATAGATAGGGATGGCATAACTATTGGAGGCTTGTTGGTAGATACTGAATTGTGCTAACATATCAGACTGCCCCCATCCAGTCAGCATATCAGTTGGCCATTTTGTGCCCTTAGCCTCTTCAAAATGGCCACAGACTTAAAAAAAAAAACAGCAAAAGTTTCAGGATGTCTCCTGGTGTGAGGGAGGAGTATATACATCTGCATACACAACTGGGGGTTGCATCAGTGTTGCATCCTAATAGGATCCAAATAAAGAGATCAGACTAATCTAGCCATGGCATATACGCAGCAGCCTCTGATACACTCTGAAAAGGTTTTAAGGGAATTGTACAATAGAAGGATGTCAGAGGAAGTCCGGAATAAGTGTGAGTTTTCAGTTCCATCTACCTTATTGTCACAAACGCCCTTTTATCAAGCTTCTTTTCTTCAAGTGACAGCACAATGGAAATTGTGATCCCACCGCTTCCTCAATATTTGATGGGCCAGACCACTTTTATTTTCATTTATGAGTTTACTCACCAAACTTGGTTTCTTTATTTCTTATTAGCATGGAAATTCAATCCAGATTTAGACAAGCTTGTAATTAAGCAACAATAAAATTTTATTTGAATGATTGTTAACAATGTTTCATTTGTTATGATGTTGCATTCACCTGTTCTTGTTATACTTTGTTACACTCTGTATTTTTAGAGAACACCAGATACTATTCTTTAGGAGCCTAACACATCCTTATTTACTCATCCTTCCAACCTTATTTCTATACTAGCCCTCAGGCTAACTACGTCTTGCAGGTATCAAATACCAGCAATTCCCTCACTTGGAGTGCTATATTCAACTATGTCTCTCACTACTGGACTTTTCCTTCACAATCCCTGTCTTCTGGACTGTTACACATCGAGACCTGATGTGGTCAGTAGCAAAATTCTTTATTACCTGCAGCCCACAATTCTATTGTCAGCTTACTCCTGATGGGCTGTTGCTAGGTAGGGACAATTCTGCCCACTCTCCACACTTATCATTTTGGATACAGATCTTGCCATATAGTCATACTGAGTGCTAATTGTTAACTGCCTTCAAGCCAACCTTGACTCATGAATGAGACATTGCCAAGACCCCCTATTCTCAACCTCTCTGCTCAGATCCTTAGTGCTTACTTCACAGAAAACATTTAAAACAAAGCACTAGATAGTAACCACATCTTTTCAGTTCATTAATCTGTTCATTAAGAGGATGCATGTGATGTAAAAAATTTCCATATGTATAAACCCAACTTTCATCTCTTCACTTGAAGATGTATACCCCTACTTTAGTAGAACAAGCAGATGTTGTCAAAGGACAAATTTTTATTAAGATACCTAAATATTTCACAATGATGCATATTAACAAACCATAGATCTAGATGAAACCTTCCATTTGGCAAAGATTAATAAAGGGCCAATGCAGATGGCCCATTTGGGGCAGCAGAAAGCCACCCCTGCAAGTGGGGGATCGGGGCCACAGCAACCGCATGCTATGGCCCTGATCCTTCCTTTTGCCGCCCCTAAAAGAGTGACAAAAGGGTCTTTGCAGAATGCCAGAAATAGTGCAAATTGAGTCCACTTTAACTGCTCTGACTCAGTGCTAGGAAATCATGGGAACTGTAGTTTATTGTGGCACCAGGGCTCTCTGACAGAGAAGGCTCAATGTTTCAGAAAAAACTACAGTTCCCATGATTCCCTAGCACTAAGCCAGGGCAGTTAAAGTGGACTCAATTTGGACTATTTCTGGAAGTCTGCAAAGGCCAAAAGGCTGGCCCAAGAGCCGGCGCTGTGGCTCTTCTGCGCCCTCTCAGCACAGCGTTTTTGCACACTGTGCCGGGAGGGTGTCTTGATGCTGCATGCCATGCATACGGCTGTGCGGCATCAGGATGGCATCAGGGTGGGGTTGGAGCAGCTGCTGTGCATCTGCAATAGCCCTTAGAACAAATATTAGAAAGAAGAAAACATAGGGCCAAAGCACATGACCTGGAAGGAGTGGCCTCTGGACTCTCTGGCTCCAGTCATGCTTGGACTGCAATGATCACACAGCCCACTTCCAAAATGGGCCACCACCATCACAGTCCCAAGCCAGCTGTTGGCAGGAGTGGATTTAATCCACTCTTAAATGGTCTGTCTCTTGCCCTGTAAGTGCAGCTTCAGTGTGGCTTCTGGCCACTTTGCATGCATCAGCTAAATGTCATGTCTCCAAACTATCTGTAAACCACTTTATTTGGCCCATGTGTTTTGGGCCATAATGGAACTGTGTGCTAAATAAATTATTTACTTAATTATAAGAAAACATTCAGGGGTAGCTGTGTTGGCCATATAGCAAATCCAATAACATCAAAAATTCACCAAACAGTGATACCTTTATTGGGCCAGCCAAAATGCATAATATACATGGTGCAAGCTTTTGAAGCTCCACTGGCTTCTTCATCAAGCAAGGTATTAAAAATCATACAGGAGAAAAAAAATGAAGGTGATAGTCATAGGCCTTTATTTTGCTATTTTTGTTCATAGTTCAGATGGTATAGAGGCCACTTGCTCCTTCTGGCCATGTGGCTACTGGGAGATTCTCAAAGTACAGCTACAAGAAAAATGGGTACAAGAAATTAGAATTGAACTAAACTTTTGGGAAGACTTCTGTGATTTATTTTTCATTCCCCCCTCATCCATTTTCTAAAAGACTAGAGCGCATCTGGCAGAAAACTCGATTCTTATCTGATAGGACTCATCATAGGAGCTTTCTTTGCTCCTATCAAGAGGCAATACATGCAGCGCAGAAATCTTTCTCCTCTGCACGTATTGCATCTGCGGAATCTCGTCCAGCAGAACTGTTTAGGGTGGTAAGGGAGCTGTCACTGGCTCCTCCTGTGCAGAACCCTTTATTTAACCCAACAACAGCCTGTTGTGATGCTTTTAACAACTATTTCAGAGATAAAATCTCTCAGATAAAAGCCAACTTAGATGTCGGAATTACAGCAGAAGTGACTGCAAACCCGTTTTTGAGATTAGACTGGATCAGTTTGATTCAGTGAGTACCGATGACGTGGACAAGATCCTTGGAAAAATGGAAGAGGACGACATGCTCCCTCGATCCCTGCCCATCTTGGCTGGTCTTCCAGGGGGGTGATGCAATGATGGCCTTTCTCATTAATGCATCCCTTAGGGAAGGAACTGTTCCATCAAGTTTCAAGGAGGTGGTCGTTAGACCACTCCTGAAGAAACCTTCCCTGGACCCCCTGGATATGAAAAATTATAGACCAGTCTCATTTACCATTTTTGTGCAAGGTGATCAAGCGAACCGTTGCCCTCCAACTCCAAGTGATCTTGGATGAAACCGATTTTCTGGATCCATTTCAAACTGGCTTCATACCTGGATATGGGGTGGAGTCTGCCATGGTCGCTCTGGTAGATGACTTAGGTCTGAGCACCAACAGGGGGAGCGTGATCCAGTTGGTGCTTCTAGACCTCTCAGCAGCTTTTGATACAATAGGCCAGGGGTAGACAACCTGCCCCCTTTAAGGGCTGAGGGACTTCAGCTCCCAGAATCCCAGGAGCTATTGGCCAACATGGGACTATTGGCTAACATGGCTGAGGCTTCTGGGAGCTGAAGTCCCTCGGCCCTTAAAGGGAAAAGGTTGCCTACCCCTGCAATAGGTCATGACATCCTCCTGGAATGCCTGAGAGAGTTAGGAATTGGAGGCACTGTACTCTAGTGGTTCTGTTCCTTCCTCTTGGGCAGATTCCAGAGAGTGTCACTCGGGGACAGCTGCTCCTCAAAAGTGGAGTTGAAATGTGGTGTTCCACAAGGCGCCATTCTGTCCCCAATGTTGTTTAATATCTATATGAAGCTGCTAGGAGAGATCATCAGGAGACATGGGGCGGGGTGTTATCAATATGCTGATGACACCAAATATATTTCTCCATGTCTTGGTCAGCTGCTATGATGGCAGATGGCAATTCTCCCCTCAATCAATGTCTTGAAGTGGTAATGGACTGGATGAGGAAAAACTGACTCAAGCTGAATCAGAACAAAACAGAGGTACTTACGGTAGGGGCCCCCAAACCAGGTATTGGGTTGCAACCTCCAGTCCTGGGTGGGGTCATGCTTTCTGCTAAGGACTGTGTTCGCAGTCTGGGGGTACTCCTGGACTCGTCACTTCACATGATAGATCAGG
>JAIPUX010001880.1:79115602-79131123 GCA_020142125.1 Phrynosoma platyrhinos
TGTTGGTAATGACCTTTAAAGCCTTACATGGCCTGGGTCCAACCTACCAAGGGGGTCGCCTTCTTCTGTACAATCCACCCCACACCTTTAGGTCTTCTGGGAGGAAGCTACTTCAACCAATGAGAACTAAGTTGGCGGCGACCTCTCAGAGGACATTCTCTGCCACTGCTCCCAGACTCTGGAATGCCTTGCTGGAGGAGATTCGTCAGATAACCAACTTAAATGGCTTTAAAAAAGCCATCAAGACACATTTCTTCTGGCAGGTTTATTCAGAAGAAATGACTCACCTATTTTGATCTCCACTGTCAGACATTTTTATTCTGACTTTGCCCTCAGAATATTTGTTGTTTTAAAACTCTGTTTATTGTTCAAATTTTAATTTTTGAGATTGAATTTAATGTATTTATAATGGGGGGTAAATTGTGCTATTTATATTGTTGTAAGGGTTTTTATGTATTTGATTTTATGTGAGCTGTCTTGATAGCCAAGGCTGAAGGGGGATATAAATAAAGTATTATTATATTATTATTATTATTATTATTATTATTATTATTATTATTATTATTATTATTAAATATCTGCTTGTATTCACACAGATTTTTGGAATGCTTCTCATCTTATCTGCCTAATGGGAAACAGGCTGGTGGTACTTAGCAGGCACTGAAGGAAATGCCCCACAGTTTGATAGATGTGTTCCTTCCCATTTGTAGTGTTGATGTGGGCTGTCTTTTAGTGTTTGACATTTCAGATAGATTTGAGAAACATTATAAGGATGAGGAGAATGCATGACTTACAGTACTTTCTCTTCTCCCACTAGCATCCATGTTGTTGCTGTTCAAAGAAATTCCTGATGTCTCTGTCAAAAGAAAAGTATCTTGCCGACTGCTTCTGCAAAGCTCAATGTATTTGGAATAGCATGCTTTTGACTGTTCTTAATATGGATATGATGCAGTGTGGGACACCCTGTCTCCTCTCATTTACAAGAAATTCAGAAACTTTTATGTGGAATGATCTCATTGTATGCTTTCTTGCCATCACATGAAAATTCACTGAACAGAATTGATACTGTCTAGAATGGCAGATAAAATAAGAAACACCACCAGTTGAAGTGTACCAGGATTTAGTAAAATCTTGTGTACTTGAAATTATAATAATTGTTGCCTGTAAATATAATTATGTTTGCAAATGTCTTATGTATATTGAAAATATCTGACTACATAGGAGGCAGACTGTGGGCCTTTGCAGACTGCCAGAAATAGTGCAAATTGAGTCCACTTTAACTGCCCTGACTCAGTGCTAGGGAATCATGGGAACTGTAGTTTATTGTGGCACCAGAGCTCTCTGACAGAGAAGGCTTAATGTCTCAGGAAAAAAAAAACAATTCCCATAATTCCCTAGCACTAACCCTAACCCTTAAAGTGGACTCACTTTGCACTATTTCTAGCAGTCTGCAAAGGCCCTGTGTTAAAAATGGCTCAGACTGTTTATGCTGGTATGCTGCTTTTAGATCTCATGGGATAGGGTGGGATATGAATAATTAAGTAAACAAATAACAACAAACCAGATCAATCTCACAACTTTATCTTGTTTATGGGACCAGTGGCAGCTATGGAAATAGCTGAGTCTGTCCATTATTGTTAACATTGGCCAAAATGCTGTTTAGAATACATACATATAATGATATAGGTACAATCTGTCCTTCTAAAACCTAACTTAAAAGCCTGGCAGCTGGAGTAACTGAGGAGTAACTGCAGTACTGCCAGTGAGCCATGATGTGACATTCATTAATCACATTGTCGCTTGCTGGCAGGAGAAGGATGGACTAATCATCCTCTAATGGCCTGCTCACTAGTAATAGAAAACTCATTTGGTTGGTGCAGCTGCCTAGTTTTTAAGATGGGTTTTAGGGGTCTTTGTGATTGTGGCAATCGTGCCACAATTGTAAATGAGATTGCCAAAATGTATAAGTCTCTCATTTAGTCCCATTACCCACTTTGAGCCCCACTATTTGGGAGATAGGTAGGATATAAATTAAATAAAATATAAATGCATAAATAAATAGCTTATGACAACATAAATACTGAAGAAGATGATAGCCAACAATGATACTCTGTCTTTCCTCTATGATTAGAATTTAAGGAAGCTTACAAATTAAAATTATTGCAATACAAATAAAAAAATACCATAAATCACACAATTAAAACCATACAGTTAAAATCATACAAAAAGTCAACATTAAAATAGAATTAACTTATGGACCACATTTAACCAAAAACTTCAAAAGGATAAAAAGTTAAGTACAGTACAATTTAAAACAACAGAACACTCTTAAAAGCACAACCAACAAAAACTTTCATTTCTAAAAGTTTTTCAGAAGAAGAACAACACATCTTCACTCACTGACAGCAAGGAGCAAAGCCACTGACAACCAAACACTAGATGATCTATGCTATGATAAAACATAAAATGGCTTTATAACATATGAATTGTCATACAGATTTTTATCTTCTGGAATTTTATATTGATGGAGCTGATAGGGAAGGTGGAAGTCCACTCACAGCCCCCACCCTTCTCAGATAAGAGAAAATGAAATGTTCTGGACATGCACACATCTGAACTTGTTAAAAAGCAGGAAGAAAATTACATTCTAAATTAGTTGATTGTAAAATTTGACATAGGAATTTTGCCTAAGGTGCCAGGTTAAATTCTCAAGAATGAACACAGCACAACTCAACTGTCTCCTATAAATTACTACAAACCAGATTCTTCTGGTATGAAGACATCTATTAGGCTCTATAAAGCTGTGATATCTGTTTAAAATATGACCTATCTATTGAGCCATATATCCATACATATTGTGCCTTGAGTTAATTATCCCATTTCTCCATACATTCATAAACCCATACACATGAACCTATACACCTGCACATATGATTTATCCATTCTGCTTTCAAGGCATGCCCAGAACTGGAAATACCATTTTCAAAAGTAAGTATGAAGTCAGCTGGGCTTGGAATTTGGATAGAGTAATGGGAAGAAAAAGGACTAAACAGATGGGCAAAAAGAGGTACTTTCAGGCTGGCTTGAAAGTGTGGCATTTAGATGACTCACACCTTGAAACTAGCAGGAAAGCACTGTCTAGGTGCCTTACCGGGAGAAAAACTGCTTTAAAAAGAAGCAGCTTTTTTTCTGCTTCATCCTGAAAAGTATGCACCTTCGCCTGTGCATATAAATGCACCAATGCCAATGGAGCTCTAAAGGGGCACTCTTTCCAAACCCTAACCCTAATTATGCATGTAAACACCCTGTTGCAGGGGCACACTTAAAAGGGACAGAGTGGTGGAGGTGCCAATGCCCAAAAGAGAAACCATGGAATCCCTCATGGAGATGAGTAAAACATACACAAAACAGACAGTAAAAGAGGGGGCATAGAGTGAAGGGGGAGATGAAGGGAGACATGACTGTACCTTGCAGGCATCTGCATGGGCACACTTCTGATGCCCTGTCCCAGTGAAGTGCTGCACATGAGAATGTGTGCAGGTTCGCAGGTATGGGATGGCAGTTGCTGGCAGTGCACTCCTGCAAAGTTGTGCAGGGATGGTGGTGGGAACAGTTAAAAAAAAAAAAGTACTCATGTCATGTGAAGACATGGCATGCATACTGTAGCTGCCTTGGGAGCCAGTGATGTGGTTGGTGGGGTATCAATGGGGGGTTGCAGACTGCCAGAAATAGTGCAAATTGAGTTCACTTTTAGGGTTAGGGTTAGGGTTAGGGAATCATGGGAACTGTATTTTATTGTGACACCAGAGCTCTCTGACAGAAAAGGCTCAATGTCTCAGAAAAAAAAAAACAATTCCCATGATTCCTTGCACTAACCCTAACCCTAAAAGTGGACTCAATTTGCACTATTTCTGGCAGTCTGCAACCCCCCAATGTTGCTTCAGAAAAGGCAGCTTCAAGTCACTTTTTCCTGTTTGTCTGTTTTGCCCTGAAGTTACTTTTTGGTTGAAAGCACAGGGACAATGGTGGAGGTCCCCCCAAATCCTCCTGGGGGTAACACTGCTGCTCCAACATGACCAGAAATTCAGGTTTCCTCTCTGGTCAATTCATACTGTCCAACATTTCAGACATGAAAGCTGAGAGAAGTGTGGAAGTGACATCACAGCATGGTCAAATTGGCAAACATCAGGAAGGTAGCATTTTGCGTTTCCCTGAGCCTACTGGGAAAGACAAGATTCTGCCCCTCCTCTCTCCCCCCCCCTCTGCTGAGTTAATTCAGTACAAGTTACTTTTGCATTTTGACCTCAATTTGCAGCAATAGAAGTAAGCTGAGGACAAAGGGGGAAAGCAGGATGAGAAGAGAGAGAGAAGTGCATTCTAAAAACAACTGAAAAAGTGGGATGACACTTGACTATACTTGTCAAATCAGGAGATTTGAAGGATAGATGGTGATTGAAATCCTAAACAACAGCACTGAGAAATTTTTAAAATACTGAAGCATTTTAAAATCAGTTCAAAAAGAAACTGAAAAAGAAAAGTAAAGCACCTCAAAAAGAAAGAACAGAGAAACTGGCACATTTTAAAAGTAGTTCAGGAAGTGGGATGATGAGGATTATTGAAGACTATTCTTAACAAATAAGCACAGTTGATCTAAGATTATTAAGGGGCGATGCAGACGGGTGGCCCTGGGCTGCCCTGGAAAATGGAGGATTGAGGCTGAGGCTGCCAGATGCGTTGGCCCCAATCCTCCCTTTCGCCACCTGGGAAAGGAGTGCCAAAACACCGTTCTTTTCCCAGGTGGCAAAAATGGTGCCCGAAGAGCCACCATGTGGCTCTTTTGCACCTCTTCTGGCGCAGCATGTAAAAATGCTGTGCTGGGAGGATGTCCTGACAGTGTGCACTGTGTGTAGTGGCACATGCTGTGATGATGCCCTCGGGAAGGGGTTGGGGTGCCCCGTGTGTGGCTGCCCCTCCCCTTCCCTGCCTCAAGGACAGCACTTTGCGCCATCTGTAGAGGTCCTAAGATTCCATGCACAGATGTCAGGAGCAGAGAAATGGGTGCAGTGTCATCCCTTTTGTCTACATGTACTGAATGTATGAAAATGAATATTGCCTTCTGCTGGAAAAGTTGAGGTGAATCACCTAGAAAATAAATATTAAAAAAGGAATTTGGGGGCTGGGAGAAAATAGTGGTACCTTTAAAGCTAATGTATTTAAGCATCAATGTCCATGGAATTCATTCTACTTCTTCAGGTCAAAAATGGTGTTAAAGAAGTGCACCTGAAGAATTGGTTTGTAAATGCACCTGAAAGAAATAGATTGAAATCCATGAAATCAGGTAGTCATAAAGGTTCCCTTTTGTACTGAAATAGACTACTAAGGCACTCACTTTGAAAACAGTTTTAAAACAGGGATAGCTGATAGTTATAAATCAGTGCTACTCACTTTAAAGGGCTCTTCCTGAAGACGATTATGCTTCTTAATGACTTTGTTTTCCAAGAAAGAAAGAAAGAAAGAAAGAAAAAAGAAAGCCTGACTAGAACTTGGATACAGGTAAAAGCTCAGATTACTTAGATTTCATCATGATGGGATGCTCTTACTATCAAAATGAGATTTCCAGCCCACTTGTAAAGGTTATCATGGACAGTGATAGCCTTTGAAACATGGACCACCTGCCAACTGTGGGGTGTTCAGAAGTCTGACAGTGTCTGTAAAGATTCTGCTCTTGCATGAAAATGGCTTTATCAGTCCTATAATTAGAAATGAAATAGCCTTAAATGGGCTCAGTATAGCTTACCTTTCAAAGAGGTTTCAGTTTCACATAACTTCATATAAACAGAAAATCAGAAGATATAACCAGACACCAAAGTTCCTGCTTACTAATTGCCATAAAGCAGAGCCATCTGCTTTATACAAAGGCTAGGTCAGGTGAGCCTCCTAAATGATGACCTTTGAGACTCAAGAAGGGTTTGTTTCTGATTAAAGAAAAACCTCTTAGGAGCCGATTAGGCAATCATGGTCTACACAAAACTGAGCATTAGTTCAGATAAATGGTGATTATTTATCCCTTCAAAATAAATAACAATATTGTGTATAATGCTTATTATACATGGATGACCAATATGGACTGTAAAGCTTTTGTTCAGAAAGGGAACTGGTGGATTTGGTTGGTCAAATATTTCTTTACATTTTTCTCACCCATTTGGTTTTGAAGTCATGACCTATCCTTGTAAAAATGTAATGACTGTGAAAAAGAAGAAAATGAGAAACAAATACATGGGATTAAACTGCCTCCAGCATTACTAAGGGATATACAAGGGTGTATAAGGGTGTTGTTATGGGGGGGGGGGGAATGAGGGCATTTCTTCTCCATCAAATAAGAATTCTGCCCCTCCCAATTTTCCTCAAATCCCCAAATGACTGGCATTGCAGTAACTTAAAATACTAGTTGAGCATTTAGAAACACAGTTTAGGCATCCAGAGAAAAAGGACAAAATTACTAAAGGAATGCAAACACATCAAATATAAGAGTACTAGATGTGGACAATTTTCAGTGTCCTAATCATGTGAGTTCAAGGCTCAAGTGCTGCATGATGGGTTGAGCTCCTGTCACTAGTCTCAGCTTCTGCCAACCTAGCAGTTCGAAGGCATGCAAATGCAAGTAGATAAATAGTTACCACTTTGGTGGGAAGGTAACAACATTTGGTGTAGTCATGCTGGCCACATGACCACTGGAGTTGTCTTTGCACAAAACTGGCTCTTCAGTTTAGTAATGGAGATGAGCATCTCCCCTTACAGTCAGTTATGACTAGACATTCATGTCAAGGGACTACCTTTACCTTTACCTTTACCTTTACTCATGTTAGTGCTAGACATATTAGGGCTAAAGGAAAATTTCCTTTGTGGGACCCAATTTTTTCCCCAGGGGGTAATGTCCTCATTGTGCCATACCCAATAGCTATACCACTGCCTGCAACATTACTGAGAGGATATAATATGCATTCCTCAGAATACACCTAGTGAAGAGGTAGTAGTTTTAACCTCTCACAATGAGATGCTCAAGCCAGTCATGTTGTGCGCTCTCTCCATGACACAGTTAACTTCATATATGAGTTTTCTGAAATGGAGGGTAACCCATTCCACTTAAGATGAGAAATTACTGGAAAGCTGATCCCTGGTATAGCCTGCTTACAACTTTGCTGAGTATAGCATGTGGTACAAAACCTGACAGTACAAACTCTTCTGCAAACCAATCCAGGTATGTGAGTGTCATGCTATCAGCAACCTTGGATAAAACTGACCTCCCCAACACTGAGAAAATCAGCAGTGTGGATTTTTTACACCCTTAACCACAGCCAAGTTAAATCAATGAAACAGAAGTATACAATACCTCTCCTGTCAGATGAACAATCATAAAAAAGAGGAAAACCTGCCCCCCCAAATTACAGATAACTACTTTGCAGAGTATCACAAGACTCCTTCCTGCTAGTCTTCCCCCAGAAAGAGCATCCTGTGCCCCCAAGTTTAAGACTGAGAAGTTTAGTCCAGTTCAGTTTTTCAGAAGAGTCACCAAAGTTTTCTGATCTCCTTTATATTTCGGATTCAATAAACTTGCATTTAAAAAAAATACAATGTGGGAGGAAATAAAACTGATAGCTCCGTTCATCTAAGCTCAGGGTATAGAGTACTTCACTTTTTAAAGTTTGGGGTTAAATACTGTGTATTTAACCACCTTATTGCTGAATTATGGTTGCCACTTTTTTTCTCTGAAAGGCTCCTCAACTCCAATCCATTTGTGGCAGATAGGTAGAACAAGGTCCTCTTCATGAAGGAAATGGCATGTCTATTAAATCTGGGTGCTACTGAAAGAAAATGTCAGATCCCATTCCTTGAGATGTCAGATCTGGTTATGGTGACACATGCCTTGGTTTCATCCCGTTTGGGCACTCTATGTAGGACTGCCTTTGGAAACTGTTCGGAAACTACAGCAGGTCCAAAATGCCTGCTCTATCTCTCCTTTCCATCTGCCAGAATGCTGTCTGGAGCCAGTTATAGGGAACATATAACTCCTGTATTGAAACAGCTTCACTGGCTACTAGTTCATTTCCAAGCACAATTCAAAGTGCTGGTCATGATTTTAAAGCCCTACATGGCTTAGGCCCAGTCTATTTCAGAGAGCGTATCTCACCTAGAGCCCTAAGATCCTCAGGAGAAGGCTTTCTCTCACTCACACCACCATCCCAGCCTTCTCAGTGGCTGTTCCCGCTCTGTGGAACTCCCTTCCATGGGAGGATAGAGTGGCCTCCTCCCTGCTGGCCTTTCGACAGTAAGCAAAAACATTTTTATTCCAGCAAGCTTTTTAAAATCAGGCAGACCTGGTTTTATGGTGGTGGAGGTGGTGGTGGGGGTTGGTTTAAATTATTTCTTAACCTAAGTATGTTTTAAATTTTGCATGTTTAAAATTTTAACTTTTTGCTGTTTTAATTAGGCTATTTTAATTGTTTTAAAAATGTTGTTTTAATATGTTTTTATATTGTGAGCTGCCTTGGGTCCCTTTTTGGGGGAAAGGCAGGATAAAAATTAAACAAATAAACAAACAAACAAATTATACTGCCCCATTCCCAGTGTAAGGCATCCATACTGACAAGGTAGAATGCTGTGTCTTTTTCTTGCCCACAGAATATCTGCTTTCTCCCTCTAGGTTTAGCTATGCCAGAGGAAAAACTACATTTCTTTTTCTTTTTAAAAGATTCTAGAAATACTTGGAGGGAAAAGATCAATACATGAAAGATATATATTCTAAGAAAGTATTAATGTTGAAGTGTCATGATCATTTGGCTATAAATACAATAACCTTGAGCTAAGGTGTAGTCTGAAAGCAGGATCACAACAGATGACACAAAGGAGAATAGTAATCTGATCTCTCATTTTGTTTTAAGTTTTTTAAAAATACACCACTAAGGGAGTCTGCATGAAACCATGGCACTAAGGAGCAGAAGAGTCAAAACTTCCCTTACTCCCTCTTGCAGGTTATTTTATCAGTAAAACCAAGGTCCTATGGTAGCAGCTGGGAGAAGAGCAGAAGAGGAAAGTAACTCCACAGCACAATGACCCCATCCCATGTGGCATTTTTTGTGGGGGAATGAAATTTAAAGATAAAGACAAAGTGATCATTTATCTCCAACATTGCATCTAGTTTGACAAGTATTTAGGTGTTTTTTTTGTTTTTTTTTTGCTCAGTAGATAGAGTCTGACATTTTTTCTCTTTTTCTCTGTGAACATTGTTCTTTTCGGTAGGTGATATTATCAATTGTTAGAATACTGTATATGTTGGACATGAAATACTTTGCTTACCTAGCAATTGTGTAACAAATTGGAATGATTCCAATTTGGTCACTACAATCATAACCACTCATAGGAGTATTCTTTATAAATTATTTTTCTGCTGCCTAGGCTCGACTCAGGCCTGCATCCTTCCGAGGTCGCTAAAATGAGTACCCAGCTTGTTGGGGGGCAATCAGCTCACAGTTGTAAACTGCTTAGACATCCCATGTGTGATATGAAGCGGTATATAAATGAAGCTGCTTTGCTTTGCTTTGCTTCTGAATGCAGGAAAAAAATCTATTGTTTGAGCCTCTGTGGGCAAATTGTGTTACCTTCAGGTACATGGGCATACATCAGACATTCTGATATATATCAAGCTATAATCCTCTCATTTTAGAGGGAAGTCCCACTGAACATTTTGGAACTTGCCTCTGAGTAAACATTCATAACATTTGATATCCACAGTAAGCTTAAACCTAAAAATTTATAGACTGTCTTGAAAATAAGTGAATTGTTCTATATTCACTGCTGTCCTTTTTCTGTTTGTTTGAAACAATTCCTACTGTGCTCAAGTCCTGTTGATTTTGGATTCCTGTAGTATTATGTTTTTCATGACAATGGCCAAAATGCAAATACATAAAATGGTAAATTTATATTGTAGATGAGAAAATGCAGCAGGAGATAAAAACCAAAAGTGTTCTCCTGCAGAAAGACACAACTTAATGAAAAATATTCACAAATATCACAATGTGAAACACCCCAAATATTCAGCTTTCAAAAAATTATCAGTAAGTAAACTTCACATATTATTGAGGTTCCATATATTTTAAAATTTTCATTAAACCTAGTGTGTTTTCATGTTACTAAAGAAACAAAAAATCCAAACAAACCTGTTACTGATTCTAAACCACTCCAGCTGACAGTGAGCAGCTCAATCAACAACACTTATTTCAAGTGAATATACACAGGAAAAAAAAACTGCATTATATTCAAACTTATCTGTCATGTTTGTTGTTTTTAACTGCCCTTGAGTTGACCCCAACTCATGGCAATCCTGTGGATGAGACATCTCCAAGTCCTCATTTCCTCCACTGTTCTGTCTAGGTCCTCTAAATTTATACTTGTGACCTCATTAATGGAGTCTATCCTCCTCGCTTGTGATGCTCCTTTCTTTTTCCTTTCCTCCACATTCCCTTGCATTATTGTCTTTTCTAATGAGTCATGCCTTCTCATGATGTAGTACTTTAGCCTCAGTTTGAATATCTTGGCTTCCAGGGAGATTTCAGGCTTGATCTCTTCAAGAACCCATTTATTTGTCTTTTTGGCTGTCCACAGTATCCTTAGCACTCTTCTCCAGCATCACCTTTTAAATGAATTGATTTTCTTCTTACCTGTTTTCTTCACTGTCCTGCTCTCTCATCCATATATGGTGATGGGGAATACAATGGTTTGAATGATTCTAACTTTAGTGCTCAGTTGTATATCTTAACTTTAGGATCTTGCTTAGCCCTTTCATGGCTGCCCTTCCCATTCCTGGTCTTCTAATTTCTTGACTGCAGTTACCATTCTGATTGATGTTTGATCCAAGATACAAGTACCTTCTATTTTTATTTAAATGTATATTTTAACTTCCATGTGAATCAGAGAATGCTAAATTAACATATATTACCTTTTTTGGCATGACTCATTAGAAAAGACGATAATGCAAGGGAATGTGAAGGAAAAGAGAAAGAAAGGAGCATCACAAGCTATATTTATTAAAATAATGCAGAAATAATATCACCATTGATTTAGAAAATTTTACCAACATATTTTCTGTCACTTTATCCACTTCGCCTCCCCAAAAAAGGTAGTTTAGGACATGTTTCTTTGGGATCTTAACAAGAGTTAGGTAACAAATCATGCTGTGGTATTATGATTGTTCTGGATTAGTGTTGGGTATATACTGAAAAGTAAAGTTTTCAGAAAGTGAAAATATTGTAATTGGGGAACCATATGTTTTGATAAATATGTGAATAAATTAAAAGTAGCAACTACAAGGAAATCTGATCACAATTAGGATTCCATTGCACTGGATTGCACTGCAGTTCTGGAAAACAGGGCTGGTCCAAGAGATTCCTCTGCCTCAGGCAAAAACATAATGATGCCACCTCCCATTCCATGTACAGATCCTAATCAAATTGGCAGTGGAATCTTCCTTGAACACTGATAATGAAACATTCTGCTGTTATTCTGCTGTAACTAGGGTTGACAGGTGAAATTAGCAATTGGACTCCTGTACTTTTTTTTTAACCTTTATTGATTAAAAACAAAACAAAACAAGAAAAGACAACAACAGAATTACAATAAAGATCACATTAACTTACAACATATACACTACTTCCCTGCGTATCATGTCCTGCTATACAACCCATAAACATTTAACCTCCCATACATCAATATGATATCTACAACATCATGAATCTATTCTGCACAGATCAAAACCTTCAAAATACTTTTCACCTTCTTTTGTCAATACTATAATCTAACAACATATATGAAGTACCATTTTTCATTCCAATCCTATCAAGTAATTTTGTCCCCATTCAGATCTCCAATATTCTAGCAACGGGTTCCAGTTCCTTTTAAAACTTTCTACATTTTTTTTCTTTATCAAGTCTGTTACTTCTAATGGTTCTTCATAACTATTAAAAAACACAGAAATCTTGTCTCTTATTTTACCTGGCAATCCTATATGAGTGCGACAGGCTACTTAATACTGTTTAAGGGATTGCCTTGCTCTAATGCTATTGCTCAGCAATTCATGGAACATTTCAGTGTTGACTAGGTTCCTCAACATCTGCAGTCATTTGGGTTCCAGACAATGGCATTGTTGCATTTTCCAGCCTTGCCCTACCTCTTGCACATGGTGATCATACCCACAAGTAGAAGCATCATGAATGAAGAGCTGAGCAACTGCTTAATACAGATTACACCTTCTGGTCTATGAAATATGGTGGCATAAATTGGTATTCCCATCCAGATCCATTGGATTAATGGGATTTACATAAGTATTGTTTAAACTTCCAAGAATTAATTGAATGAATCTGCTTTAATTGGTACTAGTAAATAATGGTGGGCCAAGGGCTGCTAGATACCAACTATCCCCTGCCAGATGCTTGATGAAGATTTGAAATTGGAGTCTTATTCATGCTGCATACTGTTATCCAAGTATTGTTTCTGGTTTTGCAAGGGATTATACCATTTTACACAGCTGAAAACTGACTTTATTTGTATGCTGCCTGAGGTCTTTTGATATAAACCACTATACTTTGATATGGACCACTATATATATATATATATATATATATATATATATATATATATATATATATAATAGTTTTTATTATAAGTCTGTTTAACTATAGCTGTAGGGGGAAAGGAAGTTATATACCAATGTTCTAATTTGAGAATGGTTTTTAGGCTACATTCCAGCAAGGGTTTGAATCAAAACAGTATTGACAAAAGCAGAGTGGGCAAAACCAGGTGCAACTCTTACCAATTTGGATAGTTTTCTAAATATAAAATGTGTGCAGCATGAAAAGTGCAGAGCACAGCCCCATGCAACATACACATTTCAATTCCATGTGTAAAATACAGAGCTAAATTTCTTTATCGATCTTTTAGAATTCTACAAAAAAAATAATGAAAAAGAATTTGCTTTATTTCTAATAGATGCGGAAAAGGCCTTTGATAATATAACTTGGGACTGCTTGTTAGGTGTACTAGAAACCATAAATGTGGGACATAATTTCTTGAATTGGGTTAAAAATATATACAGAGAACAATACGCCAATCTAGTAATAAATGGAGAAAGATTTGAATCAATCTCCATACAAAAAGGCATTAGGCAGGGGTGCCCCCTGTCACCTTTACTATTTATAATGGTCCTAGAAGTACTGAATAATAATATAAGAGCTGACTCAAAGATAACAGGACCAAAAATAAAAGGCAAAGATTATTCTCTGAGAGCATATGCAGATGATCTCATATTGTATAGACCAGGGGCAGGCAACCTTTATGAGACCTGGGCCGGTCTTCCGTAGCCCAGGTCTTGGCTGGGCCAAGGGGGGGGAATGGCGGTGTGCGCACTCGCATGTGTGCACACCCTCCACCACTGTGCACAACTCCCCATGCATGCCACCACCCCCGTAGCGCACGCAGCCACAGTCGCCAAGGCACATATCACGGCTGCCATTTTGAAAGTCCAAATTGCAGCTGTGACGCGTTTGCACATGCACAAGAGTACTGCGCATGTGCAAATGCGTCACGACCGCCATTCTGATTTTCAAAATGGCGATCGTGATGAGCGCAGCTGCAGAGCGGCAAAAACACGTGGCAGCGGCAGCAACCTTTGGCCTGGGCTGGT
Source organism: Phrynosoma platyrhinos (assembly GCA_020142125.1). Classification (NCBI taxonomy): domain Eukaryota; kingdom Metazoa; phylum Chordata; class Lepidosauria; order Squamata; family Phrynosomatidae; genus Phrynosoma; species Phrynosoma platyrhinos. The sequence goes on from JAIPUX010001880.1 coordinate 79,129,335, forward strand.
AAGTCCGGGGACCGGGGCCTTAACCAGCACCCAGGCTGTAGGTTGCCGGTCCCTGGTATAGACAAAGTGATGACCACTCTTTTACATTTTGGCAATACAGCCAGATTTAAGATTAATAAGAATAAATCAGTCTTCATAACAAAAAATATGTCCATAGAAAAAAAAACTTTACTGCAAGAAAAAACCAAATGCAAAATAACAAAAAAGCCAAATATCTGGGTATTTAGTTAACAAATAAGAATACTGAACTATTCGACAATGAACTATTTGACAATAATTACAAAACAATGTGGAAATCAGTCAAACAAGATTTGCAAAAATGGTCAAAATTAAAATTATCATTTATAGGGCAAATAGCTGCAATTAAAATGTCTACACTTCCGAAGTTCAATTTCCTTTTTGCAAACCTCCCAATAATAACAAACAGTAAGCCTTTTAATGAATGGAATAAAGAGTTGAAAAAGTTTATATGGGAAGGCAAAAAATCTAGGGTGAAGTGGAAAACATTGATAGGCATAAAATCAAATGGAGGATGCAACTTACCTGACCTATATCTGTACTATCAAGCTAACATACTAACCTTGTTGACAGACTGGATTAAACTAAATAATTCAAAACTTCTTAATCTGGAAGGTTTTAATCTACATTACGGGTGGCATGGTTATCTGTGGTATGAAAAACATAAAGTTCATAGAAATTTTGAACATTACTTTATTCACAAGGCAATATTTTCAGTTTGGAAAAAAATATGCCCAATCTTCTACTCTAAACTACCCGGCTGGCTTTCTCCACAAGAGGCTCTCTTTGAAAGAATGAAAATAAGCACAAAATGGATTAGATACCATGACATTCTAAAAAGTAACAACTATCAGGAGTATAAAATGAAAACAACTGATGAAATCACAGAGTTTAATTTAAAAAAAAATCACTGGTTAATTTACCACCAACTAAATGAAATATTTAAAATAGATAAAAAAGAAATCTGATTTGATATTAAAAAAAAATGAACGAGATGAAATATTAGAAAAAGAAACACCTGAAAAACAAGTATCAAAAATATATAAGATATTGCTCAAAACATCACAAGAACAGGATAAAATAAAAGGAAAAATGGTAAACTGGGCTAAGGATCTTGGAAGAAACATAAATCTTGAAAGTTGGTCATATGCTAGAAAAAAAAATTCTAGTTCACCAAGTGCCAGACAATCAGAGAAAACTATTTAAAAATGGCCTTTAGATGGCACTCGACCCCCTCTAAATTAGCCAATATCTATAAAAGGAAAGAAAACAAATGTTGGAAATGTGAAACAGAAAAAGGTGATTGGATACATATGTGGTGGCGATGCCCTAAGCTGAAAAAATTCTGGGAAGAAATACATCTAGAGATAAATAAAATCTTAAACATAAAATTCCAACTACTACCTGAGATATACTAACTAAACATGACTAATAAAATCCTTGACTTAGAAGCTAAAAAGCATTGGAGGATATTACTTTATATGATATCTACAGCCAGGATTCTTATTGCTAAAAAATGGAAAACAAAAGAAATGCCAACACTAGAAGAATGGCTATTAAAAACCTTAGATAACGTAGAACTTGACAGACTGACAAATTTAATAGAAAAAAGACCTTCAAAAACAGCAGAAACAGATTGGGGAAAACTGAAAAACTTTTGTGCAAAACTTTGGTCAAGAGAAACAAAGGGATAAAACAAGAATTATATTTTTTATATCCACTTGCATAAAATGTGTAAATACCACTAAATAATTGTAAATAATGACATATG
>JAIPUX010001880.1:79163680-79185862 GCA_020142125.1 Phrynosoma platyrhinos
CCCCCCCCCCAGAACCTGGGACTTGAGGCAACTCACAAATCAAAAGGACAATACAATTGAAAACAAAAGTGAGCATTAAAATAGAATTAAACTGTTACAGTATTAAAACACATCACATGAAGAGAATAAAATGCCATTTAAAAAAGACAAAAGCCCTTTAAAATGTACAATTGAAACAACACAGCACCCCCAGCTATTTTTAAAGAATCTTTCATTGTGTAACCAAATATTCTGAATAACACAAATTATAACATAACATACATACAGCTTCTGAAGCCTCTTTATAGATTAGGATTTATTGCATGCAAAATTTGCACATGATTGTTTTTGCAGAAGGCAGCATTTTCTGCATAGAATATAGCTGTTTTCTGTGCAGAAAATGCTGTTTTCTGTGGAAATAGGCTGAATACAAATTAGATGCACAATAAGTCTCCAACTGGGGGATGCAGTGGTTCAAGTGGTTAAGACACTGCTCTGTTGATTGCAAGATCAGCAGGTTGGCAGTTCAAGGTGCAGGTACTCCATGATGGGGTTAGCTCCTGTCATTAGTCCCAGCGTCTGCCAACCTAGCAGTTCCAAAGCATGCAAATGCAAGTACATAAATAGGTGGGAAGTTAAACAGCATTCTGTGTAATCATGTTGGCCATATGAACACAGAGTAGTCTCTGACAATGTTGGCTCTTCAGATTAGTAACAGAGATGAGCACCGCCTCCTATGGTCAGACACGACTTGACAACCTTGGCAACAGGAAATACCTTTACCTTTTAAGTCACCAACTACACCATTTTCTGAGCAGGAAACAGTGTTTTCTAAGCAGAAAATAATATTTGTATGCAGAAATGTATAATTCTAATGCAAAGGGATCTAGTAGCACCTTTGAGACTAACTGAAAGACAGAGGCTGGGAGCATAAGCTTTCATAAACTTGAGCCTACTTCCTCAAGTATATGAAAGCTCATGCCACCAGCTTCTTTCTTTCATAACTCTCAAAGGTGCTACTAGATCTTTTTCATATTGATTTTCCAGACTAACATGGCTATGCATTTGAATTCTGTGCAGTCCTAAGTAACATTCCTATTCTAAGATGGAGTTGCTGTAATGAAATTTATTTCATTTTTTTTCTCCCTGAGCGAACCTCCTGTGTTTTCCCCTAAACTAATTTCTGATCCAGAATTGAAATACAGTCTGTACACTTGTTTATATCTTACTGTTCTTATTGCACAAACAGACATATACACTCATGTGTGCATGCATGTCTGAAAGAGAGAAGGGAGAAAGATAAGGCATGATGGGGGGACAATCACATGTACTATCTTGAGATGGATATTTTTGTGCATATGTTACCCCGAGCTTCTCTCTCTCTCTGTGAATTCATTCCTCTGTTCTTGTTTGCATACTGTGCTCTGTTATGCTAAGTCCACTGTTGTGCAACTGAAAATTCTAATCTTCCACAAAAATGTTCTCTATGTTTGCAGATCCACCTGTCCATTTTCTTCTTGTTTTGAAATGACTATGAAACCCATCAGAAATCTAAAAGGGAGCAGCGAATAATAAATTGTGCTTGAAGAATTGCTAAATTTCATATGTAGACAGCCTGTGAATTTCCTCCACTCCCCAACTTTGTAAGGAAATATTTTTGTTTTAGGGAGCTGTCAGCATTTGTTCCTCAGTGACAACCATAAAACTAACCTTGCCAAAGTGGCAGACTTATTTCCAATACCTTTGAACCAGCACATCTCATGAAAGGGTAAAAGCTTGGTTTGGAATAAAAGCTTAAGAGCAAGTACATGTAGGCATTTAGCTAATTTCTTGTAATTGGCTCCAAGTCTATTCCACTTTTTTTGCTGTTATAATTTTTCATTACAAACAGAACTATTTAAAGCCTTTAGGGTCTGATTGATTTCCTCCAAATTTGCAAACGTGAGGAGTTTTAAATAGTGTTAGTTGCATTTAAACTATCCTATTGACCTTTTTAAAAATGTTTAACAGTTTAATATGATGTTAGTCTTTAAATTATTTTTATTGTTTTATATTGTTTTAAACTGTTCAAATTGATTTTATTGTGCACTGTCCTGAGATCCTCCAATATATGATAGACTATAAATACTGTAATTGATTAAACAAATTCAAATGTATTATCTGAATCTTAAAATCTAAGGAAAAATACTAAAACCCATAACAAAGAAACTTCATGTAATTTGCACCACTCCATGTCTCTGGACACTTGACCAGTACCTTGGTTATTCTGTAATCTTTGTGCCATTATGTAATGTGCCATATATCCAACTTAACCAAAAGATGGATGTGTTAATTCAGAGGTAGGCAACCTAAGGCCCGGGGGCTGGATGTGGTCCCCCCGAGGCCTTTGGACCGGCCCCAGGCTGGTCCTGCCGCTGCTGCTACCCACTATGATGATATTATTGTTGTTATTACTTGTTCTTGGGGTTTTCTTGGCAAAATCTCCACGGGGTTTTGCCATGGCTTTTCTGGGGCTGAGAGAGTGTGCATGCATATTTTTTTAATTTTTATTTATTTGTTAATTTTTTAATTTTTATTTATTTATTTATTTTTGGTACTTCGGCCCCCCAATTGTCTGAGGGACAGCAACTCGGCCCCCAGCTTAAGAAGGTTGCCTACCCCGTGTTAACTACTGCTAAGAAACCAAAAACACTTAGCTGGGAAATGACACAGTGTGTGACAAAGCAATCCCCCATTTATATTTGTTAGATGCATTTGACATTAATTTTCAGGCAACCGTTATTTATATTAATAATTTATTTTATAATCCATCTCCTGAAACCATAAATACACCCAAGCTTTTATTCAGGCATTCTTTGCAAAGCAGTACTTGGCTCCAATTTCTGGAATGAGGACAAAATGCACAATTCTAACCTGTGAATTACTATGTAATTCAATATTCAGTATTATAGAGGAAAAAGTGTTTACCTCAATAACTGCCTTTCAGCCAAACACCTGTCAGAGCAAATAAGTAAATGCAACATAAATGTTCTTAATAGGAGGATAAGTAACAGAGTTATTGACCTCAAAGCCTGGCTCTAAGCATCTGACAATGCACAATGCATTTCTGTACATAACAAGAAAGCCTTGAAAACCTGCTCTGAATATGATCTTTTAAAAAGCTATTCACATCCAGTTATCATACCTACCTGTACATCTGTATGGTATTTGGACAATGATTTTAAAAAGAGAGGAGAACACATGAAGGAATTTTGACAATCAAATCCAACATTTAATACCTTACTAGTTGTGCATTTGAGTGGGAATTTTGACATTAATTTGGAGGGCAGAAAACAAGTTATTACTACTGAAAGCTCCTTCTAAAGCATCATGTCAAATCCAAATAGATATTTAAAAAATAATCCCTATAGAGCAAAGTTTTAAGCAATCCAGAAATCAGAATGATGACATTCTCTTTACCCACTAATTTACCATAACACCCTCCTAAATAAAATGTAGATGTTTGTCTGGCTTATGTGTATTTCTTATTGGTCATGGTTCAAATAGTCACTGAAGTCATGTTTTGGGCCTTTATGTATTGAAAGGGATTTAGATTTCTTTCTTTCTTTCTTTCTTTCTTTCTTTCTTTCTTTCTTTCTTTCTTTCTTTCTTTCTTTCTTTCTTTCTTTCTTTCTTCCTTCCTTCCTTCCTTCCTTCCTTCCTTCCTTCCTTCCTTCCTTCCTTCCTTCCTTCCTTCCTTCCTTCCTTCCTTCCTTCCTTCCTTCCTTTATGTACATTCATATATCAGGAATGGAAAGAATATTCATGAATATTTGAATCCCATGTGACAAAAAGGAATTCTTGAATATGAGGAACCCCTGATGAGGAGAATCCTGGATGGACTATAATCTTTACACTTTTGAAATTATTCTGTGCATTGTAAATAAATTAAAATAAAATAAATGTGGGTTTTTGTGCAGAAAATTGTGTTTATTTTCTGTGCAGAAAGCAAATTTCTTGTACAGACTGTTATCTACACACACACACACACACACAAAGTGATTTTTCACAGACTGAATCCCAATCTGTGGATAGTTTTTAAAAATGGTGGGATTCTTATGGATTTTCATACAGGAGGGAGGAAAATAGTGGAATTAGTAATTTTTTGTGGGTTTTTCGGGCTGTGTGGCCATGTTCTAGAAGAGTTTCTTTCTGACGTTTCACCAGCATCTGTGGCTGGCATCTTCAGAGTGAAATTAGTAATTACTAATTACTAGTAGTACAAGGAGAATAAAATTTCTGAAAATGTACATCCCTACCATATATGCAATTAATTTGAAGGGACTGCTGTGAAACCAATTAGTTCAGACCCATATAGTAAAGCAGTAATGTTCTATAAACTGTGAGTTAAATCTTTAACCAGAGGTAAGAGAAAATGATAACATGACAACCCTTTTTACTTATTTCATATGAATCAGTAAAGTGCATGTGTTGTTTCAGTCTACTTAAGAATTGGAGGAAACCAGCTGGACATAAGACAGAGTTCTCTATCCTTCATGTGTTGGTCTTCAACTCCTATTATCCCTATCCAGTGTGGCTATGTTGACTGAGACTGACAGTCTAATAGTTAGGATAATGCCACTTATTTAATCCTCTACCTACTTTTTTATTTAATAATAAATAAATAAATTGTATTTCTTATCCACTTCTACCCAAGGCTCAAGGTGGGATACAACATGGAAATAATAATAATAATAATAATAATAATAATAATAATAATAATAATAATAATAATAATTTCTTACCCGCCTCTCTAAAAAAACACAATCGTTACATAAAATACACATATTAAAATGCCTCTCTACACAATATTTATATTAAAATACATAAAACAATGATTAAATACAAAATTAGTGTTTAAAATTCATGATTAAAACTGCTCAGGTAGGCTTGCCAGAAGAGCTAGGTCTTTAAATGTGTTTTACAGTCCGACAGCTGGTCTAGCTGTCAGATCTCTTTTGGCTGGTTATTCCACAGTCTTGAGGTTGCTAATGAAAAGTTCCTGTGGGTGGCAGCTGCCAGTCGAGTTCTTGCAGGCTGTAGCAGCTGCCCCCCAGAGGACCTCAGTGTTTGGGGTGGATTGTATGGGAGAAGGTGATCCTATAGGTAACCTGGACCCAAACCATGTAGGGCTTTAAAGGTCAAAAGCAACACTTTGTATTTTGCCCGGATAATAATTGGCAGCCAATGGAATGACTTGAGTATGGGTGTAATATGTTCACTTCTGAATATTCTTGTAACCAATCTGGCTGCCATATTTTGAACCAACAGGACTTTCTGAACTTAGCACAAAGGTAGCCCAATGTAGAGTGCGTTGCAGAAGTCCAGCCTTGATGTTACCAGAGTGCACCACTATCTTTAGGTCCTCCAAATCTAGGAAGGGGTGCAGCTGGCATATCAGCCTAAGGTGATAGTAAACACTCCTGACCGTCACATCTACCTGGGCTGACATTTGGAGAGACAGATCCATGAGCACTCCCAAACTGCAGACACAGTCCTTCAGGAAGAATGTAACCCCATCCAGAACTGGTCAACACATCTACATTCCTAGATTTGGACCCTTTATGGCAAGCACCTCTGCTTTGTCTAGATTCAGTTTCAATTTGTTTTTTCTCATCCAGCCTATTACCTCTTCCAGGCATTCATTCAGAGGAGACACACTATCTTTAGCTGAGGCTATTTTGGAAGGCATGGAGAAATATATTTGGGTGTCATCAGCTTATTTATAACACCCCGTCCCATGCCTCCAGATGATCTGTCCCAGCAGCTTCATGTAAATGTTTAAAAGCATTGGGGAATAGAATGGCATCTTGTGGGATGCCGTATATCAACTCCTTTTTTGAGGAGCTGCCGTCCCCATGCACCGCCATATGGAACCTGTCTAAGAGGTATGACTGGAACCACTGCAACACAGTGCCCCCAGTTCCCAATCCCCCAGGCATTCCAGAAGAATAACATGGTCAATGGTATCAAAAGTCACTGATAGGTCTAGAAGCACCAACAGGGACACACTCCCCCGTCTATGTTGAGATGAAGATCATCCCCTAAGGCAGGGGTAGGCAACCTGCGGCCCAGCGAGGCCTTTGGACCGGCCCCAGGCTGGTCCTGCTGCCGCCGCCGACAACCCCTGCTGCCACAGCCACCCGCCATGATGATATTGATTATTGTTATTACTTGTTCTTGGGGTTTTCTTGGCAAAATCTCCACAGGGGTTTTGCCATCATGGCTTTTCTGGGGCTGAGAGAGTGTGCATGCATATATTTTTTTTTAAAAAAAATAATTTAAAAAAATTATTTATTTTTGCTTCGGCCCCACAATTGTCTGAGGGACAGCAACCCGGCCCCCTGCTCAAAAAGGTTGCCTATCCCTGCCCTAAGGTGATCATAGCAGTATCAACTCTATAGTCTGCCCTGAAGACTTGAAATGGATCAAGGAAGTGTGTGCATCCAAGACTGACTGGAGTTGGAGGGCAACTGCCTTCTCAATCACTTTGCCCAAAAAAGGAAGATGAGAGACTGGTCTGTAATTATTAAGGTCTAGGGGATCCAGGGATTAAAACACATAACGTCTTTTAAACACTGTTAAAACAGAATGTGGTGGCTCTAGTGGTTAAGGTGGTGACTCTGTTGATTGCAAGATCAGTAGATTGACAGTTTGAAGCCCAGGTGCTACATGATGAGGTGAGCTCTCATCACTAGTCCCATCTTCTGCCAACCTGGCAGTTTGAAAGCATGCGAATGCAAGTGGATAAATAGGTAACACTTCTCACTGGGAATGTAAACAGATTTCTGTGCAATCATGCTGATCACATGATTACAGAGTAGTCTCTGACAGCACTGGCTCTTTGGCTTAGTAATGGAGATGAGCACTGCCTCCTATGGTCAGACATGACTTGACAACCTTGTCAATGGGGAATACCTTTAAAACACTATTAAAGCACACAAACCTAGGATACATTAAAATCATTAAATATACATTAAAATATCCTAATTTAAATTTCATAGATTAAAGTCAACTGGGTAGGCCTGCCAGAAGAGATAGCTCTTTAATACTTTTTAATTGTGGGCAACATATTTAGCTATCTAATCTCTCCTATCCAGTCATTCCTCAGCCTAGAGGCAACCAGTGAAAAAGTCCTGACAGTTGCTGGTCTAGTCCTGGCCAGCTGGAATAAATTTCCTGCAGAGGACCTGCATTGATGGGGTGGGTTATACAGCAGGAGGCAATCCTGTAGGTAACCTGGACCAAAACTATGTAGGGTTTTAAAGGTAATACCCTTTAGCATAGACTACATAAAATCTTTCATTTCCCATCCAGAAATTTTGCGTTTGAAAATCACTTCCATACTAGCTATGGAAATGCTATAATCTGGGCAAAAATACAATATGGCAATTGTGTGCTGAATAGTCCTCCAGCTACACCATTTCTACCTGAGAAATAGTATTTCCTGTGCAGAAAGCACTTTTTTATGTGCAATATAACCACATATGTGTTTTGTATAGAAAAGGCACCACTTTGTAAAGATTTTCTTTGCTCCAGGATTCTTCTTGTCAAGGTTTCTCAATGCTTGAGAAACATGTTTTTGAACTATTTTACAATTATTTTCAAATATTCTTGTCATCTTGAATTTCTATCATGTGATGTTAAACTTTTCAGTGACATTTATCATGAGCTGAAAATTGATCTGGCACCAAGTTAGACCAGACAATGGATAAATTGCATGCCAGCTCTAACAACTGAATTTGCTGTGCTTAAGGGACCATCACAATTTGGCATCTGTTTGGTGAATAAACACTAATGGGATAGTGTCCATTACAGGAACACTTGTATTCACATTAATAGGACAATGAATAAATATATTAGACTTGAGCCCATATTTCCAGCTTATTGTTAATAGAGCTGTTAGGAAAACCTGCTATAAAGCAGGATCCATCCAAAAATTGCCCTGTACCTTGGCAAAATATGCTGCACAAAGAGAATTGTGCTGGGTTTTTGGCAGTAAAACTTTGAATCACTGAGCAAATGAAGGAAGTGAGAGATCATGGGTAAATCCTGCTTACTGTTAGCATATTTCAACAACTGAATTTTTCACATGGAATCAACCTGTCTGTTTTCTTCTGGAAACAGAAGATGGCTGCCAGATGGTTTGGGGGGACTTTGGAAGAAAAATAGGATAAAGTGTGAACTGTCTTAAGTGTAGGCTCAGTTCTCTTCTCCAGTACATTGATGAAAATTCCCAAATGTGATAGTCTTATTCCAGTCTTGGAGAACTAAAGCTAAAGTTTGCAATCTGTGCTATCATCTGCTTTCCTACTGATTGTTTGCTTTCCTGTGTGTTGACTGGAAAAGAAAACAAATAGGCAAATGGTTCAGATTATGTAGCTTTCACACTGAAAAGTTTACATTCACAAGTTGGAAGATTTGAAAGAACTGCACTACAGTATAAAGTTCCAAGAAGAAGAATGCCTTTTTACCCTTGGTGACCCATTTCAATATGGCTGTTTCCTAACTTTTGTGTCCCACAAATACATGAAAAAATAGAACAACTTTAAGATGTATTTACTAGTGACTGCATTTATTTTGGACAAGGACAAATCCAACTGGAAGAAGTCTAACTAAAATGAGGTTCAGTCTTGGACTGAAATTGAAATATATGTCAGCATAATATTTGGGCTCTGAAGGATCAGAATAGTTTTCAAGCTGATTTTGTCAAGGTACACAATTATCATAGAAAAACATATTAGGGTCCTAAAGAATACTCATAATTTTTCTTGACTTTAAAGAGAAAGTGTTTTCTTGTTATAGTGAAATCCCCTATAGGGAAAAAGCTCAGCCTAAGAGTAAACTGCCCCATCCCCCAGCCCATAACACTTACAGATGAGTAAATCTAGTGTAACTGTTCCATATTCACATTTGCTACTTATTCACTATTGTAACACTACAGCCATGATTTTAACTTTCCTCCCAAACTACTTAATTCCTCCTTCCCTCCCTGATTTGCTTCGATATCAGGTTCTTGTTTAAGTTGAATTTCTTCATATGAACAGGAATTTTTCTTCTATCATGTCCCTTCCATGTGGAGCTAGGCATTCTTTTTTTGTGTGAGTGTTTATTCAGATTGCATTTAAGTTTTGAATATTGGTAGCCACTGTGTGCTATATAGCTGTAAAGAAAGTGTTTTGCTCTATATCGTTATTGAAGATTATACATTGCCTTCCCATGTATTTTTCCAAAACACAATAGCTTTTCTAGCTGCTGAAAAGCTATTGTGTTTTGGAAAAATACATGGGAAGGCAATGTTTCATGCTCATGCCACTCTGTTTTCTCAAATGGAAACTCTAGAGGTCACTGCTGAAGGGTCAGTGTGTATAATGGTCAAGCCTGGGTAGCCAGATATAAAGCAAGACAGGGCTCTTGAAACATTAAAGATTGTGTAGCTGAGGGAATTTCAATGTGCATAGCTTGCCCTTCATGGTATGCTTACTGAAATTCCTTCTTCTACCCAAGTTCTGAAAGTGCAGGCACCCTGTCACCACCTTTTTATCTGTTGTTGTTTTTCATCCCTAAAGCAGGGATGGATAACAGCAGTGGCTGCATGGGGCCATGAACTGGTACCACTTTCTACATCATTCTGCTTTTAGCCAAAAATGAAAGCAGACTTCTCTCTGGAAGTAGGCAGTTTTGGGTGGGTTGGTGTTTTGGGAGACTAGGTATATGTTTAGATAAGTAAAGCTCTGTGCTTTTAGGCCTAAAAACAATCAACCTTTCAACATTCTGTGGAGCCAGGGTTATGGAAAACTGGTCATTCACACACACACATACACACACACACACACAGAGCAAACAAAAAACAAAACCCTGGGACCCTTAAGCCTCACTTTCTTCACCCAATCACTAGAGATTGTCTGAAATCCAACTTCACCTCAGCACAGTTATCCATTGAGAATAGCAACATTGTGCAACATGTGAATGATTAAGTGTGATTGTGCAATGCAACTGAAATACACAATATACAGTGCACAACTGAAAGTCACAATGTTCATGATGTAGCAACAGGATACAGTGTATAACTGCAACACACAATGAACTATGAACAATTGCAACATGTAACACACATACACTAGTAAAGTGCAAAGGCAAGGTACAGAGAAACATGCTGTCTGAGCAACTCCTCTTCTGCTTCTATGAGGTGTAGCATGACTTACACAACCAAATGTCCCAAACTGGATGCCAGGAAAATATGTGATTATCATTTTATTTACACATATGTATGGTATTCAGCAGGAGCAAACAGGGATAACCTTGCCCGTAGACCCACTCCCTGTCAAACTATGACACATTGAAACTCACAGCTTACTAACACATTATTCTCTCCTCCTCCACCATAATAATGCATTAGTCACACCATGAGTGTTTGGTGAAAGATGCCATTAAAGGTCAGTTTTCATCACACATCTAGCTATCCAGTGCTATTGAGCATGCATCTCCAACAAACCCTAGAAATAACAAATGACTAGTGGTGTACATTTTTTTCTTTCTTCATTTGACACAGTACAATAGCACTTCCACAACTGAAAGAAATCTAGAGCTATAGGGTTAAATTAAATTCTAGTACCAACTAAATTAGACCCACTGGCATAATTAGTACTTGTTCATCATTACTCATATAATATCATTGATTTCAATAGGTTACTCTAGTTTAAATTAACATTGAATTTCTCCCACAATCTTCTTTCCTACAACCATGATAGAAGCCACAAGAGGAGAAAAGTTTACAACCATAGAGAGCATTGTCTTTATTCTTCCTGCCCTGTTAAGCAATGTAACAGCTAATCCTCCTTGCTTCAAAACAAAGCAAAACAGTAGTGTTTCTGTCCTCAATCAAATAATACCTCACCATTATGGGATGAGACATCCCTTCCTTTTTTCTTGTCTGCAGTATTTTTGCAGCTGTGTTGCAAGAAACTCACAAATCATCCTTGAAGGTCAGTGAAATTGATAACTTCTGCTTTTGCTTGTGGGATAGAGGATCATCAAAGATCCATCTTCTGAGACACTCCCCTTCATTGCCACTGTTGACAAGCAGGGGTTTTATTGGTGCCAATTGATTTCTCTTTGATTTCTCGGCTGCATGGAGCCTTCAACATAAGAATCAATTTAGAGTCAAAAGCCCTGAAGTGATTTAATAGCTTCCGTGTGAGGAACAGCAGAATTTGGGAGAGCTTGCAAATCTTGATTGTGGCATGTGCTTTGGCATTACTACAGACTGAGCTTCAAATTCTTTGCACTTCTCTTTCAAAGTGGTGACCTCATAAGAGAAAGCAAGAGCTTGAAAACAAGAAAGAGGGTGTGGAGATTCAGAAACTGAACTAAATGATACATTTATGTTCCCAGTTTTTGTTATGATTCCACAGTTACTGCTTTTAATTCCAGGAAATAGCTAACATTAAATATAAAGTATTTGTTGTAATAACAGATTCTCTTCTATCAAAATGAATGGCAAAATGCCCAGGAAGTACAGCACATGACACTGGATTCCTAAATATGCCACTTTGCCCCATCTTGTAAGAACTGCTTCAGAGATTACAATATTCCTATATGGAAAGCACCTGTACAAATAAGACTGTAGCTTGTGTCTGCCATGTCTTAGGAGATAATGTATTTGCACTGGCACAAAGGACACGAGATTCCTCTTTTTGGGTTTAAACTTTTATTTAGCTTTACAGACTCTATTTGCAAGGCAATAACATTTACAAATTTGTCACATGTGTACGTGAAGGTGTAACTCCCCCAAATGGGTGATCCTTCACCATACGTGACAAAACAAGTAAACAATATATCAACAAATTTACAAACCCCTCCCCTCCAGAAGTGATGTCATATTCCGTCATATAACGTCATACAAATTAATGACATCATGCATTTAACTGCATACGTCATTTTCTTTAAATTTGTCTTATGCCAATTTTACCCCAATTAATTTAAATAGCCAGATTAATTTCCCTGTGGGATGGGGGTCATTACCTGCCCCCCAAGTATAAGACAAGTTGGTTTTATCTGAATAAAATGTTTTAAAAAAAAAAAAAAAAAAAAAAAGACAAGCACTTTTCAAATTATAGACCCTACCCTTAAGTTGTGACAAAGCAATAACAAGAACAACATGAATTATTACACTATGACCCATTCCCAAAATCAATTTTGATTAATAATCTCAGGGAGGGCAAAAAACCCAGGGAAGCACCCTGGGAAAAAATTCCATCCTGGCCCCCGAAGGCGACCAGCCTAAGCCTGAGAGTAACGATTTATAGCTTGTTAATAAAGGGTGGGTGGGATGGGTCACTCAGTTGAAGCTTGGAAATGGCTGCCTCCACGTGGCAGCACAAAACTATAAAGAACAAACTCTTGTCCCAAGTCTCATGAGACCAGTAGCACTGCGAGACTTAGAGCAGCAACCAGACAACCCGAGTGGACGAAGCGCGCAGGTGTTCTCATTCCCCTGCACACTTTGACCAACCTGGCTTCTCATGTCCTTATTTGGCCAGCACAGCAAGAAACCCCTCCTGACTCGTCGGGGGGGGGGTATCTTTCTCAGTACACACAAATGTTTATTGTATTAAATATAGCATAAAAGTAATGTAATGCAGTGTATATTTAAGGCTACAAACTTATACTATAGCTTGGGAATATTATTGCTTTGAATGCTCACTTCCAGAATCCCTCAGAATGAATTGCTACTGAGTTGTAACAGTTTAAGTCTCTTGAGTTGTAATATTTTAAGTAGCTTCAAGTCACAGCAAGAACAAGAACGGGAAAATGTGTATGGGTGAGGGGAGAAGAGGGAAGATCTTCTAGTTCACATATTCATCTTTATTATTTGTCAACTTGAGTGTCTGAATGAGCTATTATATCAAACAGTATGAGACAAGAACTAACAACATTAAAATTTCAAATGTCAAATTTTCCTCCAACAAGTTGGGAGGGGGTATCTGCATTTCATTTGCTTGTGGTTTAAAAGGTGGCTTCTGTAGCCACATTGGACATTCTGTTTTAGTTTTAGGATGTCCACACTCCTCACCCCAACACCAACATTCATGTTGATGTTTGGGAGGGAGTACTAGTGGGGTATACTATTTTTTAAAAAATGGTTGTATAACTGCTATACGTTTCAAAGTATAATAGTTGTCTTGGCTTTAACTAATTGGTATTGTCTTCTGTATCACTGTTTTTAGTTATCTTTGAGAACTGCTAGCAGCAACAGCCTGAGTCAGCTTGGTGCCTGACACAAAGGATGAGATGATGACCTTTCATTTATTGTACAGCCTCTGCTTTGGAACATCAGTCAAGCATTACACGGCAAGAGCTGTTTCTTGGAGACAATTTGTGCATTGTGAAACTGAAATTTCTGTAAATTCACAAAATCTTAAACTACAATGACTTTTACCTTTTTAAATGGATTATTAGAATTTAGAAGTACTGGATAGGATGTTTGCATCTTTTGAGCAGCCATTTTGTCCTTTTTTAACAACTCACTCTGGTTATAACAATAGAAATAGCAAGTGCATTTCTATGTCGTTTATCAGTGCACTTAAGCACTCCCTAAGTGGTTTACAATGCGTAAACTAATTGCTCCCAACAAGTTGGTTATTCATTTTAGCAACCTCAGAAGTATGCAAGCCTGAGTCTAGCCTGAGCCCCTGGATGATATTGAACCCACAACTCTATGGTTTGTGAGTGAGTGGCTGCTGTATAGGCATTTAAGCACTGCACCACCAGGCCAAGATGTGCCAAGATTATATTTTATACTGAAATGTGGAGCAAGCATCGCACCACAGCACATTCCTAAGGACAATGTATGTCTAAATGTCCTGACTAATACCAGTTTAATTCTCTAACCCTATTTGTCTGCATTGTTTACACTAGAGGATTTTGGGTTATATCTGTCACTTTATTTCTTTTGTATATTTTAAATTTGTTCTGGGTAATGTATGCCTTAATATCTTGACTAGTGCTGGTTTAACTCTCTAATCCTATTTGCCTATACTGTTTACACTAGATGATCTGGGTTTATATTTGTCACTTTATTTCTTCTGTATGTTTTAGATTAGTCTTGGGAAATGATATTTGGTACTAATTATCTTTATAGCTGGAGTTCCTGAAAACCCAACCAGAACATGGGCGCCTTTTCATTATGCAGTTTCAATATAGAGAAAATGCAATGTGAATAATATGGATAGCACATATGAATGGGAGGTGGATGGATAGGATTAGGGAATTGTTTATTACTCTCCCTTTATTTATGTGGGAAAAGCTAGAGAAACACTTTTGTGGTATAACAACATATTTGCATTATGTTTGTTCATCATTAACTATAAATAAACTTCATATATTTTCTTTGAGCTTATGTCCAACTCTTTTATATGGTTACAATATTAGAAAAGACTAATAAGAATTTTGAAGGCAAACCATGATGCAAATGAAAGCATTGCTTGAGAAGCATACAAGGATTTGCACATACAGATGTTATTTTCTGTTTAATCCTTTAGACCATAACATTATCATTTGAGTAGCCTACAATTGCCATATTGCTTACAAATTTATTTTAGAAATAAGTCAAGAATTTACACAGCAATGTTATGGTCCTGACACAACATCCCAGGGGCCATTGACTCCTCTCTCCAAGGCCAGAGAGAGAGAGAGAGAGAGAGAGAGAGAAACTTGTGAGGCAGAAGAAATTGAACATTAGATTTTCCCATCTTACACCCTCTTATGTAGGCATGTAATTATTTACCAATTTCATTTTCAAAAGAAGTAACAATTAATTTTGACAGTTTTCTTCCTGTGAGAAAAATGTTTGAAAATTGCACAGCTTTAAAGACTATTTGCTGTTTGAGATTCATTCATTGAAAAATTCACATGTGGTATTTTGCTAAAACAAATCCCACAAAACCCAGCATTTTCTGCATAGAAAACAATATTTCTGCACAAAACAAATAATTTCTTAGCAACATCTTTGCTGTTTTCAACACATTAAAAAAGTGTAACTTTTGTGCAAAATGAACTCTGCTGTGAGGATTCATGCCAGTCCAAGATTCTCCTCTCCAGGGTTTCTTGATATTCAAGAAACAAGCTCTTCAGTCATTTTTCAAATATTCTTTTCATTGCTACTCTGCTGTCAGGAAAAAAAGAGTCCAAAAACAAAAGATGACAATAATGCAATGCACAAATAAAAAGGCTAATTGCACTGATTTTTGTGCAAGAGTTAATGTAATTAGCATTTTGACCTACAGAAAAACATAGAGGAAAATGGGACGAAGGAATAAAAGAAAAAACACAAAATGCCAGATTCACATAAACAAGACATTAGAATACCACAGATGACAGCTCTAAAGCTTTCCAAACACATGAAATGAAAACATATAGATAACACACATAAACTCTAATTTTCTCCTTTACCATTCTGAAATCCAACAAGAGATGTACACTCAGGCTTGGGATTAATTTTTGAACAAAACATTTGGGGATTTTTTTAGCAATACATTCTTATTTTAAATGTTTAAAAAATCAGATATAACAAAAGTCTCTTTTGTTGCATTTCAGATTTAAAAAATAGAAATTTATAGAATGGTGCACTGTAAATTCACATTTTTAATAAGCCTGCTCCAAACACAGCCACTTCTTCTCTTGAAACTGAGTTTTTAGAAAAGAGTGTGACACAGCTATCATGAAATGGTTAACTATTGATATCTTCCCATGAAGGGAGATAGAAAGAACTGAATTATGGCTGTTCAGTAAATATCACTGTCTAAGGAGAAAGATGAAAAAAAGGAGAAAGTCTGTAGTAAAGCCAGTGATTTAGACCATTCAAGTAAACGATGTAAAGAGGAGGGGAAAGATGTTGCAAATTATTATTATTTTTTGTTTTCATGACCCCAAGGAACAACTATTGGTGCAGGAATTTAAGGGCAAAATTTCAAACAAAATCTCATGGTTCTTTTATCATTCCACTGAAAAATTAACAGAATGAAACAACTGTTTTAGTGAGTGGGTCAAGATTAAATAGTATCATTTGTTATTTTGAACCATCCTGATTCCCGATGTTGCTTTTTCTAGAAGTCAAGCACAACCTAGACTGACCAAAAATTTTGAGAATAGCAAAAGCAAAGTAATGTAGTTGACCTAACCAGATACTCTGATGGCAGGAAGTAACAAGGACATAATGATGGATTTTGAAAGTCACATAATAAGTCAAAGTTAAGTCTCTATTGATATAATAGATGAACTTCTACATGAAAATTTCAAATTGTGCATCATGAAATGGTTTTCCTATCAATTTCAAATTATTTTTCTTGCTCAAAAAGTAACAGAGGTGAATTAAAAGTAATGATCAGTGCTACAAGAAATCTAACAAGTTATTGTTGTAGCACTGCAATGACGCTGTAATGAGGAAACAGGATTGACTTACTTTTAAAATGTAACTTTCCAATTTCTCAACATAAGCCTGTGGACAAAATTCCATCCTGCAAGATATGATTATAGCATTGCTGGTAGGGGTTTTCTGTGAACTGAAATCCAGAAATATAAATTTTCCAGGCTGTAGCTCTAAGTGCAATAGAGAAAGAGTAGTTAATAAACCCTATTGTATTTAGTGCTACCACATGGAAAAGATATATTTTTGCATGATATGCTTTGACCCAAATAAAACAGAATCGCAGCACCACATTTCAAAAGCTGGTGTAGCCTTGCTGCCATATTAATTCTATAATGGCTCTGGTTCAGCATTCTGCCAGAAATCCCAGAGACAACTGGAAGAATTAAAATGGAAGGTGTCAGTCTCAGTGCTAAGTCAGCTTTCTTCACCTCTGCTACTGAATTGGTATCTAGCTGACTCAAGGTAGAAGAAAGATAGTAAGGATCTTTCTTCTGGTGGGCTTGAATCTCTAGTAAGTGTCGGTGTGCTTTCCCTTCTTGCTGTATAGAGCCTGACTGACGTTCCAAAGCAGTGGCTTACAGCCTTTCATCTACCAGAGATTTTGGACCTCAACTGTCAGAACTCCTCACCATTGGCAATTGGGAGTTAAAGTCCAGAATATCTAAAAAAACCAAAGGTTGAGAATCTGTCTTTTAGAGGGAACCCCCCCACACACACATACCTTGCATGTTATGTTAAGAAGAAGTGGCTAGCTCTGGTTCTTACTAAAACTACATTTTTTCTGAATCAAATCTTATTGTTTCACATCTCTCTAAAATTATTTGAACCATTCAAAAGTTTTTTTAAAAGAAAAAAAGGTGCAAAAGTCACGTGATTGTTTTGATTTCATCTCCTCCCTTTCTCTCTGTCTGCTCCCGGTATTAGTTACACAAACCAAATAGGTGAACTTATACCCATAGCACTAATATTCCTTCATAACTTGGCTAATGAAATTGCTTCCTTTGTAATATTTATCTATGTCGTACCCTAGAAGGTTACCACCCACCTTGAGCAAGAACTTGTTTCACAAGGCAGAAAATATATTGCCATTACTAAAAAACTACACATTTCTATCAACTTGATGGGGCTTTTTTAACCAGTTATGTTTGCAATATATTTCTTTATTTTCTCCACCTTGCCCCACCCCAAGATTTAAATGCCTCAAAAAAAGGAAAATTTCTGGCTATTGTTCACGGTTCTAGTTGTGACATGCAGAATAACAGAAGTACAGGTGTCTAAGAGCTCTAATGAGAACATCAGGTTAATATTTAAAAATGTAAGTGAAAGCAAATGCTTTGACTCTGTATTTCCTCCCTTCCTTCATTTCCTTATAGCTAACAGTTTGCAGCACAGTTATGGGCATGAAGCTCATCTCTTTGATGTGTGCAGCTTGTCATATTTCAGATTAGTGAATTGATGGGCAATTTGAACATCTCAAAGCAAGTATACAGTATTTTAAAGACATAGTGTGCCATTTAGAAGCACTTTCTTCTTTATGTACAGGTCAGTGAACACAGCCTCAATCCATATCAGGACCATTTTGTATGAGGAGGAGGGACTCCAAAGCTTACCTCCCAGCTAGTCTTATTTCAGATTCAGAGAGGAGTGAAAGGAAGGTTGAAACCTCTCATTTTCATGCATGGTGTTCCTCATCTTTATCCGTTTACCCGACAATGCTTACTTGAATACAAAAAGAAATGGATCCTAAAAATGCATGCTTTTGATAAATACAGCACATTCTTAACCCTGATTGGAATTTGTTATTAATTAAATCAAGGTGGGCAACTCTGTGGGGGCCAAGGGACAATTTACACCAGGCTTTCTGTGGGTCACAACCCTCCACTTCCCAAGCTGAAATACCTTTATTTACCTCTGCAATCCTTCTCAAAATTGCAGGAGGCAGTATCATTTCCTATTTAGATTTTGAAAGGGCACAGTATATTTAGTATTCTGGGGTCCTTGTGTTGGTTGGATAGAAGGTTTTTGTGTGTTTTCATATATGTGGGGAGCTTTCTGTAAGCTTAGGGTGTAAAAATTGCTCAAAATTGCATGGTTTTTTTTTTTTAAAAAAAAGTATATGAGGCTGGGGAGCTTTGGAGGGGTAGCAGGGGGCTTCAGAGACCAGAAAGGTGATCTCCAGAGGTGGCATGCAGCCTTTGAGCCACAATTTGCCCACTTCTGAATTATATTAATGTCTTCTCAGAAACACCATTCCAGTTGCATCTACAGATTTACACAAGTTCTTCTGCACTTGAAATATGGACGAGCATGACTTAGATACATTATTGTGTGAAATGAATCCAGCTAAACAAAATAGCAGTACAAAATCTGGACTGAGACAATGGAAAAAATGAGAGCAAAATGAGATATGATGGTGCCATTGAACCTTCCCAATAATAATAATAATAATAAAAAGTGCTCCTCCAAAGTCCACTTCTAAAGACTGAAGTATCTGATGGGTAAGGTATGCAGGAGTCTATTTTCCCCTGAAAGTTTCCTCCCTACAGCTTTTTTTCCTTAAATGATCATCCCACAAAAGAACTACATGCTACCATTAAATCTAATTTGGGCTTGGATGTCCAAATACTGAAACAATCCTACTGAATGCCTAAACTTTGCCACTAGAAAGATCAGAAATAGTCCATCCCCTGTTTTGAGCCCTGTTGCTGTCTGGATGGACTCAGTGGCATCACTATGAGTGCGCAGAGGCTTCAGCTCTCATTGGCTGAAACCTGAGAGGAGGGGTGACATGCAGTTGGGTCCTCCTCCTGCTGGTGGTGTGTGTGTGGCTGCTGGTACCTGTTCCTTCTCTATTGCCCTGGCTGTCTCTGAGAAGAGAGACAAGACATCAGAGAAGGAGGGGTAAGTGCATATTTGCCTGGCATCCCAGCTTCTCTGGTGCATTGGCTAGCTTATTTGAGCCAGCTGAGGCATTGAAAAAAGAGGGGTGATGCATGCATGCATGCATGCCCTCCCACTTTGTCCAGTGCCTTGGATAGCTCTCCAGAGCATGTTAAAGCATAAGGGAAGGAGAGGTGAGTGTGAACAACTGCCCCTCCCATCTTCCCCAGTGCCTTAACTGGCTCATGGTTGGACTTAGCAGGTGGCTGAGGGCTAGGGAGCAGGGCACACCACCACCACCAGCCTGCACCCACATCAGATGATACCAAAACTAGGAATCTTCACAATTCATTTATTTGTGCAAATTGCCTAATTTATGTCACTTTCTGCCATTGGCTAAATCATATTTATCTGTAATTTTTCAATTATGCACATTTTAACCATTCACATTTTAATAGAAATGCCATAAAATATATGACAAACTGCATTTTCTTCCAACAAAGCTCAGGGTGCGCTGCAACCACACTTTTATTGAGACAATTGAGCAAATAATCTTGAAGATGATGAAATTTCTTTCCATACCTTCCAGTGAGCTGGGGACTTTGAGTAAAATATGCTGAGCTGTGGTTTTCATTCCCATTTGTTCCTCAGAAAGTGAAACAGCTAGGCCCATAGAAAGAAACAACAACCAAATCATCTTTTTGTCTCAGTAATCCTTGATTATTAAGATAAAAAGATAACACAAATACATACGTGGACTGCTACAAAGAGCTAACCCTTCCATTTCTTCTTCTCCCCAGAAATTCAAATCCCTGTACCTAATTCAGGGTGATGAGGGACTCTTTCCTGCTCCTAAGGGAAGAGCAACTCTTTTCTGGTTTTCTGGAAGGTAAAGGAAGGTAAGGGCTGTTTGACAGTGGAACACACTCCCTCGGAGTGTGATGGATTCTCCTTCCTTGGAGGTCTTTAAGCAGAGGCTGGATGGCCATCTGTTGGGGATGCTTTGATTGGGAGTTCCTGCATGGCAGGGGGTTGGACTGGATGACCCTTGTGGTCTCTTCCAACTCTATAATTCTGTGATTCTATGATTCTATGATTTAAATACCACAGGCAGTGATTCTGATGCAGAAGGTACTTTCATGTACATGGGTCAGGGGAATTTTTTTTAACTAATCAAGAGCTTCAGGGGTAAGAAAAATGAGGCCCATGACTACATATGGCCTGTGGACAGGACTTGGCCCACACTTCTCCTAATTAGCGGAGCACACTTTCATATTTTAAAGCAAATTATAGTTACAGTGAAGGGAGAGAAACATTGAAACCAGTGGTTGGAAATATCATGAAGGACCCAAGGTCAGAGGAAACTCTATGGCAAAGGTTACACCCTCATTTTAAATATCATCACTGATACTTTCTCTTCCCCAAAAAGGAATTGAAAAGAGTGTGAGGAGGAGCTGACATCAGCAATCTAAGAGTACCAGTGAAAGGCAGCTGGAAGATCAGCATAGGTCAGAGAAGATAAAGGAAACCTAGACCAGGTCTGCTCTATCTCTGTTTGCTTCAGCTATGTAAACATGCATCTTCAGTTCAAGCTGGGTTGTACCAAGCCACTTCCAACATCCTTTTGCCTCAAATGGTAAAAAGTTTTGAGTCTGTCCCTGTTGGAAAGAGGTACAACTGAAAATAGTGTGACCTATTTCTGTGTAATCATGTGCATAATTGTGCACTGTTTGATTTTGTTGTTGTTAACTGCCCTTGAATCAATCTTGACTCACGGCAACATTATTAATGAGACATCTCCAAGACCCTCTGTCCTCCACTGCTCTGCTTAATTCCTGCAACCCTATACCCATTAACTCCTTAATAGAGGCATGTAACCTTTCTCTCTTCCCACTTCCCTCCACGTTTCCCAGCATCTTTTCCAGTGAGTCTTCCCTTCTCATGATGTGTCTGAAGTACGATAGCCTCAGTTTGGTTATCTTAACTTCCAGGGAGGTTTCCAGTTTGATCTGCTCTAGGACCCATTTGTTTGTCCTTTTGGCTGTATACAGGATCCTCAGCACTCTTCTCCAGCACCACATCTCAAATTGATTTTTTTCCTATTTTCTTTCTTAACTGTCCAGGTCCCACATCTATACATGGTAATAGGGAATACGATGGCTTGTATGATTCTAACTTTTGTGCTGAGTTGTATATCTTTGCATTTTAGAATCTTTTCTAGTTCTTTCATAGCCACCCTCCATATTCTTATTTCCTGACTGCAGTCCCCATTTCTATTTGATCCTAGGTATGGGAATTGTTTTACTATTTCTATTTCTTCATTGTCTAGATTGAACATGTGAAGGTCCTAGTTGGTCATTATTTTTGTTTTCTTTATGTTCAGCATTAAGCCTGCCTTTGCACTTTCCTTTTTTATCTTCCTTTGGAGGTGTTTCAGGTCTGTGAGGTTTTCTGCTAGTATTATGGTGTCATCTTAAATTGTTGATACTCCTTTTTCCTATTTTCATTCCTCCTTTTTCTGTGTCCAAGCCTGCTTTTCTTATAATATGTTCTGCATACAAGTTGAACAGAGAGGGTGAAAGGATACAGCCTTGTCTGACACCTTTGTCATTTGGAAACCATTCTGTTTCTCTGTGTTCTGTTCTGGCACTAGCCTCTTGTCCTGAGTACAGATTCCTCATCAAGACTACCAGATGTGTTGGCACTTCCATGTCCTTAAGGGTGTTCCATAGCCTTTCATGATCTAGGCAGTGAAAGGTTTTGCTGTAGTCTATAAAGCATATGCTGATTTTCTTTTGGGTTCAGTGTTAGCCAGGGCTCAGGCTAGACTCAGGCCTGCATCCTTCTGAGGTTGC
>JAIPUX010001880.1:79235411-79246058 GCA_020142125.1 Phrynosoma platyrhinos
GAAAACAGGTTTTCAAATTAAGAAAGAAATTAAATATTTGGGAGTTAATATCACCTCAAAAATGTTGATTTATTTAAAAATAATTATGATAGAAAATGGCAAGAGATTTAAAAAGATCTAAAAAGATGGAATAATTTAAAGTTATCTTGGTTGGGTAAGATATAGGTAATTAAGATGGTCATTCTCCCTAAAATTCTTTTTTTATTTCAAAATTTGCCAATAATTCATAATGAGACTCCCTTCAGAAAATGGCACCAAGATCTTTCTAAATTCCTCTGGAGTGGACGGAGGCCCAGAGTCAGATTGAAAATTATTCAAGATAAGATTGAAAGAGGTGGCCTGGCTGTCCCAAATTTGAAAATCTATTTTGAAGCATGCTGCTTGTATGGCTTACAGATTGGTTCAGATTAGCAGATAAAGAAACACTCTTACTGGAAGGTGCTGAATTAAGATATGGACTACACGCTTATCTCTTCTATAATAAAATCCAGGTACATAAAGAATTTGAAAATCACTTTGTACGTAAAGCTTTGATCAGGGTTTGGAATAAATACAAAGATGTACTGTGTAGGAAAGTACCTCTTTGGGTCTCAACAAATGAGGCATTATTTAGAAGAGAAAGGCTGAGTGAAAGTAGATGGGTAACATATAATGATTTGGTTATACATCAAAAGGAAACAGGAAACATAGAACTTATGACACGAGAAGAGATTATAGGGAAAGGGTACAATTGTGGATGGTTTCTATATATGCAAATTAGGGATAGGTTTATAAAAGATAAAAATACTAGAGGTACTGGCAAAGCTGAAAAGGAATTTGAGGCAATTCTAGAGAGTGATAAAAAGATTAAGATAGCACATTTTTACGAGCTTTTCTTGAAATTAGAGCAAGAAGATGAGGTTATTAAGGATTGTATGATTAAATGGACATCAGATTTGAAGGAGAATATACCTCTGGAACAATGCGAAAGATCATGGACCTGTAGAATTAAATATACATTGAGTTATGATCTGAGGGAAAACTTCCACAAAATGCAACATCTATGATACTTGACCCCGATAAAATTGGCCAGAATCTATGAAGGTGTCAGTAAAATCTTTTGGAAGTGTTGTAAAGAGGTTGGCACATTCATACATATCTGGTGGGATTGTAAGAATGCTAAGAAATATTGGAAGAGTATTCATAGGATTGTTACCCGGATCGTACCTATTAATGGGAGAATGGATCCCAAATTTTATTTGCTTGGAATGATAGAAGATAAAACTTTGGAATTGAAATACGGTAAACTTTTTTTTTTTTATATAACAACAACAGCCAGAATGGTATATGCAGTGAAGTGGAGATCTTGTGAGATACCTACGGTGGAAGACTGGCTATACATATTAACAGACTGTGTGTCCGCTGACAAATTAATCAGAGGGGAATCTTGGGACAAACAAAAAAAGGCCTGGGAGCCGGTAAAACTTTTTTTGGAAAAAAGTGAATTTCATGATTTGCTGTATAGGGCATTATAATAAGTTTTTTCTTAAACTCTTTGTTTATTTTGTGGCTAACACTAAACTTGCTTCCCCCTTGTTAGTGAAGGCGGCTGAAGGGACAAGATTGAATAAGATGGCTTTAATGTATATACATGTATATATAGGCACATATATATAGGGATGTGTATGTATATAGATGTATATAGGTACTAAATAGATATCAGAGATGATTATAGGCAATTAGATAGAGCTTCTGAGTCGAAGCTCAGGAAGTTGTGTGGATGTCTTTTCCTTTTATTTTGTATTTTTCTTAGTATTTATTTGTTAGGCTAGATTCTGGGGATGTTCTTTTCTGTTTGTCTTTTTCTATTTTTTGTGTTGTTTTGTGTTGTTTGTTACTGTGTCTTTTTAACTTATTAATAAAGTTATTTAAAAAATAATAAATAAATAAACAACAATTAAAAAAAATAGACATTACTGCTAAAAACATACAAAAAGTGAACATTAAAATGGGATTACATTATTGGCAATATTAAAATAATTTAAAATTACATTTAAAAAATAAAACACCATAAAAAGCAAACAAAATGTTTGAGTCTAAACCAGTACAGCACCTCAGCCCATTTAAAAAAAAACTTTTCATTTTAAAAGCTTGCTGGAATAAAAAAAGTCTTTGCGTGGTGATGCAAGGACAACAAGGATGGGGGCATTCTAACTAACATTAATATGATTAATATAATCATATATTATCACATACATTTTGATTACTATTAGAATGAAATGGGGAATGGAAGTAGAGAAGTAAGGTAGTTGTAGCAACCATTGATCAGAGAATACAGGGCAGTTCAGAATGAGAGACATCCTCTCCCCATATCAATGCTCAAACTGTGGGTCTTTCATTTATAGTCTTTGCATCCCTTAGCCTGACAATGACTATCTCTTATTATTTGAATTTCTAGCTTCTTACAGCAAACCAATGTACAGATGTCACTGAAGAAAAATATGTACTTCTAGTTATATTGGAACAATGTACTATATTACTTCATTTGAAGTCAAGTGAAGGGAGAATTCTTATGACATTAAATCAATATTTTCTATCTTACAGTGTATTCACTATAAAGTCATCTTCTACTTCTTGCTTGGAATGATGTAAACTTGCCCCAAGAGTAGGATAGCAAAATGATGGATTTTATTTAGGGCCAGCTGTCGCATACCCTTGGCCTTTCGCAGTCATTCAAAATGTAAGAGAAGGTATGAAAAGAAAAATGGCAATTAAGATGCTAGATTGGGGTGTTGTGTGTGCATGTGTGCATGTGTGTGTGTGTGGGGGGGGAGATCTTCAGAACCTGAAAGTAATAAGGGTGAGTATGTGCTAAATATACAGATATGGATGAATTTGGAAATATAATTATATCTCAGCATTGCAATGCTTATTCAGTTTCATCAAATTCTTGGAAAAGTTTCATTGTTCAAATATTTTAAATTGCTGGGGGGGCATCCTGTCACTTTAATTGATTAAGATAGTAGTCTTGTATATTATTCAGGATAAACAACTCATTTTGAAACATTATTTTCTCCCATCGAGGCTCAGTGATACTCTCACAATCCAGTCCTGTGCATGTTACTAAGAAGTAAACCGTACTATGGATAGAAGTGCCAAGTTAGATAATAAGATAAAACCTATCTCTCAGTTGGCTTCTTCTCTAGCATACTTAAAACTGATCAAACCATGATTAATCTAGCCATGATATCTAGCCAGCCGTGCATGAATGAATCTGGAACACAAGAGCACAGTATAAGAATACATCTTTTAGTCATTTGCTGCAGATCAAATAAACTGTCTTTGAAATGCAGAATCGAATATTTGGCAGGCTTTTACAGTTCTAAGCCTGAGGCTTCTGTAACTTTCAAGACTGCTGTGGGACAAGCCAGCTGTTGCCTATAATGTCATTTGTGTCACTGGAACTTCTGCAGCAGCAAGTTTGGTTTGAAGCCACATAAACTTTTGTTTTATGTGGGGTGGACTAAGGCTTTTCCTTATTTTCAGAGCCTCCTCCAAAGTGACAGATATGTTAAAGCTAAAAAGAAACTGCTACTGTGAAAGCTAGAACAAGCAGAGTGATGTCTTTCTCTGTTAAGGTTTTTACTATGAATTAAGTATTATAGACTCATAATTCACAATCATATTACATAAATCTTTAATATTGGACCAAAATGCACATTTTGAGCCCTATTTATGTGCTCCCTGATCTATGGGACTGTTCTAATACATGCTGCAAATATGTAATAAGAATAATAGCTAAATGCCAATAAAAGAGCTCCATATTATGGTATCTTGAGATGAAATATGAACTATTTTAGAATTGAGATGTGTACAATGTTTCAGAGCTCTTGGAGCATATGTTATGAATTTATATCCAGAGCAAAACATAACAAAGATGAACTGACTTGGCTTTACGAACCTGTAGTGTCTAATTGTCAGCTTGTACAAGTATAAATTTGGTGAAGCTGAAATAGATGCAGGATCAAAGCATCAATATAACTAAAAATAATATCCATGTTTATGCCTTGGTATTCTATACAGAACATGTGTGGAATATACCAGATGTTAAACTAGAGATGTGTTGAAGTTAAATTGAGGAGATGCATAGCTAAAGACTTTTTGTCTTTCCTTTTCATTCTTTCTGAGTGACTGTACCCAATTAAGGATCATGCCATGAATCTGCTTATAGCACAATACTATGTAATCAATCAGCTTTTACTATATTTACCTGGTACTGGGAGTAAATGAAGCCTTCTTGCAGGGACAATGCTCTCTATAGCTCTATTAAATCCAGAATATCTGGAGGACCACATGATTCCCAAATCTAATTCATGCCAAAGTCCCATTACAATTATTATAGGTATGGAGGAAAATTGCTAATTCCTCTACCTATATTTAATTTATATAGTTGAATGCTCTAGATTCAGAGGAAATCCTTTTGAAGGCCAGCATTGTCTTTTCATATGGAAGTACTAGTTTATCTTTGATTTTTAAATGACAAGATTAAAATCAGGTTAAAATGTCATTATGGGTCAGATAAATAGAAGGATTCAAAGAGATCAAGTAGCACTTTTGAGAATAACTGTAAGAAAGAATCTGGTTGCATGCGCTTTAGTAGGCTTAAGCCAATTTCCTCAGATGCATAGAGTGGTGTGCAGTGTCCAGAGGCATACTCATATAAGCTGGTTTTGTGTGAGCATGTCAAGTGGAATTCAAAACCTTGTGGGTATGGAGATGAGGTGGGAAGTTCAATTGTAACTATGGCTATTGGAGGATGAATGCAGGAGGGAAGATTTTGCTTAAAGCCAAGGAGAGTAGATAATCATATGAATGAGTATGGGAATGGAGGATGGGTGTATTAGATAATAATAATAATAATAATAATAATAATAATAATAATAATAATAATAATAATAATAATAAATTTTATACCCCAAACTTTTTCCGTGGCAATTAAAGTGGCTTACATCTAATATTAGATTAAATAAAACTACCCCAAAATAAACAATAAAACAATATTGACAAATAACGATAACCCCCATTAAAAATATATACAGATATAAATTAAAACATAAGATTAAAACAATAGGCACTCTGGGGCACAGTGAAGATAGTAGTGAAATATGTTTAGTGTACCAGGAAACCATTGTGTCTGTTCAACCCACTACTGATGGATTGGAATCTGTGGATACCTTCCAATTCTGCTATTGTTCTTTCCTATCTTCATTTGTAGTTCATTTGTTCCAGGACCATGGTTCTGAGATTTGAGGTGGAATTCCCAGGAAGATTGAAGTGTTGTGTCATTGTTTTTTGTACATTCCCATTCCTAATGTCTGATTTATATCCATTTATCTTCAGGCACAGGGATTGGCCTGTTTGCCCAATATAGAGTCCTGAACGGCATTGCTGACATAGTATGACATAAATCACAATGGAGAATGAGCAACTGAAAGTCCCTCTAATATTGTGGGTAATGCCATGTGATCCTATGATGACATTTCCTGAGTAGATGTGTGGGTAGAGTTGGCATCTTGGTTTATGTAAGGCTTTGTACCAGTGTCGATATTTGTGTTCTATGTCCTTCTATATGCAAGTAACTGTTTTAGGTTTGGAGGCTATCTATAGGTCAGTAAAGGCTTACCATTAAGAGTCCTTGAGAGGTGAGCATTATTGTCCAGAATTTATTGTCATTAATTGATGATATGTCTGAGTGGTTTCAGTTGGAAACTTTATGCAACCACTAGTGGGGTTCTGTTATTTTCTGTCTTCAGTCTGTTTTGCAATAGATTTGTCCTGAGTACAAGTCTTGCTTTGTTTATTTGTTGTTGTTGTTTTTACTACATATAGCAACAAATCTGACTATATATAAGAGACTGAGAGGCAACTGTCCAACACTTTATTTTACAGAATCCTGTCTAACACAAGAATACTGGAAGGAATTATACAGGCTACTCAAGGAATTTCCCATGGAGGTGCAGAACAAATTCCTAATTCCACACTCTAAGAGCCTTGACCAGGCACATTCTATGCATTTCCCAAAATACATAAACAGGGCAACCCTGGATGACCTATTGTCTCTAGCATTGGAACATTCACAATTCGTGCCACTAAATATATGGACAATAGCCTTAAACTATATTCCTAGCTATGTGAAGGCAGACCATGGTGGTTAGGTTGGCTAAATTCCCATTTGGAATGATATTCCTGATGGCTTGTAGTCCAGTCTTATGTGGGATGTTAGTAAGCAAAGATTCTACATCTATAGTGGCTAATATGGTGTTCCCTGGGTGATTTGGTGCTATTTGTTTTAAGTATATTGTCATAAATCATAAATATTGTCATAAATGAAACATTAGGAATGGGAATACACAAAAACTGATCACAGAACACTTCAGTCTTCTTGAGAATTTCATCTCAGACCTCAGAACACCAGTCCTTGAACAAGAGAACTGCAAAGGAAGAATAGAAAGAGAGATAGCAGAATTGGAATGTATCCAGAGACTACAGTCCATCAGTATTGGGTTGAACAGAAATAATGGTTTCCTGGCACACTACCACACATTTCAACATTATCTAACCCCCCCTCCCATGCCCATGATGTCCCCCTGGTCAGTTCATCACATGTCCTCTTTGGTTCCCATGCTCCATTCTATTACTCATTCATATGGTTATTTACTCTCCTTGGCTTTTGGCAACTTCCTTCTTCCTGCCTTTGTCCCCCAATGACCATCATCAAAACTGAACTTACCATCTCATGTCCATATCCACAAGTTTCCAAATTTCAATTGACATTCTCATACAAAACCGGTTAATACAGGTCTCTCTTGGAACTCTCCACTCCACTTCATGGATCTGAGGAAGTAGGCTCAAGTCTATCAGATTATTTCTTTCAGTCTCAAAGGTGCTATTAGATCCTTTTGCATACATAGAGGGATCCCCACTGGAAACAAAGATAGATAGCTGGATATATAAATAGATAGCACATATATTAACTAAAATATAGACGTTGACTACTGCAGGCAATCAGGCTTTTAATGTCAGACTAGAAGGCAGACTTTTGTGTTTCTTTATGAATAAAAGAAAACAAAACAAGACAGTCCTAGACAACTCTTTAATTATTCTAATTGGAAGTAGAAGCCACTGTCATGAATGGTAACATAAAGACCTGAGATTGCCTTTAAACACAATTGGTACTGAAAAGACACCAGCATTTAGGTCTCACGTGTGCACTCCTTGTTCTAATAAAAGTTAACTTAGTAGTCATTTGCATAGCAAAAGAATCAGGATGAACATTGGCACTGAGATAGAATAAATTTAATTAAACAGAAGAACAAAAGGAAATGATCTCCATTCCTCTGTGCTTGATTAGGAACTCTCTGGCTTGAGAATAGGTGAACAGAACTGAGATGCTAGTTGAACACACTGGGGGGTTGTAGAGTGGTTGTGGCTCTTGAGTAAGAACAGCTGGATTCCCAAAGCTACCATCTGGATTCAAACTCATCACTGGCTCAGAAGTAGGTGTGTAAAACAGCTCTTCAAGAATAAAGAATGCATTTGCCAGGACAACCTCTATTAATTCTGTAAATAGGCCTGTGGGTTCTTGAAGAAATGCTCCACAATAATTAAGAGGATTACATTTTTAAATTAAATGTGACAAACAAAACCCATCCATTTTTAAAGCTTAGGATTTATGAGTATATATATTTCTGATTCACAACCAGATTTTTCCCTAATTATTTTTTAAATAGTCCATGTTAATATAGTCATTCCCATCATAGTTTTCACAAGGACAGTGGACAAACTGGTATCCAAGGAGACTGTCAATGGGCAATATATCTGTCTGTCTATGTATTTTTCTTTCTATTTACCCATCTAAAACATCAGGGAACCATGGTTTTTTAAACAAAAACAAAAATCCAAAACCTGAGATGTGATGTAGAATGCTGGGTTTTTTTGTTTTTTGTTTTGGTCAGAATAAGTGAACACTCCTTTATATATCTGGATTTCTTGATTGTGGTGCTCTAGATCACACCCATCACCTGACTTATACCAATTTATTTATTTATTAATAGCATAGGCCAACTATTAATAGACTGGGTCAAAACAAGAAGTGAAACTATTAAAAATTCAGGAACAATCAAATAATGACATAGAGCCAGTGTGGTGTAATGGTCTGAGTGTTGGGCTATACTCTAGAGACCATGGTTTGATTCCCAGCTCAGCCATGAAACCCACTGGGTGACCTTGGGCAAGTCATATGCTCATAATCTTAGTGGAAGTGCAAACCTCCTCTGAACCAATCTTGCCAAGAAAAACCCATGATATGGTGCCTTTGGTTCACCATAAGTTGGGAACAACTTGAAGGTGCACAACACACAGATGCTACAATATAAAAAAAAAGTGATAGAAAATTAAAAGAATTTAAAATTGATGCAGCTTTAAAAAGCCTAGAACAATTAAGTACTCTCGTGAAAGTAAAGTGACAACAACCCCAGGAAACATTCCACATCCTGGTCACATCAACAAAAAATATCCTCTTCCATAAACACATAAGTACCCATATAAGGGGCCACTTGTGGCCTTTGCAGATTGCTAGAAATAGTGCAAATTGAGTCCACTTTAACTGCCCTGGCTCAGTGCTAGGGAATCATGGGATTTGTATTTTTTTTCTGGGACATTGAGCCTTCTCTGCCAGAGAGCTCTGGTGCCACAATAAACTACAGTTCCCATGATTCCCTAGCACTGAGTCAGGGCAGGTAAAGTGGACTTAAGTTGCACTATTTCTGGCAGTCTGCAAAGGCCCTAAGAACCTAAGGCCTAAATAGTCTCAGATGGTCATTTGTCCTACTTTACAGAATACAGTTCTCTAAGATTGTAAAAGGACCATATTCTATTTGAAGACACTCTCTATTGGAAAGGACTAATCAATGAAATCTTGATTCATGGTAAAGAATCAGAAGAATGAGAGCATGCATTTTGAATCTGTCTGTGAAAGATTAGTATCGAGACAACAGATTTGGGATATAAACAATTCTCTTACCCAACCACAAAGGTTATCTCTGGAAACAGTAAGATGCCTCACTGAATTTTTTTTCTTTTGCATTTCAGGTGTCTTTTTTGTGTGTGTCATTCTTTCTCCCCTTGTTGATATATTTTCGCTTTTGGAACAATGAGTACATGTACCTTGTCTAATCTGTAAATAATGATGATGATGATAGGTGTATACAGAGTGAAGTTTCTGTTCAGTTTCCTGATTCCAAGCTACAAAGGATTTTAAGTGAGAAAACCAGAATTTGTAGTGAGATTAGAAATATTGTATTTTGTAAAACAGTAAAGATGACCAGGCACTAAAGTAATGTGTTCCTATTGCTCAGGGAATCTAGCAGTCCTGTAACTCTAATTTTAACTAAGCAAAGTTCCTATATGATCGAAATCCAGTAAGCACAGTGATGACATGTGAGTCTCCATCAAGGTACTTAAGCTCTTATTAGAAAGCGTGGAGGTTACTCCCTTGTTTCCTCTTTCTCTCTAGTGTACAACAGCAGCCAGGAGCTTCTAAGCAGTACTTCATTCTCCCAGCCAGGGTGTGCACTTGATTGAGAAAAAGCCACTGCTGCTTGACCACATGCTTGATGGCAGCTAGAATCGTATATGGCTGGGAGAATAGAGTATGCCTGGAAGCATCTTGGCTGCTCTTGCACACTAGGATCAACAATATTGTTCAAGGAGGTAAAGGATGCCTCCTTGCACAATGTTATTCAAAATGCATCACCAGTGTAAGCAAGGTTTTTATGTCACCAACAATATCTTCATCTATATTACCAAAGACAGGGTTTGTTATCAAGCAGCAACAAATATATATTGTTCCTGTTTGTTTCCACAGGTAAACTATTTAATCCACCACTGAAAGAGATCCTATACAGGTGGGTGAGGAAAAAGAATGCTGTGCCATGGATGACAGAGAATCAGAGTTTTGAAAAGGTTACTTCTTTGTATAATCCTCCATCATGGTCACAAGCCATCTGGGCTGGGGAATTATGAGATTGTAGCCAAAAAGTAATTTTTCCAAGCTCTTGGTAAAATTAGAGTTGCAACTTTACACTAAGAGCCAGAACAAACCAGCATTAAAAGCAAGCTTCCCAGTGGCTTGGTGACATGGCATACACATGATGCATGCCCCCAAGATGCTGGGAAGTCGACTTCACACTGCATGTGGGCCAGCTTCTCAGTGCTATGGTAGTGCAGCATTTAGATGCTGCATGCCACAGGACTGCTAGGAAGCTGCAGCAGGCTGGGAAAATCTGTAGTCCCAACCTGGTTATCTCAGAGGCAGCATAGGGCGGCCCCTTTGGGGTGGTCTGCCCCCCCCCAAGTTTATTTTCAAAGGTAGCAATAAGTAATTTCATTAATCTTCTTACTGCTACAAAAAGTCTTCAAAAACCATGCAATTTTCAAACCATGCAATTTGAGTGCTGTGTAGAGAAGGCAGAATAAAACATGCCTTAGCAACAGCCAATAGAATGTGAGGGGCAGTAGCCAAGCAAATGGTAGGCTGGAGGGGTTAAATAAGACCATTGTTGACAGTTGAAGTCAGACTGGGTCTGGATGGGTAACAGTCCAGAAGAA
>JAIPUX010001880.1:79249668-79262322 GCA_020142125.1 Phrynosoma platyrhinos
TTGTAAAGCAATATAAACATATTATAGATCCATTGCTTGAAGTAGAGACAAGAAGAAGAAGAACAAAAGTGTGATCCAAAGGAAGCAAATAATAATATCACTGCCAAACACAGAGTTTCTCAGTCCAGCCCCTCTCCACCTTTTTGGATGTTAACCTTCAGGTTGATTGGATGATCTGTATGTGATGTATGCTAACCCAGCCTCTTGTTGTTCATCATCCACCATGTGATATACTTTCCCATACCAGCCTTTATTATTGTTATTCTTATGTAAACAAGACTGATTTCCCACCTAGGATTTTCTATTGTTTTGTCTCTATCTGGCCATCTGGACTGAATTTGTGCTTGCCAAGAAGCTGTTCTCAAGTGGAAAATTACAGACACACACATCTCTACATTTCACCTTTGACTGCATAGCCCATCTATACTCTGACAACATCTGGTACCTTGGTTTGGACCCAAAATTACAAGATCAGCCACTGTGTAACAGGGAAATGAATATTATATCTTCTGATAACTCCCACTCTAATCAATCAGTTGCTACAACTTTTTCCAGTAGTATTAGTTTCCAAACAATTTTCATGGGGCAGCTCCATGTAGAGAAAACTACAGTGATATAACCTGGAAGCATAAATGTGCAAGGTCATCTTTCATGCTGTATGGTCACTGGTGGAAGCAGGAAAAGATGCCTCTATATTACAGCCAAATTAAAAAAACTCTGACTCAGAAGGAATCCATAAACAATGGACCTGGCCCATGATTCTCTTCGCTGGCATAGGAAGGCCAGCTTTGGTGGCACCAACAGGTAGCACATAAAACATTTGGGATAGATATGAAAAATTAGAAAATAAAGTGATTTAAAATACAGTTTGAGTGAGAAGAAAATTGTGGAGAAATCCTCAAGGGTGAGATATAAGAGTTATGTGCTTCCTTATGAAATGACTGAGAGGTCTCTAAGGGCCTTTGCAGACTGCCAGAAATAGTGCAAATTGGGTCCACTTTAACTGCCCTGGCTCAGTGCTAGGGAATCATGGGAACTGTATTTTTTTTTTCTGACACATTGAGTCTTCTCTGTCAGAGAGCTCTGGTGCCACAATAAACTACAGTTCCCATGATTCCCTAGCACTGAGCCAGGGCAGTTAAAGTGGACTCAATTTGCACTATTTCTGGCAGTCTGCAAAGGCCCTAACTTTTGTTTCTGAGTAATCTCTTCAAAAATCTGCAGGTTTCCTGGCTTCCTGGCTTGAGTAAATGCATAGGAAAGGCTATCATGAGCTAACAATCATATAGGACATTTTGAGATCAGGAAACATGGACACATGGAGACTGATGGGGAGATGTACAATAGAGATAAAAACACAGCAACTCCCCCCCCCCCCCCCCTGGTTCACTCCACAAGGATTATGAAAGCTAAAAAAAGAACATATTTAAAAGAAATGTGAAAGCTTAAGTTATTTGATGAGAGTAACCAGCAACTTCCCCTCCCTACTGTGCCAAGGACCAATACTATGCTTGTGCCTGTTAGCTACATTTGCTTCTTTGTTTCCAGGAAATTTCCCAGGGAATGACAGCCAACGGCTTCTAAACTGGTACCAGTTCATGGACAACAATTTTGGGCTTTTTCTAAAGCACCCTAAGAATGAGGCAGAAAAATAAAAGCTTCTTCTGAAACAGATGGACACTTTCTAAAAGAGGGTTTTTCCCCCCAGTGTGAAGAATTATAAAAATCAAGAATCAATACATGATAATCACATATTGCTTTGAACTAGCAATCCAGTTTTATGGCCACAGTCTTTTAATAAACTGCATTTTTTTCCATACTAAAATGAAGTCATCGTCATCGTCATCACCACAATAATTTATTGACACTGTTCTCTTCTCATTTTCTCATTGTACTTTAGGAATGCATAATGGAGATTTTTTTTTTTATTCTCAGGAGGCAAACAGTAAGAGCAAAATGTAACCATTTAGGTTTAGGTCAGTATAGACAAAAATTTCCTTTCAACTATAGAAAGAAAATCTCAGGAGAATTACAGCCAGTTCTTTCAACTTTCCCCAACTGTGCACTAGCAGAGCCAGATTGCATAAAAAACAGCTCCACTGTAGAGAAAGTCTGCATAATTCAATGCCTGTCTGAAAGAAACTGTATCATAGAAAATCATCTAAATTCATGCACTTAATGACCATACTTATCAAGAGCTAGGATGATTTCTAGGTCAGGCAAAGTTTTGGTTTTTTTTTTTTTTTTTTTTTTTAAAGGGGAGGAGGGGAGCACAGTAACCTTGGAACTAAAATAACAAAAATAAAGCAGATTTTTCTTTCTGGTTGTTAAATGATAGAGTATTACAAATGTGGGCACATGGTATTTCATTATCTAAAAGATACAGTCATAAGCAATCCTCTGGTGTTATTAATGTAGGTGGAGATTCAGGAACATTATGACATTGTTTGCTCTTTGAATATGAACAGTAGAATCCTATACATTGTCCACTTGACAAGTGAGTCCCACTGACTTCACTGGGACTTTTCCCTGGATGAATGGATATTTCCATAGCAAGAATAGGTAATATGTGTGCATGTACTTCATGGAGCAAATGGGAGGGCATAGATTTTAACTCAACTGGGCATGCACAGTTTGCATAAGTTTCTTTCACTGATGGGGATGGGAGATAATTTGTAGTGGATCACAGCCTTTCTTCTTATGCCCTGTTGTCTGCTAGTTTAGAGGCTAGGGAAGTGTTTTAGTAAGAATAACTGAATAAGAACTTTGCTCAGACCTTAGAGCAGGGGTAGGCAACCTTTCCCCTTTAAGGGCCAAGAGATTTCAGCTCCTAGAAACCTCAGCCATGTTGGCCAATAGTCCCATGTTGGCCAATAGCTCCAGGGATTCTGGGAACTGAAGTCCCTTAGCCCTTAAAGGGGGAAGGTTGCCTACCCCTGCCTTAAAGAGCTGTTGGGTGTTGGGGGTGGAGGGAAGAGTTTTCCTCAAAGAAGCGTGAAGTGGTTTTAATAGCTGCCTCCTATTTAGTTTATATTCATATCAATGTGACAGAGCTCAGGTTAGGTGTGGCTAGCACAAGACCTCACAGCTTCATCACTGAATGGTGACTGGAATGTAGGTTTCCAGAGTCCTGAGGCCCTTTGATACCAGACAAATATAACTGTGATTCCACAATATGATTTCTATTTTGGTGAGGCACAAACACTCTCTGGATGAGAATTCTAGACAGACACCCTTTAAAATTCAAATCCCAAGAAAAGGATGAAACCAAGACAGTTAAATTGGTAACATAGGGGCTTTGCAGATCAGCACAAAGGGCTGGCCTGGGGGTGGAGTTGGGGTGGGGCAGCCACATGCCGGCCACCCCAACCCCATCCTGATGCCACATGCCTGTTCGCACAGCATCGGGATGCCCTCTTGGTGCAGTGTGTGCACATGTTGCACCAAAAGGGTGCCAAAAAGCCTCCACCATGGCTGAAAGGGTGGCCTTTTGCCTCCCCCAAAAAGAGCAGTATTTTGCCGTTCTTTTGGGGGCAGCAAAAAAGGAGGATTTGGGCTGCGGCCCTGATCTGCTGCTCCCAGGGGCGGCTCTGTACCACCCCTTTAGGTTGGTCTGCATTGGCCCATAGTGCTTTAATTGTATAGTATGAAAACTTCATAGTCCCACTTTATGGAATGCTGGGATTTGCAGTTAATGGGAGGGCTATTTCAGTCAAAGACTTCTAGTGCCCAACCAAACAACAAACTCTAGGATTTCTTAGGATATAGCCATGGGAGTTAAAATGGAATCATAGTGTTATAACTGTGGAGTGTGAATGAGTCCTAAATCCAATACTCTAAACTACAACACCACGCTAGCTGAAGGAACCCAGCAGGCCTTCCTGGAATAACTCTCCGGCTTGGTTTTATTGTATTTTGGTTTTATTGTATAAATCGACACATATACAAATACACATGAACAAATACAAATTCTTTTCATTCATTCTTACCTATATACCCCTACTAACCCCCCCCTACCCACCCTTAATCTTACATTCATTTCTCCATACATCCTACATCAACATAAATCTTTAACGAATGCGTTACTGAACAATTTTCAATATATTTCATAATAATATTGTTTTAGAATTTTCTATCAGTGATGACTTCCTTAACCATGTCTACAAACACTTGCTTAGTACTTTTTGATGTATCACTTGAGGAGACAACTTCATCGCCCTTTCTCCTGCTGCTTATATTGTATTATTGTTTATTCTGTTTTTATTCCGGAGCATGTTGTTTTAATTTATAATTAGTTTAATACTGTTTTAAGGGGTGGGAGGGTTGGATGGGCAAGTGAATGTTTTAACTTATGTATTTTAATTGTTGTAACCCGCCTCGATTGCTCTGCAGAGGGGTGGGCTATAAATAAAATTTATTATTATTATTATTATTATTATTATTATTATTAACATTTCTATGTTTTGATCACAAAGTAGCTCAATAGTTATTATATATTACACATAATCCAACTTTCTTTTCTTTTCTTTCTTTCTTCACAAGGAAACAGTTAAACTCTTCTAGTGTTTCTCTCTATATTACTATATATGTACATATACACAAGATATTCTAATTCTAAAATTCAAGACCATTTTCCTTCTGGTAGAAAACTGATTGTGATTACAAGTGTTGATGGGAAAGGAATTGACACAAACCAGCACAAAATATTATGGGGTCAAGTGCTTGTAACAGAAAATTGTAACAGAAAATTCTCATAGAATCTTAAAATAACATGAACTATTTACTACATAGAAAGATCTTGCAGCACCTTTGAGACTAACTGAAAAAAAGAAGTTGGCAGTTAGTCTCAAAGGTGCCAAAATATCACTCTACATACTGATTCTACAGACTAACATGGCTATGAATTCTTTGAATTCTATGAAGTATTCACATTCAGGGATGCCGATGTAATTTTAAGCCTTGGACAAGAAGTTTGTATATTAGCATATAGACAAAGGGGCTCTGAAGTTTTATATCTCCTCAAAGGAAGTAATGCTGTCTACTTAAGTGTTCCCTGTAGGGTTGTATGGCAGATGTATTCAACCCATAAAGAAGATTCAGTGACTTGTTAAGCAATGAACAAGCTCCAGAATCCTGCATGGAAGGAATCCTGCATGGAAAGATGAAAGAGATTTTATGAATCAAGGTGATATTACTGAACACTTCAAATTTGTTGGGTTAGATTTATTGGTGGTATAGTCTTCTCCATGTAGTTAGAAATATAAAGGTACTAGTAAAAAGACAAATCATGTAATTTGCTGAGTATTAATGACTAAATCTTCTGACTGCTTCATTTTAACAGCAGTGTGAAAGTAAAGGATTCTCTGCTACATATTCTAACCATGTTTTGAATGATATAATCAGAGGAACATCCAGCCCTATTGGAGCCTTACTAACATATACAACTATGCATTAAAGAATGAACATTGTAACCCACTGTTTTGTTATATGTTCTTAACACACCAAGCCGCTGACCATGCTGGCTGGGCGAGCATGGTATAGCTACAAAACTTAAACTTTCCAAGAGTGGAAAAACAGTGTATTTGAAATATGGTGCTGGAGGACAGCTAAAAGGACAAACAAGTGCTCCTAGAGCAGATCAAGCCAGAAACCTCCCTGGAAGTCAAGCTGACCAAACTAAAGCTGTCATACTTTTGACACATCATGAGAAGGAAGGATTCTTTGGGAAAAAAAAAGAATAAACAATAATGCTGGGAAGTAGAGGGAAGTAGGAAGAGAGGAAGGTCACATGCTTGATGGATGGACTCTGTTAAGGAGGTCACAGGTATGGCTTTGCAGGAATTAAGCAGAGCAGTGGAGGACAGAGAGTCTTGCAGATGTCTCATCCACAGTCAAGATTGACTTGAGTCAAGATCAACTTGAGGGCTAATGTTGCAACATCTGCAACATCTTATGTTGCCCTACTGCAATTTTCTGATATTGTCACTTAGCTCTGTTTTCATATTGTTCTTAGAGTTGCAACAACAACAAATATTACTAGTCATGTAAAAGTCATGTCACCTCTGTAACAGAAATCACTGCTCTTATTAGATTCTATTGGTACCAGAAAATGCTCTGAAACAGCAGTGGGCAACAGTAGCCCCCCAAAGGGGTTTGGGCTTTAATTCAGAAGATTCCTTACCTTTGCCTGTACTGATTAGGGATGATGACATCTGCAGTCCAATGATATTCAGAGACCCTAATTTGTCCACCCCTACTCTTAGATGCTAATGAATTTTTAATGAAACTTCTTGCATGAATGTGGAAAACCTAACCAAAAGAGAAAGAAAAAAACAAGAAAAAAGTAGGGGAGAGTCTCATTCTCATGCTGGAGTCAAGAAACAGGTTAGTAAAGAAATCTTGAAGGGGCTTATGAGATTATCACACTGGCTTTTATTCCCTCTCTAGCCACAGGATGTAAATGTACAAGGGTGGTGTTAGCAAATATGAAATTAATAAAATTTTGGGATACATGTGGAGTTCCCTCTATGACCCCGAACTGACCTCTGTGGGATGTCAGCCATAATCCTCTAGATGGCATGTCAGGTAGGCATCAGGAGGGTCTGCCCAAACAGCTGGAAAATTCCCTACCAGACAGGTTTGGGAGTTACTAAAGGGAAGAAAACCATTATACCAAAAGGGGATACATTGTCCAGAATTTCACTCTTGATGAGGTAGTGATCAGATTTAACTGCACACTCTTTCTCCAGCCTTCCTTCCTTGAATGCATTGAAACAAAATGCATTATTTAGACTGGTCTCACACCTAGGTTGAACAAAGCTAAGACAATCAATTTGTCCAGGCTTCAGCCAAGCTGTTTAGTCAATCGCCAAAGGTAGAAATTTCCCATTTAAACCCTGAGATTTTTAGGCTCCACGTGCTATCTTTGGAGTGCAGCTTGGCTCCACGTCAGTCTGTGCCCTGATCATAGCTCCCTCAGCCATCCCTTCCCCCATTTTGGCGGCTGTTCAACATCATCATCACTATCATCAACATCCACAGCAGATCCCAAAGAAGCCTTTGGAAGTAAGTACCTCCCTCAGTCTGGCCATCTCAAGCTATTCCCGCTTTCACTCATTTATTTCTAAGTTTGCAGTGTGTGTGTATGCTATATTTGTGTGTGTGCAGTTTTCTCCTTTAATAAATATTTAGACTTTAACTGAAGAAGCTTGCCCCAGCATCATCCATTGTTGGATTCCTTAGTCCTCTGATATACATATTGGTACCTGGTCCCGCGGGGCTTTGTTAGGACCCCACTCTTGCATATTTGAGCTAATTATAAATTTCCTTAATTAGATCCTTCTTAACATTTTGGTGGAGAATGCTTAGGCTATTGTAGAGTACCCCAAAATTTGGAAGCGCCAAACTGACCACTAGGGACATGTCAATCTCAGTACGTAGGACGAATAAGGTTCTTGGACAAAGGAGATGCTGACGCAATAGCTAGGAGTGCATGTGTTCTCGTGCAACAGAAAAGGGCTATCATGCGTTGGCTAACCCCCTTTCTGTTTTTGGTTCTTTATTGCAGGTTGGGAGAGAAGAACCAGGCTCCCCCGTTCAAGTTTTCCCTCCCACAATCCAAAGCTTAGACTGTCCCCCAAACCACCTTGGACAAGTAGGATGGCTTCACTTGAACTTCTCAGTGAACAGTTAGGAGGAGGAACTAACGGATCTTTGGGTGGGGTCTAATGCAGGTTGTTCATGGCACTAGCTGTAGTAGTGACCCCACAACCTCCATGACAGTGAACGGTCAGATACCGGCTCCATCCCATGAGTTCACCAGCAGGACGAGGTGGTCCCATAGGTCTGGAATCCAGCTAGTAAGGATGGGAGTGTCCTAGTGGGGCTAGCAAGAGTAGGTTCAAGCTGGTAAGGATGGGAGTGTCCTAGTGTGGCCAGCAAGAGAAAGAATCCAGCTAGCAAGGAGAGGATTTTCCTAGTGGGGCTAGCATGGTTAGGGAAATCTAGTTAGTAAGGACATGGAGGTCTTAGTGGGGCTAGCAGGGACAAGATTTGTTCCCGAGTAGAAAAGAAGAAAAAGTAAGGCAAGGAAATGGAAGTCGCCAAGCTATTCAAAGAAGAGCAGGTCCAGGACAGGCTTCAGAAATGGATCACCAAAAAGGGGGTATCTGGAGGGTTCCTCATGGAAGATCCATTGTTGACCTT
Organism: Phrynosoma platyrhinos; assembly: GCA_020142125.1. NCBI lineage: Eukaryota > Metazoa > Chordata > Lepidosauria > Squamata > Phrynosomatidae > Phrynosoma > Phrynosoma platyrhinos. Next base: position 79,257,874 of record JAIPUX010001880.1, read on the forward strand.
ACTGGAGGCTTATAACCTCAAGACAGAAAAGAAGGGTCTGAAGAGCATCCCCAAAGCAGAAAAAGACAGGCTAGCATCATGGGGAATTTGGACCCTCGCTCATGATGCAGTAGATGAATATAAAAGATACCAATTGGAAGTGGAAGCCTCAAAATGGCAAATTGGCCACTCAAATTCAGGATAAGGTGACCAAAAACTCTCTCATCACAAGGACAGCAAATGAGGCTAGCCAAAAGGCCAATAGGGCAGGGAAAGAGAATGCCACCCTGAAATTGAGGGTAGCAGAATTAGAGCACAAATTGGGACAGGCAAAACAAGCTGCAGACTTCATATTGGCACAAAAAATGGAAGTAGTAGCCCAAGCCGACCACACCATGTGCGAGGCCAAAATCAGAGAATAGGAGAGTAGGATAAAGTTGAAAAGCGCTTTAGTGGCCACAGTACAACCGAGTATTTTAGAGTTGTCCATGCAAGTGAATATCCTTCAGGAGAGTCCCCCGCCAGTAGAGGCATGGCCTCCTCCTCCCTACAATCATCAATGGAGTCCCCAAAAGGGAATGAACCCACGGAGGAGTGCACTCCAGTCATACCAGTAAACCCCATTAAAACCAGGAGTACAGTGGAAAGGAAAGCCATTTCTGAGGATGGCACTGTAACTAAAACAATGGTAGAAACAGTCTCGTGGTCCCTAACAGAAATAAAGACTATAGCAGACCAACTAGGAAAGCTGAATCCCCAGACCGGAGTCCAATGGATGTCCACCATCATTCTTTCCTACCCAAAAGCTAAGGGACAGGACCTCACACAGAGAGCTAGGCTGAGTATAGATCCCATCTACTTAGGCCCCTTCAAGGCAGCAGACTCTAACTATGATTTGGCAAATCTAGAATTAAAATTAGAATTTGAAAGACATCAATCTCATGTACCCGTGCTTTGGTCTCAACACTTTCGGGGGGGGAATCTGTTAGGAAATATGAAATTAATAACATTTTGGGATACATGTGGAGTTCCCTCTATGACCCCGAACTGACCTCTGTGGGATGTCAGCCATAATCCTCTAGATTGCAAGTCAGGTAGGCATCAGGAGGGCCTGTCCAAACAACTGGAAATTTTCTACCAGACCAGATTGGGAGTTGCTAAAGGGAAGATAACTATTATACCAAAAAGGGACACATTGTCCAAAGTCTCACTCTTGATGGGTCAGTGATCTGATTTAACTGTACCCTCTTTCTCCAGCCTTCCTTCCTTGATTGCATTGAAACAAAATGCATTATTTAGACTGGTCTCACACCTAGGTTGAACAAAGCTAAGACAATCAATTTGTCCAGGCTTCAGCCAAGCCATTTAGTCAAGAGCCAAAGGTATAAATTTCCCATTTAAACCCTGAGATTTTTAGACTCCACATGCTATATTTGGAGTGCAGCTTGGCTCCACGTCAGTCTGTGCCCTGATCATAGCTCTCTCGGCCATCCCTTCCCCCATTTTGGCAGCCATGCAACATCATCATCACTATCATCAACATCCACAGTGGATCCTGGAGAAGCCTTCAGAAGTGAGTACCTCCTTCAGTTTGGCCATCTCAAACTATTCCTGCTTTCACTCCTTTATTTCTAAGTGTGCAGTGTGTGTGTATGCTATATTTGTGTGTGTGCAGTTTTCCCCTTTAATAAATATTTAGACTTTAATTGGAGAAGCCTGTCCCAGCATCATCCATTGTGGGATCTCTTAGTCCTCTGGTATACATACTGGTAACCAGTCCCATGGGGCTTTGTTAGGACCCCACTCTTGCATATTTGAGCTAATTATAAATTCCCCTAATAAGATCCTTCCTTACAGTGGATACTATTGCACAGCTCCATCCCTGGGCAGTACTCATCCTGTACCCAATCCAGGCTTCTCCCAGACCTTTTAAAGAATGGGATATCCACCCCCATGTGTTTACATCCCACAGGTAGAGCGGGAATAAAAACCAGTGTGATAATATCCTTATAGTCTCACCGAGAGTGAGGTTGTCTCCATAAGAATAATAAAAAAGGAGGTTTCTTCACAATTCTAGTATTATCTCAAATCAAACAATATTTTCTATGCATTATGGAAGGTGCATATGATTCCACAGCTCAGACCTGTTTAAGTGTTATTTTACACAAAAGATTATAATGCAAACCAGGGCAAATGATTCTTGGGATCTTTTATGGTTAAATTAGCAAAACATAACAAAAGGCAATAAAATAGTTGAAAGGGGCTACTATCCTAGTACTCTCAAAGCTTGAGTTCCAGGGGAAACAGTGTACCTAATGACAAGAAAATGAAAGAGAAAAAAAAAAAGAAACACGTACAAGACTCCTCACTGTCTTACTATATGAGCAGCATCTCCAAGGTCTCCAGCCAGAAGAATCAAGCCTTTGTTGAAATGAATACAGTACAAAAACTAGGTGATGTGAGAATCCAATTCATTACTTTCTGACATGTACCAATATAGTAAGCAATGTACAGATGAACTGCTTTGTTTTTATTCATAGCAAGCTATGTTGTTAAGAAAAGTGACAGGCTGGAGGTATGAAGACTGTCAGAGGTATAGGCATTTACTGTGAACTGAAATTAGACCTTAGACAGCTAGTCCAAGGCCACACAGCAAGTCAAGAGGTGACAGAGATAAAACCAAAGATTTGGCTCTTAGTCTTTTGCTTAAATTTCACCTTTAAAGTACTTTTAGGAACACTTGGATTTAAAAGGTGCTATATAAATACAAGATGCTGTAATTACCTCCAATATAAATATTTTCCTTTTAAAGTTAACCTTTCCCTATTTTATTACTGTTGAATTTATTAAGCCCCTGTGATCTTCTTTGTTTAAACTATTACAAGTCTGAATCACTGAAACCATGTACAGCATTCAAGTATCAGAAAAGATTTATGCATATAGTCAAGGTGCCTCAGCCAAGATGCTGATGAAATATTTCCTTGAAAAAATATTGTCTCTGTAAGCCATACATAAGGTAAAAGTTAACAACCCTCCTGTTCCTCCCATAACTCTTTAGAAACATATTGCTATTCAGATGAAAGAAAGTGAGAACCATGGATAAAAAAAAAAATACATAAATAAATTCCTTAGCCTTACTTTAAACTTAATTCAATCTATGGAAAGAGCTATGCTAGTAAAGGGTCTATAATTGTATGTTTATAAATAAAATATTCTCACTGTAGTATATTTGCTGTTGTTGTTGTGTGCCTTTAATTTGATTCTGACTCTATTCTTATCAAGATTTATTTGTACAAGTTTTGCCATTGAATTCCTCTTTGCTGAGAAAAAGTAGGTTTCTGTGGCTGTGTGGAGATTTGGACCCTGGTCTTCTAGAGTCCAACATTCATACTGCTATACTGCACTGGTTCTGTAGTGTATACACACCTATATAACTATATGACAAACTATGGAAAAGAACTACAGACCAAATCCATTCAAAGTAGACAGCATGAAGGACAATCAGGTGGTGAAATTCATGACTTAAAATGATTGCCCTTTCAGACCTTTCTTGAAAGAAAGGTGAGCATTTAGAGTGAAGGGAGGCAACCACTTTGTCCTGTTTGGGAAGAAGAATGCTTCTACCATGTCATGCTCTCCTTCTATTCATTTCTTAAGTATGGTACTTAGTAATGTTCCAAACTGAGTGTGTACAACAGCTGGGACTGTAAAAATAAAGCTCTCTGTAAAGCTGGACTTCTGGTAATTCTACATTTAATGATTGCAGACTGCTAGAAATAGTGCAAATTGAGTCCATTTTAACTGTCCTGGCTCAGTGCTAGGGAATCATGGGAATTGAATTTTTTTCTGAAACATTGAGCCTTCTCTGTCAGAGAGCCCTGGTGCCACAAAAAACTACAGTTCCCATGATTCCCTAGAATTGAGCCAGAATAGTTAAAGGGGACTCAATTTGCACTATTTCTGGCAGTCTGCAAACAGAGCAATTCAAGAAGTTATTGGTAGGTGCAGTTTCTGTTCAGCTTAGAATGTGCATGTGAAAGTCTCCTTCAGCTAGTTTATCTCATTCTAGCACCTAAAAGAGAAGAATTTCAAATGCTTTTTCTCTGTTAGGTGACATTAGAGAAGAGAATTGTTAATAAATGAAAAGTCTAAATTTCCTTTAGTGGAATATGATAGAACAGCCAACGTATTCTGACTTTCTTTTTTTTTATTAATGTCACAATTTAAATTAAATATGTTAATGTCAAATGTGTTTCCTCTTCCAGGAAGGAGTATAACTTTGTACTGACCATCCTAATTGAGAAAAATAAGAAATATAATTTATGATTTGGAAAACACTGAACTAATTATCTGAATGCACAGATGAAAATTGGTGTCTTTGCAACAGTGACATCAGCACTGAAACCCACTTTCACAGGATACACCTTTGATTTAATAATAATAATAATAATAATAATAATAATAATAATA
>JAIPUX010001880.1:79262422-79293351 GCA_020142125.1 Phrynosoma platyrhinos
GTGTCTCTCATGTTCCTTGATTCGTGTTTGGATACTGCATTTGGTGGTGTTCCATGTAGAAGTTTGCGTTCCATGTAGAAGTTTGTGATCACTGGGCTTAGAGGGCTTCCCATTGCTATCATATTTTTACCATATATCAAAGGAGTCACTGACAGAATAGGCCATATTTTTACCATATATCAAAGGAGTCACTGACCACCAAATGCAGTATCCAAACATGAATCAAGGAACATGAGAGGCACTGCAGACTGGGCCAATATCTCAATACAATATCTTACAATATCTCAAATAACCATATTTTTGTTCTTGACACATGTGCCCATGCACTTAACTGGATGATCTACCAAAGTAAACCACGCCCAGCGCAACACGTGTTAAGAACATCCTATTAAAATTAGTTAAACAATTTCAGCAAATCACCCCCCACTGGAAATGATGTCATAATCAAACCTATGATGTAAGTAAGTTATGACATCATCAACTTAGTTCATGATGTCATAGAGAATTTAGTTAATCCAGTGACGTATACCCTTCATCCACAATAATTAATTTAATTTGGTAAGTTCAATTTACTGAAATATCCCTGGGGGGGTCCCTACCCACCACAGGAGGGGGCCAGCCTAGCTTGGCATCCCCTCCCCCCACAGAAGAGCTTGTTCAATGTAACAGCAATAGCGTCCAAGTATACGTCAGATCCCTCAAAGGAGAGATGAACCCTACCACCCCTGTAGAGATGTGGCAACCATACTTAAATTCACTCATGGTCAACCACCAAATTCCCCAGTCTGCCAACTTCTTGGCCACAGTTCTGTTCAACCAGTGAGCCGTGTTGATAGCCGAGTCTTTCCGTGTACCCGTCCAGTACGACGAGGCAAAAATTTAGTCCACCGAACAACACTATGAAGGATTCTTCACTTAATGTCCCGGATGTCTCTCAAATTACACTTGGCCAATTGCAAACAGGGAAGCTTTACCAAATCATTTTTTCCCAAGTGTAAAAGAAGAATCCTGGGGGGGGGGGAGAGTGTTTGCAGACTCAATTACACAATGGATGAAGAGGTCCCCACTGTATGCCTCTCCATTCCAACCAACATGTGAAACCGATCCCCTTGGCCCCAAGTTCAGATTGCGGCAAGATTGTAAGATATGACACTCAGCCCAAAGACGAGGCTATAACCTAGGATCCATACGTCACCCCATTGCAGACCTGCTCGATGAAAAACAAGAAGTTAAGTATAATTACGTAACTCTATCGTCCTTATAATGAAATTTCCAGCAAACCCTATGACTGAATATAAGATTTTAAAGCCCTGGAACACCAACGCCCAATCTGTCAAACTGCAGTATCACTTAAGCCCTGTGCCGGTGTAACAATTGCTGCCCCTATCCTAAATTAATGAGAGGAGAATTGATCCATTGGCTATCTCGCACGTCTCACCATCTCCCAAAGCAAAGCTCGTAATTGAAACTACATTAGTGGAAGACCAGAAACATGAAAAAATGAATAACCAGGGCCGTTCAATCGCAATCTGAGGTAATCAGTCACAATCTGAGGTAAACAGTCACAATCTGAGGTAATCAGACAATGCCAAAACCAGGCAAATCTGACCCTTAGATGCTTTAGACAAAATTATAGTCTGGCCTACAAGCCATCTGAACAGTCTTAGTATGTTTTTTGGTGGGTTTTTTCGGGCTGTGTGGCCATGTTCTAGAAGAGTTTCTTTCTGACGTTTCGCCAGCATCTGTGGCTAGCATCTTCAGAGAAAACTCTGAAGTCTTAGTATGCCTGAAAGAGACAAGAATACCCTGCTCCGACATTTGAACATCAGATAAGCAAAGTGTCCTGCCTGACTTGTCAGAGTGTGAGCTGGGAATAAGTTCACTAATCCTGGTTGATGCAAAAAGGCAAAGAAGAATGCCGCCTGGAACAATATAACTTCCTCAGGCTACAATTTCTACCCTCAGAGGCCAAACTTCAACCACCCCCCACATCAGACAAGAACTGTCTGAAAGCTTGGATTGAGAGCTGATAAGACTTGCGTGTCGACAGCGTGACTGAAGAATCAGCCTGTCAATCTCTACTCTCCAAGGCTCTGTGGGTATGCCAGTATCTCCAATGGCTGCACTGCTGCCTTTGGATCCATTTAACAAAACCTGGAAAACTGAAAACACAAAAAGGGGGCATCCGCCAAAGAATTTAGTAAACCATGAACATGGTGAGCCTGGAACAACCCATTGTACTATAAATACTGCAGAACAATAAACCTAACCAATACCATCACCCTGGAAGATTTGGAGCTCTGGGAGTTCACCACAGAACCACTGCTTGTTTGTCACATCAAAACCAAACAGTTCTAATTGCAAATTGGGTTGGCCACAACTGAACTGCTACTACAATAGGGAAGAGTTCAAGAAAAGTAAGATCGTGGGTCCAATCGTCATTTACCCAAGACTGAGGCCAACTCTCAGCCGCCCAATGACCTTTCCAGTATACCCCAAAGCCGTGGTACCAAAAGCATGGAGTGTACCTGAAACTCCACCTTTAAGCATCTCAAACCTCCAAAATGAAACCATTAAATTGATCCAAATAACTCCCAAATCATCAAATCCTCCCTTATCCCATTTGTAATTCGAATGTGGTAATAGGGAACAGTCACCCCTTTTGTGGCATTATAACTGAGCACAAGAAGCCCGTACCAGGACTATACCCTACAACCAAAATTTAACAAACTTGTCAGGGATTGGAAGTCATTTAGTGTAGCCTTGATTTCCCCCCTTCATTACCCTGACCTGTTGTCTCATTGATTCCAGTTTTTAACTGGGAGGCGGGATAAACGTTCAGCAGTGTCCAATTCAATACCCAAAAATGTAAGACGGGTACTTGGGCCCTCCGTCTTCTCATCAGCCAAGGGAACACCCAATTCTGCCATCAAGACCTGGAAAGCCAAGAGAGTATCCACACACTCTATTGAGCTGGGAACCCCCACAAACAAGAAGTCTTCCAATGAGTGTGTAATTGCATGATTGCCAGATCTCTTGACCGTATACCATTGTAAAAGGTACTAAACTTTTCAAAAGCAGAGCAGGAAATAGGACACCCAATTGGCATTGCTTTATCAAAATAGCACATCCCATCAATTGGAAACCCAGCAAATTAAAATCATTAGGATGCACTGGAAGTACCCTAAAAGCAGATTTTATGTCACATTTAGCCAAAAGGGCTCCCTTGTCCAATGTTCTCACCATTTGCATTGCTTTTTGCCCCCATTGTGGCTAACTGAGAGAAAACCCCACTCCTGGACTTCTTATCTCCATAGCAGGAAATGCCTGGTTGACTGGAATTAGTACTGATGAAAATTAAGAAAGAAAGTACAAAAGCAAGTTTATAGTTGAATATTTAGAAGGTAAAAATAATAACCACAGATGGTTTACATATATTTAAAATGGGTTAATAAAGACATTGAATTAGTTTAAGATTCCCTATACCTTGGCTCAGACATTAATCAAAATGGAGACTGTAGTCAAGAACTAAGAGCTCAGAAAGGCAGCCATGAAGGAACTAAATGAGATTCTCAAGTATAAAGATGTATAATGAAATATCAGTCAGAATCATACAGGCCATAGTATTTCAAATTTCTATGTGTGGAGTGAAAGCTGGACAGTGCAGAAAACTGACAGGAAGAAGATCAACTCATTTGAAATGTAGTGCTAGAGAAGAAAACTGCAGGCACCATTTGCTAAAAAGGGTCTTAGAGCAAAGGAAGCAAAAAAGACTAAACTAAGGCTGCCATACTTTGGGCAGATGGTGTGACTAATTGGAAAAGATGACAATGCTTGGTAGAGTAGGAAAAGAATGAGACCATACTACAGATGGATTGATTCAATCAAGGAAGCTATAGCACCGAGTCTGTAAGACCTTGGCAGTGTAATTGATGACAGGGAAGCTGGGAGATCTCTCATTCACAGTCTCAGTAAGTCAAATCCAATGTAGTGGCAAACAACAACAACAACATTAGAAAAGTAAGCAGCCTAGTATCAAAAATAATATCCTTATTTTCTTCTTCTCTTCCTTTTTTGTAAACAAGTACAAGAAGAAAGAGAGAAGGAATGATATTGACTAACTGGAAGCCTACTTTCCCACCCTTGGGAAAGTCTTATACAAACCACATTTTAAAGAAAGGATTGTGACTTAATCAAAAAACAAAAAACAAAAAACACACACACAAACACAAACAAACAACAAAAACCTTTTTAAAAAGATATCATCATTATTCCCTAGCCTTGGCCTAATGGACATAGCAGCTCTGTGTCTGGGCTGAGTGAGATATGAGCTGCATCTATACTACAGAGTTAATTCAGTTTGATGCCACTTTATTAGCCATAGCTCAGTGCTATGGTATTCTGGGATTTGTCATTTTGTAAGATATAATTCTATCAGAGAGCTCTGGTGCAACAACAAATTACAAATCCTAGGATTTAACAGGATGAAGCCATGACAGTTAAAGTGGTGTCAACTGTATTAATTCTGCAGTGTATCAGCAGACATGGATGTGGTGTAACTTGGCTCCTCTCCCATTCTACCCTTTCTCCACATCCGTTTTGCTTTTCAGATTGCTGATCTCAGCCCTTGCTCTGGCTGATCTCTCAACTGTCTGATCTCTGAGATCAGATGACATAAGGGATGATGGTGGTATAAAGAAAAGTTCAGTTGGCCTAAGGCCAGTTCAGCCAGTATAAGTGCCTTACATCTCATCCTAACCCACTGCAGGCAGCCTATCTTTGAGTTATGACTGCACTGTAAATCCATATCAGTGCAAGCAAAAATTGAGTATTTTCTGAAATACTAAAACATAGTCTAGGGATATAATTCTTCCCTAGTTTTCCTCTCTAAGGAAATAACTATTGTAGGTTTTTTTGTTTTGTTTTGTTTTTTTGTTTTTTGCAATTTTATACCTACTGCAAGAAACTCTTTAAAAAACATGCTTTTCAAAATCTACTAACAATTCAGGGTTTTCTTTGGAGAGAAACAGCACATTTTTAATGGAGGAAACACCCTTTTCTGTGCAAATCACCTATGTGTAAATTTTGTGTAGAATAAGTGTATAGTTACAGCACTTTCTATATAGGAAATAACTTTTTTCTGCATAGAAATACTATTGTCTGCATGGAAAATGCTATTACCTAAACAAAATGCTGTTTGCTGTACAAACAATTAATGAATTTTGCACAGAATACATCCTGAGCTGCTAAGATTCTTGTCCATCCAGGTTTATTTTTATCAAGATTTATCAGCACTTGAAAAAAAAATATGTTTTTCAACCATTAAAAATATTTTCAAATATTCTTTCCATTCCAATAGCATAGCAGTCTTAACATAGTAGGACATATTTGTTGCTGATGTGTGTCTTCAAGTCCTTTCCAACCAATGGCATTTCCAAGGTGAACCTTGCCAAGAAATCTTTCTTTGTAATATGTCTTTAGTGTGGTTTTGTGTCTGCCTTCTTGTGAGACAGTCTTGCAAATGGTAAAGTATGACTGCCTTAGGTAATTAATAGATAAGGTAAGCATAGCAATCTATAATCTTCTCACACAGAAGGTGAACATGACTGAGCAGTGTTTTGAACCCTGGTCTCTAGAATCAGAGTCCAATGTTCAAACCATTACACCATTATGAGTCTCTAATGTCCTTAAATATCCCTAATTTTCAGCTCCCTTGAGAGTGTGGGAAGAATTAGGGAGAAAATAGCTAGGGAGAAGTTTAAACTAACCCTATAAACAAAAGGCTTCTCAAAATTAATTCTATTTGCATAGTCAGAAATAGTGATGAAGGTGAAGTATCTCACCAAATCTTCCCAGAAGTTCTCCAGCATTTTCTTAAAAGTGGGGATCACCATTAGCAATGCTGGTAGCAGTGATTAGTTTATTTTTCCTGAGGTTTTTTTTTTTGTTGTTGTTGATTTGTGTGATGTAAATGTAGCAGAGTTCAGAAGACTGCTTCCTTTCACCAGCTACCCTGGAAATGCTGTTTCCATTAAGACATATTTGTAAATAAAATGTAAAGCTTTATTGTTGCATAGTAAAAACAGAAAAGAAGTATGTACAAACCATCTTGCAAATGGTAAAGACCATAGGATCACAACTTGCTGTTGTTCAGTTGAAAGCAAGGCAAGTTCTTAACAAAGGAGGACAAAGGAAACCTGGCCCAACCCAGAACTCCACCTCCTGGATGTCAACCTACATAATTATAGGATGATCAGCTGTATCCCAGCCTCTAGACCAGCCCCCAGCTGTGTGTCACTCCCCATGTGACCTGGTTCCTATGCAAATCAGATGAGCTCATATGTTTACCTTCCAGTATCCTGTTTCCCAGGCCCAAAGTTTTTTTTGTTATTCTGTTCAGTGTAAAATTGTTTTGGCTTTAAACCACCTGCAGGCTGAATCCTCTTTGTTTGCTTAGACACTTTTCTCAGAAGAGATTTTTTCACACATCTTTACATTTCTTCTTTGACTGCATGTCCTATCCATATTCCAACAATTTTTAAAATTCACTCAAAACGGCAACAGCAGCAACTCTACAACCTGGTAGCATTTTTCCCCCTCTACTCTGCGCCATAGCAAATGTTGCTCATTTGCACCCAACACTGTAGTGAAGCAATCAGCAACAGACACTAAGAGATCATTATAATTTTTAAATTATTCCTTCACCGACATGTAAGAGCAAAGTTTGTTGTAGAGATTTCTAGAGATTCTTCCTACATCTATAGATATTATTCTTGTTGTGATGTCTGGATAGAAAATCTATTCTATTAGCAAGAAACCATAACAGCTGACCATTATCTATAGATGGAATAGATAAGGTTAATTAAATAATTGGATCTGAAATTAGCTGGCAATAATTATCATGCTATATTGACATATAAATGAGAGCCAGTGTGGTATAGTGGTTTGAGCATTGGACTATGACCCTAGAGACTGGTGTTCAATTCCTTGCTCAGCCATGAAAGCCCACTGGGTGATCTTGGATGATTCACACACTCTCAGCCCTAGAAAACTCTGTAGGCGGCTATGTCAGAAATGACTTGAAAGCTCACAACAACAATCTGTATTAACTAAACCAGATAGCTATGAAGTTCTAAAGGGCATCATGTAGGACTCATAGGCTCTTGGCATGGCTGTTGAATGAAACTCCAAACCAGTCACTCATGATTTTAGCTGTTTTCCTCTCTCAGCTTTCATCTAATACAAGGATCAGAAATTTATGGCTTTCCAGATGTTGAATTTTAACTCTCAACAGTGCCAAATGGCCTAGCAAATAGTGAAATACGAGGAAGCTACAGTTTAACAATTTCTGGAGGACCACATATTTTCTGTACCTGATCTAACTGAATTTCTTTCTAAAGAGAATCAGCCATCATTATGTCAGTAGGTACTACTTAAACTGTGTCTGGTTCCAGTGATGTCCAGTTCTTGTTTTACCATCTTGGGACATTCATAATTGAAGAGTGATCACAATAAATGTTCATCCTATGTTAGAGGTGGAAAAAATATGGCCCACCTGGATCCCTGGTGTGTTCCTCAGACTCTTTGCTGTGTGTGAATATTCCCTATACTTAAAAATCATGTTTGGTGTAAAAAATGGCAAATCACATCTCAGAAGGCTCCAAGTGCACAACTAGGCACTTAAAGGCTATTTAACACCCTCCTCCTGCTTTAGGTCCTAAAAAGTCTTTTTAAAAAGCAAATGTGACCAAATTCTAGTTTTGAAAAATGGGTGGATAAATTGTTCTAAGGTACAGAGTATACAAAATATGACCCCCAGACCCTCTGAAGTTGTCCACCCGGAGTAACATAATACATATATTCATTTTATTATGCCAAATCCCGATCAATTTACAAAATTTGAAATGTGCACAAAAAACTGCTAAATGACATTTCAGCAAATAAGGACGGAGACACATTCAAATAATGTGCACAGCTCAAAACAAGCACATAAATGTTTTCCAAAAAAGCAACTGGGGGTGGCGGTATGTACTTAAAAAAAAACCACCAACTCTGCAGAATTGAGCATGGTCCTGATGTTAAAGTGGAAAAGGACTCAATTGGTGTGTACAATCATAGAAATAACATTTGATCTACTTAATTTTCTAAGAGCAGTATGATTGTTGAATTATTGCCTTACAGGAGTGGGACTTGAAGTTATGTGGGGGAAAGGGAGGTATGGCGGCAGCAGAGTGAGGCAATGTTACAAAAGAAGGTGGGACCGTTGTTTAATAACTAATAATAATAATAATAATATGATTTATTTGTATACCGCCCCTCTGGCAAGCCAATCGAGGCGGTGAACAACAATAATACCCTGATACATTACAAAAAACAACAGTGATACAATAGTACAAACAGCAAATTAACAACAGTAATACAATAATACATTACAGCAGGTCTCACCTTTAGCTCACTCGAACTGGTATGGGGAGCCTACAAGTCATTCCACAGAACCTTACCTTGCTCCTGCGCAATGCCAGGTCAGTCAAGAATAAGACTCATATTATTTACGATCTCCTCTCAGAAGAGGATGCCGACCTGGCTTGCTTTATGGAGACCTGTCTGGGAGAGGATAGTGCCATAACGTGAATGTAGGCCCTCCTGACAGGGTACTCTGTTAGTGAGCAAGTAAGGAGAAGTGGGCAGGTGGTGGTGGAGTGGCTCTGGTTCACAAAAACAATTTGAGCTTGACCAGGATACCTGTCCGGGACACAGTCCACTTTGAGTGTATGTACCTAAGCCTGTGCACCAGGGATAGTTTGGGGATTCTGCTAGTCTACCAACCACCCTACTGTCTACCAGACTCCCTGACCATGCTGACACAGCTGGTCTCAGAGTTTCTGTTGGAGTTGCCCAGGCTTTTAGTTCTGGGCGACTTCAACATTCCACTCGAGACCAGTTTATCAAGTCTAATAGGTGTGGCTCAGGAGTTCATGGAATCCATGATTAACATGGGCCTATCCCAATTGGTCATCAGGCCTACTCATTGTGCTGGTCATACTCTCGATGCGGTCTTTAGTTCGGAACAGGAACATCCGTGGGCGGAGATTACAAAAACCTCTGCTTTGTCATGGATGGATCATTTCCTGGTCAAGGCCGAACTAAAGGCCTCGGCAGACGGCTTATTGAGCCATCTCCGAGGCCAGGAAGAGGAGAAGCAGCCACATGCGCGGCGCTCCTTCCTCTCCCTGAGGTCGTCCTCGGAGCCGCCAGCCCGCCGCACGGCTGGCGCTCTGGGGACAACCTCCTGCCACAGCGACTGGACACACTGTGGCTGAAAAGACAGAGAAAGTGTGCCCGACGCTTTTAGGGCACACTTTCCCTGTCTTGAGGAAGGAGCGCTAAATCAGGGATGCCGCAGGAGCTCCGCAGTGCGGCTGCCATGGCCCCGCGGCACTCTGGACCAGGGCGTCCTGGACGCTCTGGTCTGCATCCCCCCAAAGAACCACAACTCACCCCTCCAGGGGTGGTGGACCTATTAGAATGGTCCGCCCTCGAAGGCTAATGGAACCAATTGGATTCCAGAAAGCCTTAGAGGGTTTAATGACTGGTAACACCAGTGATTCTGTTGAAGCTTTGGTTAATACATGGAACACCGATCTCACCAAGGCTAGCAACACAATCACTCCCAAGAGTCCTTTCCAACCCGCTTTAAATCGTAAGCCCTGGTATACAGAAGAGCTTAGGAGGATGAAGCAGGTTGGACAATGACTAGAGCACTCCTGGTGGAAAATTCGACTCTTATCTGACAAGTCTCGTCATAGGAATTTCCTTGATTCCTATCGAGAGGCAATACATGCAGCACAGAGATCCTTCTGCTCTGCACGTATTGCGTCTGCAGAGTCCCGTCTAGGATGGTAGGGGAACTGACATGGGTTCCTCCTGCACAGAATCTCCTGCTTAACCCAACAACGGCCTGCTGCGATGTGTTTAACAACTTCTTTGCAGATAAAATCTCTCAGATAAGAGCCAACTTAGATGCCAGTATTGATACAGAATCTATAGACGAGGTGTCCAGCAACTCTGTTACTGAGATTTTACTGGATCAATTTCAATCTGTGAGTATCGATAATGTGGACAAGCTCTTTGGTAGAGTGAGGAAGACTACCTGCCCCTTTGATCCTTGCCCATCATGGCTGGCTGCCCAGGGAGGGGATGCATTAAGGATGTTCCTTAAGAACATCATTAACGCATCCCTCAGAGAGGGCTTAGTTCCATCCTGTTTGAAGGAAGCGGCAGTTAGGCTGCTTCTGAAAAAGCCCTTCCTGGATCCCCTGGACATGAATAGTTATAGGCTGGTCTCGTTGCTACCATTCTTGAGCAAAGTGATCGAGAAGGTGGTGGCTCTTCAACTCCAAGCTGTCTTGGATGAAACCGATTATCTAGATCCATTTCAAACTGGCTTTAGGGTGGGATTTGAAGTTGAGACTGCCATGGTTGCTTTGATTAATGATATGCGCTTGAGCATTGACAGGGGTAGTGTGGCCTTGCTGGTGCTCTTAGATCTCTTAGCAGCTTTTGATACAATCGATTACAAGATCCTCTTGGATCGTTTGAGGGGATTGGGAATTGGAGGCACTGCTTTGCAGTGGCTCAGTTCCTTCTTCTTGGGCAGATCCCAGAGGGTGTTGCTTGGGGACAGTAGCTCCGTTAGGAAGGAGCTCAAGGGTGGCATCCTGCAAGGTGTCATACTGTCCCCAATGTTATTTAACATCTATATGAAGCTGCTGGGAGAGATTATTCAGAGACATGGGGCTGGGTGTTATCAGTATGCTGATGACACCTAGATATACTTCTCCATTCCCCAGTCATCAGCCTCAGCTCCTGATGGCATCTCTCCTCTCAATGACTGTCTTAGAGTGGTAATGGACTGGATGAGGAAAAACAGTTTGAAACTGAATCCAGACAAAACGGAAGTACTTACAGTTGTGGCCCCAAAACCAGGTATTGGGATACAACCTTCAGTCCTGGACGGGATCACACTTACTGTGAAGGACTGTGTTCACAGTCTGGGGGTGCTCCTAGACTTGTCGTTTCATATGATTAATCAAGTGAAAGCAATGGCCAGGAGTGCCTATTAACTTCAGCTGATATGCCAGCTGTGCCCTTTCCTTTAAGTAAGGGATCTCGAAACTGTGGTACATGCTCTGGTAACCTCACGTCTGGATTTCTGTAATGCGCTCTACATGGGGCTACCCTCGTGCTTGGTTTGGAAACTTCAATTGATGCAAAATATGGCAGCCAGGTTGGTTTCTGGTACATCTAAAAGAGACCACATAACACCTGTCCTGAAGTCTCTTCACTGGCTGCCTATTAGTTTCCGGGCCCAGTACAAGGTGTTGGTTATAAAGCCCTAAAGGGCTTGGGCCCAACCTACCTTCAAGACCGCCTACTCCCATACAATCTGCACCATGCACTCCAGTCCTCTGGGAGGAATCTGTTACAGGTGAATAAATCTAGATTGCTGGCTACTTCCCAGAGGGCCTGTTCGATGACCGCCCCCAGACTATGGAACGGCCTGCCGGATGAGATCCATCATTTACCAACTTTAGACAGCTTTAAAAGGGCTGTCAAGATGGATCTCTTCTGGCAGGCCTTTCCTGATTAGTCATCCCAGTCAGAGAACTTGTCCCCTGTACCTCTCTTCCCCACCCCCATTCCAGCTACTATTATACTTTCTCCTGCTGTAATTGGTTGTAATTGGTAATTTTTTTGGTAATTTATTTTAAACTGTTTTTAAATTTGATGTTGTTTAATAATTTGTTAAGGGTTGGGAGGATTGGGGTTTTGGGTTGATTTTACTGTATTGTATTTTTATGTTGGAAGCCGCCCCAATTGTTATGCAGAGGGGTGGGGTATAAATAAATAAATTATTATTATTATTATTATTATTATTATTATTATTATTATTATTATTATTGAAATCAGAACTGGCATAGTGGTTAAAATGAACAGCCATTTGGATATCTACCAAATTATCATTATAAAAATGAAATATTGAGCCATCAAACTTTGTAATTTAAAAAAAAATGCAAACATGAGAAACCCAAATCAACTTTTGGATGCAGAAGAGTGTTTATAAACTTGATATGTAATGTAAAAATTTCCCAGAGGGGGGGGAACTCTGTAGTTTCAGCCTGAAGTCCCAAAGATTCCCAATATTAGTCTTTTTTCAATCATTTGGCCATATGAAACTGTTGGAGCAACAGCAAGCAATAATTTATCCCCATATGTTTTCAATGATTTTTTGCTCTTCTTAGTAGTGAGGCTTCACGTTGACTATAAGTGGGTGTCACAATTCTGAACTCCTTGGAATGCAGCAATTATCACCTAAAGTGCTGCATACTGAAGGATTTTCAATTTCCTCTAGTCCACTCCATACGGAGAGCAGAATTTACTTCTCTGGGTTGAGTAAAAAAAAATTGGATTGATTCCACTAATGCTGTTCCCTACTGAGTGTTAACATGAACAGGAAAGAGGGTTAGAGTCCTGCCTTATGGTTTCTGAGATGTGGAGGTAGGATGGGGATTTAATTCACTAGTTTGGATCAGACACCTTGAACAATAAGAAGCAAAGGTAAAGCCCTTTTGCGGTTTGCTGGAGTTTATATCTTCATTGGAAATCAATTAACTCTTCAAACATTTCTGAGAAAGTACATTTGTTCTTGTATTGACAACACACATCACACATTAGGAGGTCACATTTTGTACTTGCTGGAGTGGGCAAAGAGGGTGCAATGGGCCCCACTTTTGTGGTCCTTGAAGCCCTGGAAATTTCCCAAATCCCACCCCTCCACACACACACACTCCAGTGGTGCAAGTTTTGGATATTTCCACCTAAAAAGTGGAAAAAACACAAAATGTTTATAAATATCTCCATCCATGCAGAGAAAGCAACCTAGAACCATCAAATATATCATCTTTTTTTGGAGTCCTTCCCAAAATGGTGTCAGGAAGTGATGTGATGCCACCTTTGGTTGACATTTTGATAACACTGAAATGGATGATGGGAATGCTGTCCACAGGAGGTTTGAAGGAAGAAAATTGGGTCCTTGCTCCCATAATCTAAAGGTTAGGAGAGTACTGTACCTATGCACCTTCTCCATATTTGAAATAAGTGGTGAAAATACTTTCAGTCAATCTGATCTTCTAACACTGCATCCATCCTAATCTAATAGTGTGGTACTTAGAGTTCCTGAGTCCCTTAGAAGCTTCAAAATTGAGCCAGTTTGCCTTAAGGTCACCATAGGTCAGAAAAAACTTGAAGGTACACAACAACAATAACTGTTTTCTTTTAAAACATGTCTGAAACTATCAGCATTATCTTAACAGTTTCAGAGATGGAATGCTGGTTTGCTCTAATTTCTTCACAGTGTATATAAAATCAGATGGATGAAACATTTATGGCACCATGTGTAGCTTAAGGCTTGCAATAATCTATTATTATTTTGCAATGCTGGACCACAATATCTTTTACACAACTGTTTAAACTTTAGTCTGTTTTATGCAGGGTGGAATGTCTCCAATTTATTGTGGGTAGACAACACAGTGCCTTTTCAGATTGTTGTTGTTGCTCTTGTTTTTTTCTTATAAATAGTAAGTAATCATATGAACAGAATTGTTGTGAATGAAAAATGGAAGCAGATAAAATTAATGTCTGAAATAGGATCACATCTGTAAGTGAACTGTATGGCTTTCTTTTTGAACATATCTTTCTGTAGGAATGTCTGTATCCTGTTCATTTGCTAAGATGCAGACTCTTATAAAGTAAATACCTTTTATCACTCCCAACCTCTTTCTGGTATAAAAAGGAAAACAGGTGCCTTTGGGTCTGGTTGTATATGTCATAAAACCTTAAATTTCCATCAACATTGCTACCTTTTTTGTGGGAAAATATCCAACGGGGGGTTGTCTAATTAGTTTCCTTACAAGAATTGTATTGGTGGTCTATAAGTGTAACCCTCTGCATAAAGTTGTGAGAACATGTGGTTTTCTTTTTAATCAAAGTTGAATTGTGGGGAGCTGTACTTCAAAGGGCGAAAAGCTCCTCTTTATACCTCTTCTTCTCTTCTGGCAAAGTCTGACCACTGCATATTATAACAGTAGGATTTTCTCGGAATTGGGACAATTTAAGATTTCACTCCCAACCACACACACACACACACACACCACAAATGTAAAAAATTATACACACTAAGGAACACTAGATTTCTTTCATACATTTGTGATAGAAATGTACAATTTTCTAAATACCCTGTTATGCACATTTCTTTTTAAAAAAGTGTTTATGTATGAATGCACTTTATTTATGTATTTATATTGCATGCATGCTGCTGTTACATCAGAGGCCTGCAATTATGTTTTATGATAGGACCAGCTCCACTGACCAGGCTTGTTACTGAGTTCTACACAGAACTAAATTCTTTTTTCTAAAACTCAGAATATAAAATTGGTTTCTGAGCAAAAACAAATGTTTTGTTACTTGCAATGCCATTTGGAATTGATACACAATACAATCCTGTCCTCCCATTGCCCCATCCTCATGTGTACTCCTTTCTCCATACACACAGTGTCAAATGCCCATCTTCCTCATTCCAAAGCTCTTCTACTATTTACAATTTTATTCTGCAGCAGTAACAGAAGAAGAGGTGAGCATGTGCAAGGAGTATTGGGAAATGCAGTGGGAAATAGGCTTGTCAGATGAAAAACAAGGCATGGCTCCTCTGTCTTTCATAGGTGGGTAGAAAAGGGCATGGTCATAAAGCTTCACCTGCTAAAATCCTGTCTTCCGGTCTTCTGCACATGTATTAAAGATGCAATAATCCTGTCCTGCTTTTCACCTGTCAACTTTAGGATGAGAAGTGACAGGCTCCCATAAGAAAAAAAAAAGGAAGAGAGGATTTCTAATTTGTTTCCATAATGATTCCATCAGCCAGGCATATGTATACTAGGAAGGGAAAATATTTGGATGTAAATGTGTAGGGAAAGCTGCTCTTTGGAGGCTTTAATGGTTGACTCTTATTTGTATAGATAATTTCAAAACAAGAGTCATACTTTTGAACCATAAGAAACAACATAAGGATATAATACTAAAAATTCAGGTCACCATTTAGGTGATCACTTAGATTCAGGAGCAAAGCAGACCTGGTGTCCCCATATCATTCAGAGGACCCAGCAATGCCAACTAAATACATAGAGTAAGTGTAGGTGCTATACTATGAAAGTTCCTAATGATTAAAGCATTCAAATCCATGTGGGTCATGGATGAAGTTATTGTTTCTCAGGCTAATATATTCATAACAATTGCATGCACTCATAAAAATTACATGCATGTTTATGGGCAGAGAATCTTATTATCAGACCAGGAACACTGAGATGAAATATGTGCCTCTCAGTTAATTAGAACTGTAACACATAACACATTTCAAGATATACAACAGTAATGATATCACAGTAATAATGCTAGCACTGCTAATTCAAGAGCCACCTAACAGTTATCCTTGCCTTATGTTAGTAGAACTGTACTTCTTGGAAAAGAATGAAGCTGGGGAAAAGTTGAAGGCAATAGGAACAGCAGAAAACCATGTTACAGATGGATTGACTCATTTAAGTGAATCACAGTCCTATATTTGCAAGACTCTATTGATAACAAGATCTCCTGGAGGTGTCTCATTTATATAGTTGCCATAAATTGAAGCCAATTTGACAACACATAAGAATGATATACATGGCCACAATTAGCAGGTAATTTGATTTTCATATGTACACAAGATTGTATCTGTATTTGCTTCATCCTATTCACTGATCATACCTCTCCTGATGATCAGGCCCTCAAGAGTATTTCCCAAATGGGAGTTTTTCTTGCCTGAACTCGACAACTCTAGATGTGTGAGAGTCATAAAATAGTCCCAAAGTGAATCTGTTGTCCACCGATTTGAGTTCTATTGGAAATAATGTGAGTTTTGAGAAACTTCCATGTCTATGATATTGACTCAGAATACTCTCACTTTCTTTTTTAAATTAAATTTTTCATAATTCTACTTAGTTCTGTGCCAATTTTATTGTTTTTTTCATCCCCACACATAGGTTCATGTGCATTTTGATACAGATTTTCCTTAACGTATGCAAAATTTTTACCCATTTTCTCATTGATTAAGCTTGTTTGTGAGTATTTTCAGTTTTATAGCTGTGCATTTTTCATATGTACACAAGGTTGTATCTGTATTTGCTTCCTTGCTGAACTGTATAACATGTATCAAAATGTATGGATGATGTAAGTTTTGCCACTTTTTCTCAAAAATGCAAAATAGATATGCTTTCAGAAAAATCTTAATGAATTAATTTATTTTCCATTTTCACTTCACAACAGGAAGGTAGTGTGGATTTGGCAAAACACACCCAAGGTAATCAGACACTATAACCTTACTGGGGGGAGGGGAAGGAGGAATGATTGGTGCACCATATCCTATAACTGTCCTGAATTGGCAGAGATAGTCCCAATTCTTTTCTCCTCCCACTTCTTCCCTTCATCCTTAGCTTACTTCAATTGCTGTAAACTTAATTCAAATTTCAAAAGTAGTTTGCACTCAACTAACTCAGGGTGTGGGGTGTGGGAGAGAAAAGGAGATAATGGAATCCTGCCATTCCCAGTAGGCTTAAGCAAACTCCAATGGCTCAGCATCTCCTACCTTGTCTGTTCTTCCTCATTAATAACAGTTTGTCATCTTAACCACACTCTGATATTATTTTGTTAATCATGTCCTGGTTTTTATGTTTGAAATGTTTTAAGATATAATTCTTGCTTCAGTGTTTTGCATGTCATTCCCATGCTTTGCTGCCAGCCTGAGAAAACACTCACGTTTGCAAGAGTGCTTCTGTGATGATCCCACAACATTTGGGTGGTCATAGGAAAAGAACAAAGCAGTGGCATCACTAGGGTAGGTATCACTAGATGTGGGTGTCTGAAAAGGGCTGCTGGGGGGTGACAATGGTGGTGGACAACCCCTCCCTCTTTCCTCTCCTACTGTCTCAATTGCCTGGCTGCCCAGCTGTCACCCACCCAGATCTCAAAAGACCTGCCAGGAATCAGATGGTGGCTGGCCAAGGAGGCAGGGGGAAGGGATGGAAGAGAGAGTGGGGGTTTCTTGTTCAGGCTTTTCTGCTGCATTATCTTCCTCAAAAGAGATACCCACGTGGGGAAGCTGGGACTGCAACATGCCTTATTTTCTGCTGCATTGGCTTCCTTGGCCAAAAGAGTGACAACAGCAAAAAAGAAGGGGCAGGCACCATCATCTTCAGTAATGCTGCTGCTTCCTGGAGGCAATTATGCCAAGAAGGGAAGGAGTCCATGGCTACCGCCACCACCAACACCTCCTTTTCCTGGCCACCCCACCTGAACTGGAAAAAGGATGTCAGGTGGCAGCAGCACTACACCCACCCCAGTGGGCAGAGGGCCTGACCAAGTATCATTCCCCTATGAGGTGCTGCCAAGTATGGTCTGCATCCCTTACATCCCCTTAGTGTCCCCCCTGGAACAGAGCTCCTGTAGGATGTGCATGTACTTTTAAATACAATGCTTAAAATATACAAGCAGGACTTTGGATCTATTTATCTAGTCAAGTTGATTTGCTTTATTTAGAATTAATTTTTAAGGAGATCTGTTGTTAGCCAAAGCTTTGCTTTCCTGCAATAAATGCTTAGGAATAGGTGGCATGAATAAATAAAGGATTTTCCCCTGATTGTTGTTAGATGGCTGCTTTTGCCATTTCACACCCATTTGAGATGACCTTAGAACACTTCTAGTTGAGAAATCCTTAGGACTCAAAACTGTAAATTTGTCCCAAGAAATTTGGAACTTTCAAGAAGAAAGTGAATGAATCAGTGTGAATGGGAACAGGATGGATAGTATGGGAGTGGGGAGAGCTAGAAGGGTGTCCAGTAGAAGTGAAGGTGACCCAAGTACAGTAAATATGGCCAAGGACAAGCTGAAGTGGAAGGGAATTTTCATGAGCAGCTTATTATTATTATTATTATTATTATTATTATTATTATTATTAAAGTATTTATACCCTGCTCTTCAGCCAAAAGACTATCAGAGCAGCTTACAAATGGATTAATTAGATGGTTCCCTGCCCTCAGGCTTACAATCTAAAAAGACATGACACAAAAGGAGAAAAAAAATGGTGGTGGGGAAGGGGAATAAGTCCAGCAGATCTTCTCTCCCTCTACAGCCTGGAGCAAAGCAGATGGACTGGAGGGAAGGCTCTTCTTCTTACTAAACAAAGCTTTTATCATGAATCTATGTAAGAAAGGATAGCAATGACAAATTGAAGCAACTTCCCAAGAAAACCATATGATAAGTTTGTCTGACTTGAAGGCACAGAACAACAACAACAATGCAAGAAAGGACCCAAGCCCCACTGATGAGCTTACTCCCAGGATTTCACCCATATTAAACGTCAATCAAAAGGGCAAATTAGAATGTCAGTGAGATGCAAATTTCTGGGATAGTAATGACATGATTTAACAAGATCATCTAATTTAGTATCATAGCAGCTTGCTGCACTGACAATTTCTGAATGCACTTCTGATTATTATGTTTTTCCTAAGTAAATATTTTCCTGTTTCACATACAGATACTTCAGTCATCACTTTGAATGATATTACCTAATTGCTGTGCTGATGTGATGCAGCCAGTGCAGTAAAGCTAGGCAGCTGGGAGGTTTCCTCTGATGGTCATTGGAGGGTAAGGAAACTAATAAACCACTGTGTATACCCCAAGTTTACAGAACATCTGGTTAGAAAAATGAATCCTGGAGGGGCATTGATGTGACTTCCAGACTGAATGCCTTCAAAAACTTCTGTTAATCACAGATCTTTTGCTCATCTAGAAATACTTCTTTAGATATCAGGGAACAATAAGTATGTACAAATAAAATGTAGGCCTAAATACTGTAAATTCTTACACTGCATTAGATTAAATGTAATGTAATACCCTAAAAACACTGGATCCTGTTTGATCTTGGAAGCAAAGCAGGTTCAGACTAATGAATACCAGGTGCTGTAGGTATATTTCAGAGGGGGGAAATGGCAAAACCATCTCTGAGTACTCCTTTGCTAAGAAAACCCTATGAAATTGGCAGGCAACTTGAAGGTTCACACACACACACACACATACACACAATTAAATGTTATTTAAAAATGTAATGTCAAAGAGTTTACAAGAAACTGATGGTGTGTGTCCCCAGCATGCAATCAATCTGATACAGATACCTCTTACTACGATTGCATATTCACGTATAAGACTGAAGGTTATATATAACCATATATGCTATTCCTCATTCTAAAGTCCATATAGCAAAATCCTTGGGTCTCCAACTCACTCTTTCTTTGACTTTTGCCATCCAATCAAATTATGCTTGTATGACCTATGATGCAGAACAAAAGCAATAGAATAAAAGGCATAAAATAAAATATTTGTTTAAACATTCTTTCCCCATCACTTATTCAACTGTCAGACTGATATTGCTTAATATTCTTCATAAATCATTTCATTGCTGAACAGTGGATAGAAGTGTGTTTATATGTATGGCAGAATCATATTTCCTATGTCCAAGGACAGTGGCTCAGTTAAGCACACCAAGATGAAGCATGAGAATTTTCTCTGGATGTATTGCAGAATTCTTCTGGTTAGCTATCATATGTAAGAGGAAAGAGCACCTTGTGTCATTTTCCCCTCCTCAGCACATATAGTTCACTTTTGTATGTTCTGCTCAGATTTTTTGGAAACCTGGAAAAATCCATAGGGGTGTAGCTGTTGGGAATAGGCAAAATAAACATATTGCCTCACCAAATAAGAATTCTGTTCTTCAAATGAAAATTCCCATCACTTCCCAAATTTCTAACATTACAGTTAAGTTAAACTTCCATTAGCATTTAGAAATGCACTTTGGGCATCCAAAGAGAAAGAGAAGGCAAATCTCTCCAGGGAATATGAACACAGCAAACAGGGGTTCTATGTGTGAACAATTTTCAAAGTCTCACTCTCTGCAATGCTAGAAATGTTGGCTATATAAGGAAATTTCATTTGGGGAGAAGAATTCTTATTTGTGGGAGAAATGCCTTAATTTTGCACCAGCTTCAATAGCTATGACACTGCATTACTAACACAATAGTTTATATTGCTTATTTATATTTATATTTCCCACCTCTCTATGGATTGAGGTGGGATTACACAATAAAATGAATACAATGTGCAAAATACAAACAATAAAATAGTAAAATCAAACAACAATAGTAAATTATAAGAGAATAAAATACAATATAATAAAAAATAAAATAAAATAAAATAAAAATAGCCAATTGTTGTCAGAATCTAGAAATTTAGAAGATCAGATGGATAGGCCCACTGGAAGAGCTCCGTCTTAAGTTCCTTCTTAAAGGCATCTAGTGTAGTAATAAGATGAATCTCTTCCTGTAGGCCATTTTATAACATGGGACCTGCGGCCGTGTACTTCTTTGGGAAATCATGCTGAGTCTGGTTCTATGGTGTTCTAATAAGTTCTTCCCAGATGTTCTGAGAGTGCAGGGCAGATTGTGCGGGGGAGAGGCATTTATTATTATTATTATTATTATTATTATTATTATTATTATTATTATTTGTGAGTTGCTTTGCAATGTTTAACTGTATAACATAAAATGCTTTGAATGTAACTGTTAGATTTAAAAACAATACAGTAAAAAAACCCAACAACCCTTTTGTGTAGTATATTTATAAAGAGTGTACATTGAGGACCACTTAAGTAAAACAAATAATAATAGTGTTAAAATATCCAATCTGGCATTTTTTAAACTAGTGAAGAAAATACTTATTTATCTCATTTTCACAGGGAGGAATATACAAATTCCAAAGTTTTTGCTGTAATAGGCAAGATCATACTGATATTGTGCTTCACTTTAAGATTATTTTAAAAAATATTTTGGGAAAATATTGTTTTTATGCCAAAAATTGGAAGCTTTGTTTTTTTAAAAAATGTTTTTTTTGTACAGAAAATGATATATTTTGTACAAATGATCATTTTGCAAACAATTGCTGGAATCCTACATTACTTTTTACTTAACATAACTTTACGTATACTAGCTAACTAGCAGAGTCATTAAGAAACCTTGTGAATTATGAATTATGAAGATTTCTATCAGGACAATGACAAGAGTGCCTGATGAGCATTGGTGCCTGATGTACAACAGGACTGATGCACATTGGTGCCTGATGTGTATTAGTCCTATTCTACATTGATCCCATTGTATCTCAGTCCTATTGTGCAATGGTCACATTCCTGGTTATGCTATATAGTAGTATAACAGAAGCCTTCTATGGCATGTGCCTGTTACAAAACTGCCCAGTTCTAATTTGTACACATGTACATCCACTTATGAAGATGTAACTTCCATACAGGATTCTGGACATTATGCAAAATGTAAAACATCTCATGCTGGTTAACATTTTTTTCAGTGGAATGTTTTGATGGGTCAAGACACCCTTTCTTCCTGAGGATAAGAAAATGATGCTACAAGAAAAAGTAGTACTCAGTGTTCTTCCCCCCCACACACACACATTTTACTCACTACTCAGAGAAAAAATGGATTCAAATTACAAGAAAGTTCATCTGAACACTACGAAGAACTTCTTTAATGTAAGAGCTGTTCAACAGTAGAATGGACTGGCTCAGAAGGTGGTCTACTCTCCTTCTTTGGATGTCTTTAAACAGACTGGCCATCACTCAGGAGTGTTTTGTTATATATTCCTGCATGTTAGGGGGATAGAATAGATGATTCTTGTGTCCTCTTCCTACTCTATGATTATTTGATTTCAGATTCTAATTTTTAGTCACTACTTTGCACAAATCCTATTAATTTGCAGAAAGTAGATTAGAGATGAGTTTAGGGATAAGAGGTACTAGGATCTGCCAAACTCCAAACTGCAAAAGTGTCACCCTACTGCAGGGGGCAATTATGAAACCTCAGAGCCCTTTAATGTCTTCTAATGCCACCATGGTCCCTACTGTTACAGCCTATTCACCTTCCTTTTACAAACAGGTCAGTGGAACATTTAAACTGGAGAGAAAACCATGGGATATATTTGTTTTCTTCAGCAGCATGGAGAAAATGAATATATTTATTCATCTTCACATGTGATGTAATAATGATGAATCATTTTGCTTTGGTTTGTTTTCTAGTATGGTGTAATGGCTTGAGCACTGGACTACAGCTGTGGAGACCAGACCCCAACTCCCAGTCAGCCATGGAAACCCACTGACTGACCTTGGGCAAGTCACACTCTCTCAGTCCCAACAAAGACACCAATCTCACCAAGAAAATTGCTTTAGAATCACCATAGGTCAGAAATGACTTGAAGACACACAACAAAAAGAAAAAGTAGGTGTCATCTCTGTTTCAATTTCTTATCTATATACCACTAGCTTAGGAATGATTGTCCTCAAATGGTGGGATGCTGTGGGGAAACATTACTGTGCACCTACTCTGCTTTCAGTAATAACCAATCAGTCTGGCAAAGGCCCAATTGCTGTCTTTCCTAAACCCATTCTCCATTTTTTAGCCTATATCACTAACAAAGTATATGCCAGGAGGTCCAGACATTGGATCAGCCACAAAATGAGCTCAAATAGTAAATTAGATAAGCTTTATGAGAAAGTCCAAATAATTAAAAGCAACTCTGAGCAGTTGTTTAACAAATGGCAAATTCTCCCTTTTACTGCTGCTGCAAGAGCAATTAGTCAAGTGTACACTAGTTTTCTTTGATGTCCAAAGGCATCTCCCCACTAATGGATTATTTTGCATCCTGTCATGAAGTTTAAGGACTTGCCATTGTATAACAAAAGGCATGCCAAATCCCTCACAGTGTAAAAGTGCATCATGTAACCTGAGGAAATTTTTTTTAATCTGTTCTTCATGGTCAAATGGGACAGGAACCCCACTTAAATTGGTAAACAGAAACCTCCCTTAAAACTAACCTTTTGGAAAGGGCTGCACTAGAAAGTAACTTGTATCTTGTGATATGGGTCATCAGTTTTCTGACTTCCCATCTACTACCTTGAAAAACTGTATTATTTCCTTTCCTTTCAATCTGCCCTTGTATAGCTTCCATGGATAAGTACAAGGCAGTATATGGCAGTATATGGTGCTGCAAAGTATTAAAATACCATGAACTGCTAAAAAGTCAAATAAATTAGTTCTAAAGCAAACCAAGCCTGACCTCTCCCTAGAAGCCAAAGTTGACTAAAATGAGACTGTCACACATGGCCATATAATGAGAAAACATTACTAATTAGAAAAGTCAATAATGCTTGGTAAGATAGAAGGCAATAAAAAAGACAGCAACTGTATTCCATATTGATAGACTCAAATCAAGGATGGCCCTCAGTCTGCAAGGCCTGAACAGAGAGATAGGGTGACTTGGAAGTCTCTCATTCACAGGGTCACCATAAGTGGGTTGACTTGATGGGAATTAACACAGAGACAAATCCATCTAGGGAAAGTAATATTCCATACAATGGAAATGGTGTACTGTCTAAATTGGAACTGTAGTTTTTTCAGTGTTAAGGGCTTTGTAGCCTACATTAGGTCATATTGTTTTCTTGTTTTCTACTGCTTCAGAGAATGGAACAATGGATGCAAGCTACAGGAAAAGAGATTTCACCTAAATATCAGGAGGAAGTTGCTGACAGTAAGAGCTGTTTGACAGTGGAACACACTTCCTTGGAGAGTGGTGAAGTCTCCTTCTTTGGAGGTCTTCAAACAGAGGCTGGATGATCATCTGTCAGGGGAGCTTTGTGAGTTCCTGCATGGCAGGGTGTTGGACTGGATGACCCTTGTGGTCTCTTCCAACTCTATGATTTTATGATATAGCAGGGGTCAGAATTATGCTTCTCTCTAGATGTTGCTGAACTGCAGCTCTGAAGAGCTCTACCAAGTAGAACCAATGGTGAGGAATGCTGAGAGCTGCAATCCAATAACATCTAACATCTAAAACAGATGGCTGCAAATTTCTCATCAATGATCTAGAGCTTCATCTAAAGAAGAATGACTCATTATTATGAATCCCCCTGAAAACTTAACAGATCCGAGATTCAATGAGGTATATTTGTGTTTTCTAGAAAAAGAGACCAAAAATTTTAAAAAATGCATTGCCTCTGTTTTATGACCTTTCTTTTATGACCTAGTGATTTCAGGAAGAGTGGTCTTCATTTTATAGTCCCCAGGGAACCTCCTTCTATACCATCCCAAGTGCTGAATTAGTTTCCAATATTTTAACCCAATTTTATTGTTATTATATTGGCCTGATATTGATATAACTACTGCTATTATTGCTCCAGCTATTTTGCTATTTGGAATATTGTTGTAATGATTTTTAAAAATATTTTATAAATGCATAAGTTGCCTTTTTTTCTATTTATGGAAATCTCCATGGAAGGATTTCCCCCTAAAAGGCAGCCTACAAATATCTTAAATAATAAGTATACAAATAGTTCTCTATTAACAGATTAGCCATTGCCTTTACTAGAAATACATCTGCTTTTTCCTCACTTTGAGCCTCTTAGATTAACATAATTTAAGACATTTTATCTGGCAGACTTCTTTAAACTACATTTACTTATGGAGTCTTAAATAAGACCCATGCTGTTAACCTTGCCTATATGAAACAGCTTAGTTGCAAGTGCTTAAAAGGGAGGAGGGGAAAAGCTAGTAGAATACAACCAAAACAAATTATTTTCTCAATGCAGTCATGTTGCAGTGATTACTGAACTCCCTGGACCTTGACATTTCTATGGCATTATCATCACAATGTCCCTGTTTATTGGGTTTTGATGCACGGGAGGGTTGTCAAAAGTAGCTGGGAAGATGAATGACCTATTGCAAATTGTAGTGATTTAACAAGAGGATATGTCAAGCTGAGGCTAGGCAAAAGCAGTGAGAGGAAATGGAGAGCCTAAAGGCGTCCATCAGGAATGCAGGGTAATGATCAAAGCCAAGTTTGCTCCCACCACCAAGTTTAATGGTTCCATGTAGCCAGCCCACTAAGTTCAGTGTAATTAGTCAATAAACAAGGTGGGCTGGTGGATGAATAGTTGTTGGTTACCCTGCTGTGTGCACGTATAAATTGACTTCAAGAATGTGGTGTGAAACACTGTCCATTCCAACTGTTGTTCCTGCTTTCTGAAAATTGTCTGAAAGAGTTTCTGTGCTACTACTGATTACTGGGGGCTGTACTTGGTGGTGGGTTTATTTTACTGCAGAGATGAGCAAAGTGCAATACATAGGTTACAGTCCCAGGACACACAAATGCTAGCCCCACCCCCACCATTGCTCCCAAATCATCACTATCCACTGACTCCTGGAAGCCCCCAGGAATTGCATTTTTAAATAAAGACACACCCAAAGCATTGTCTACTGCAACCTTCCCCTAAACCTAAAAAAAAGCTAGAAGATATTTAGCCACATTCAGTTCAGATTTTTCCTTTCCCTCCAAATTTTATGGTTAGTTTAGCCTGAGATCAGTCCTGGTGATGGGACATTGGTGCCCCAACCACTGAAACATCACTCTGACTTAGTGGACAGAACATTCTCTTGCACAAAGTTGGACATGAATTATTTTGCAAATGTCCCACTTACTGCATCAGTTTATAAGGATGGGAAAAAATGTTGCCATATTCAGATTTTGTCATCTAAGATGATTTTTTTTTTTTTTATTAAAAAGCAAATTGAAATTCAAAAAGAAATTCAGTTCAGAAGGATCCCTGGAGGCTTAGGTGGTCATGATACTCTGATTTATGTAAGAGCATTTTCCCATTTAGGGGCTAGTCTACACATAAGTGTATTACACACACTGCTGAAGATTTTTGCACATTCACATCAATGGTTAATTGTCTTCACTTTCCTGCACAAATTTGCATCTATTCACATCTATTCTCCAGAAATTCACAACCATCCAAATCTATACAAATAAATAAATTGCAAACCTTTTTCTGTGGAGTCAAAGGCTTTCATGGCCAGCATCTATAATGCTGGTGAAATGTCAGAAATAAACTCTTCTAGAACATGGCCACACAGCCTGAAAAACCCACAAAACCTTTTTCTGTGGAGTTTAAGGAGTATGTCTCTCACACACATACCACACATGAAAAGCCCACCACTTTGGTGGGAAGGTAACAGCATTCTGTGCAGTCATGCTGGCCACATGGCCACTGGAGTCATCTTTGGACAACACTGGCTCTTTGGCTTAGTAACAGAGATGAGCACTGCCCACTATAGTCAGTTACAACTAGACATTCATGCCAAGGGACTACCTTTACCTTTACCTTTACCACCTTTGACAGGATGTTCCAAAACTAGGGGGTGCAGATGATGTAGAGACACTTCAGACACAAAAGCAAGCATGAAAGCAAAGTTTATCTTTCTTGTAAAGGGGTCCAGCTCAGTTAGGATAGTTCAGTTGGAGGCTCTGCTGAATTTCTCTCCCAACAGAGAAGTCATAGAACATTTACAGTTAGTGTTTAAAGTTGGATTTTGGATTCATTTTCATGGGGTAGATGTTTCCCCCTCTTTTTAATTAAAAAAAAAATCAGTTTAGGGTTTAGAGTTAGTAATTAGATATAAGATTAGGAAATAATAATAATAATAATAATAATAATAATAATAATAATAATGTTTATTTTTAACCCACCCCTCTGCTCGGCAACTAGGGCGGTGTACAGCAAGTTAAAACAACAACAGTTAAAAACAATCCTTCAACCAATCCCTAACCCTCCCACCCCTTAAAAATAAATTAAACTAGAGCAATATTAAAATAACAATTCAAATGACATACATACATACATACAATACAATAAAGAAGGCAACTTATAGAGAAGCAGAACAATTGAGGCAGGGAAACAGGGAGCAATCCAAATTCTTAATTTGGTCGGGAAATTATTCCGAGAAGGCCTGCTGGAAGAGATGCATCTTTACTGCTTTTTTGAAGCAATCAAGGGAGGTGATAAGACGGATCTCATCCAGCAGGCCATTCCATAGTCTGGGAGTGGTAGCAGAGAAAGCCCTCTGGGAGGTCTGCAAAAGCCTGGTCTTCATGAGTTGGAGCAGGTTCCTCCTAGAGATTCGAAGTGCGGGGGGGGGGGGGATCATACGGGGAGAGGCAGTCCTGGAGATAAGATGGACCCAAGCCATGTAGGGCTTTAAAGGAAAGAGATTCCTGGGGGAAGAATTTTCTCAAACCCATTAGCAATTTAGCAGAAAAGCAAAGCAAAGCAGCTTAATTTATATACCGCTTCATATCGTGCTATGGGATGTCTAAGTAGTTTACAACTGTAAGCTCATTGCCCCCCAACAGTTGGGTACTCATTTTAGCAACCTCGGAAGGATGCAGGCCTGAGTCTAACCTGAGCCCTGGCTAGTATTGAACTTGCAACCTTGTGGTCTATGAATGAGTGGCTGCAGTACAGGCATTTAACCACTGTGCCACCAGGGCACTATTTAAAGGTTCAGATAGTAGAAGTGCCCAAGAAGGCCCTGCAAAAGTTTCTCCTGATGCACCAATTCTTGTAACCAAAGACTACAAGATCACAGGCTTGCCTGGTGAGGACACAAGAGAGAGCCTTCTCAGTAGCTGCTCCCATCCTCTGGAATGCCCTTCCTCAGGAGGCTAGGCTGGCCTTTTGCTGACAAGTAAAGCATTTTTATGCCACCAGGCTTTCTGTATATAATGCATAGCAGGGTGGTTTTATGGAGT
The DNA here is from genome assembly GCA_020142125.1 of Phrynosoma platyrhinos. NCBI lineage: Eukaryota > Metazoa > Chordata > Lepidosauria > Squamata > Phrynosomatidae > Phrynosoma > Phrynosoma platyrhinos. The sequence goes on from JAIPUX010001880.1 coordinate 79,290,266, forward strand.
AGGTGGGTTTTTACTCTGTTTTTACACAGGAACCTTGAAACTGTGGTAAATGCCCTGGTAACCTCTCATCTTGATTACTGTAATGAGCTCTTCATGGGGCTACCCTCGTACTTGGTCTAGAAATTCCAATTAGTACAGAATATGGCAGCCAGGCTGGTTTCTGGTACATCTAAAAGAGACCATATAACACCAGTATTGAAGTCTCTTCACTGGCTGCCTATTAGTTTTTGAGCCCAGTACAAGGTGTTGGTTATCACCTATAAAGCCCTAAATGGCTTGGATCCAACCTATCTTAGAGACCGCCTCCTCCCGTACAGATTGTCCTATGCACTCTGGTCCTCTGGGATGAATCTGCTACAGCCGAAAAAATCAAGACTGTCTGCAACCTGCCAAAGGGCTTTCTCGATGACCGCTCCCAGACTATGGAATGGCCTGCCAGGTGAGATCCATCATATTATGACCTTAGATAGCTTTGAAAGGGCTGTCAAGACAGATCTCTTCTGGTAGGCCCTTTTCTGATTAGTTTTACCAGTCCCAGGAACCAGCCCATCTGTACATCTATTCTTTTGTTAATCTACAACTACATCAATGAGTACCCAACTGTTGGGGGGCAATGAGCCTACAGTTGTAAATCACTTAGACATCCTATAGCATGATATGAAGCAGTATATAAATGAAGCTGCTTTTTTGCTTTACTCCCCACAGCACCCGTTGTTGTTGCTGTTTACTTTGTAGACAGCATTCTGCACTCTGCTCTAGTTTAAACATTTTTTTAATTTATGATGGTTTAATGATTTCTTAAGGGGTGGGAGGGGCTGGGTTTTGGGATTGATCTTATTGTGCTGTATTTTTATGCTGTAAGCCATCCCGATTGCTTGGCAGAGGGGCGGGATATAAATAATAATAATAATAATAATAATAATAATAATAATAATAATAATAATAATAATAAATCTTGTGTATATTTTATATGATTTTATATGATATTAAATATTGTGTATATTTTATGTGATTTTATATATAGACATTTTAATTGTTTGAATTCTATTGCAATTTTAAAGGTTTTATCTGAGCCGCCTTGGGTCCCTCCAGGGAGAAAGGCGGGATGTAAATGAAATAAATATACATAAATGAATGAATAAATAAATAAGTCTGTTAAAGATGCCCATTCCAAAAATGTTTTTTTTTTCCTGTAAAGTACATTTCCTTTGATGCCACCATCCAGATGGTGTAAGCCTATGGCATCAGGGCAGAATCCTGGAAATGTAATATTAAATCAGCATTTTGATTGTGCAAGCTCGTGTAAGCTTTCATTCCTCCAGTAGAGCTTGAAAATGCTTTTTCTTTGAAAAACTGATTAACCTCCTGCAAAACAATTAAAGCAGTTGTAATAGAAGCATATGTTAAAATGTATTTCCCTACATATCAAAATGATATGAGAAGGATCTCCTGGTATAGGATGACTGATTATACTTGAGGGCTTTGGATTGCAGACAAAAATAACCTTTCTCCATCACCTTTCCTCAGTGTCATCCTTTACGGAAGAAGTAACCTGGATTCAAGCCTAATTGAATAGCTACTGGGCAATAAGTCTTGTCTATGTTAACTACATGGCAACTCCATAGGTAAACAGTGACACAATAATTCACATTAATGTGGCAACATTACTTCCTGATAACTTCAATTATCTCCTGTCATTCCTATAATGCAATTAAAATGTTTAATTGTTTGCTTTAGATAAGAGAGGTTATAAAAGCTATAACAATTTCAAGGGCTTTAATGACCAGCTAGTATTAATGGCCCAAATCCCTTAGTTATCACACCTTTTTAAAGCAGTCATTTGTTTCAAGAAAATATCCTTGGTCCTCGATCTCTTACATTCTAGTGTTTCCCTGAATTTAAGCTGTATTTGACCTCGCAATCAATTGATCACACAAATACACTGATGCAATTTGTTTTATATTGACCTCCACCCACCCAATAAAGCTCTAGCATGAATGAAGCTATGCTGGGCCACAGAACACAGACAATTTAAAATGGTAAACCTCTGGCAGAATAAATATAGGAGACACAAATCTAAGCTGCAGTAATGCTGACCCAGGATGTATCATTGCTAACTAGTCTACAAGTCAAGAATGTGCAAAGTTGATTCTTTTGTTAATCTACAACTACATCAATATTAATTGAACTTTTGACCTTTGTGAAGTAGCATTATAAGGATTAGATGTTTAGGAAGAATGATTTAAAACTGCATATCAAGTCCACAGTTCCTTTTTACCCTCTCATGATCTAGTGAAATAATGAACAGGTATCATTAAAAAAATAAAGCAGAACTCACCTTACAATTAGAGATAGTTGCCTACATCAGCAAATTTTAGTGCAGGAAATATTTTGTTATTTTATTATTACAGTTGTTTTATGTAATGTTGTTTTATTACCAGGTGGGAGTTATTCTTTAAGTGCCAAAACAAAGCAGGTAGTCTTGGGTTCAATACAGCTTGATACTGGGGAGGGGGAAATTAAATTTCCTGCTCTGCCTCAGCCAATAAAATGTTTTGAATTAGCCCTAATTTTTAGATTTATAAATGTGTATATAAAACTAATGAATGCAAAGGAGCCAGAAAAACAAAACTATAGAAAGGCAGACTTCAGAAGATGATCAATCCTGAAATATGCTATCAGTTCTTTTGAAAAGATCTGAATTTAGGTAACATCCAAATGTATAGGAAGAATTCCCAGAAATAGGCATACCTCAATTAATAAAGCCTCTGAAAGTGAAGTTTATTTTTACAAAGGTTGTTTATGTCCAGACTCTCCTCCTTTTTCTTCCTTGTCCTCTGTCTGCTGAAAGTGTTTTATCAGCTTTGGCATTGAAAGGATGGTGAGGCAGGGCTGGAGAAACACAAACTTTCAGTATCAGGTTGCAATAGTATGTGAGCAGTAACAGTGCACTAAAGCTTGATCTCAGAAAGAATGTAATTTTACGGTGTCATGGGCACCACTTACTTTCCTTGATATAGCATCCCAATGGGGATTGGTATCCCATCACTGCCCCAATATGTGATGTACCAAACCACTTTAATTTT
>JAIPUX010001880.1:79297011-79312861 GCA_020142125.1 Phrynosoma platyrhinos
ATTATCTCTTTAACAATGAAACTGGCCCATGTGTGATAACGTCCTATAGAGAACTAGACAAGAAGTATAAGTTATACAACTGAACACTAAAGTCAGAATTGTACAAGCCATTGTATTCCCCACCATCATGTAGAGTTGTTGAGAGCTGGACAGTGATGAAACTGAAGCTGTCATACTTTGGCCACATCATAAGAAGGCATGACTCATTAGAAAATACAATAATGCTAGGAGAGGTAGAATGTAGTAGAAAGAGAGAAAGACCACATGCCAGATGTTCGACTCAATCAGGGAGGTTGTGGGCTTGAATCTGCGGTACCTAACCAGAGCAGTGAGGGATAGGGGGTCTTGGAGACGTCTCATCCACAGGGTCACTATGAATTGGGGTTGAATCAAGGACAGTTAACAACAATAAACAAAAAACACTCAGGTTGCCATTTCGTGGACTGAACTAAATACACACTTAATATGTTCTGCCTTCTTATGAAACATTTATAATAATGCTATTTTTAAGTCCCCTTTATTGATACTGCCCTTCCCTCCACAAAACCTCAAACCACTGTTGATGTAATAAAATTTGGGGAAAATATCATTTTCAATTATGATTTTTATTAATACAATCAAACATAAAAACTGAGTCCAATGTGAACATAATTGTAAAAACCAAAAGAGAAGAAAGCCATGGTCCTGACAGTTCAATAGCATAAATATGCACAGCAGGGTGATTAAAACAACAGTATGCATATAATTTTAGCTTGTCTTCTTTCATTTATAGAAATAAGAAGTTAGGAGAAAAGGTAGAGAATGAGAAGGATAGAAAAATCCAAAAAGATGTATAGACTGTCAAAATAATGAGATTGTTAAAATAACAGAGGATAGATTAAATTGTCAATGTCCATATTTGCCAATATGGTTGCCTCTTCAAATCTTCTGGATAATTTTAGTGCTTTCCTTAGGCAATTACAATAATCCCACTGGTTTTAGATTCTAGCTGAAGGGAGAGAAGCACAAAACACAAGTTCAATATTTTATAAATTGCTCAGGTTTTTCTATCACACTGGCATAATTCAGTGGGAATAAGCAGCTGATGAAAAACATATACAAAGCAAGTTATACCTCCACTATGAACCATTGGTGAATCAGTTAGCCAGTTCTTTTAAGCCAGTGAATAAAAGTCAACCATATTCTCAATGACAGCAGATGGAGGTAGGCAACCATATCTGCTTTCCCATGATATTATGGTTGTTGAGAGAGAGAGCTTTTCAGATGATGACCTCTCTGAGTTTCTCAGTTCTACATTGTCTCACTTGACTTCAATTCAGGCTATTTACTATAAGCAAAATATTAAGCAGAGTTCAGTTTCTGTGGGTGCAGATACCAAGGCCTAAATCCAATGTAACATTAGTAGAAAAAAATGCACTAGCAGAGTTTATGAGGTTTTTGCAAGACAGTGGTGAGTGCCAGCTTCACTCAATAATATGCAGACAACCCGCCATTGGCATAAAAGTTCACAGCTTTATAAGATACAGCTCAGGAGGCTTGGTCATGACCTGATGTTGACCAATGCATACCAAACACCCAGCAAATGATAGCAGTGGGATTCTTGGGATGACACCCGGGTAGAACCCACTGTATTTTTGCCCTGTCACTGGGGCTAAAGTTGGAGCCACCTGCCCCTGAGCTGGGCATAACTTCCTCTTTCCTCACCCTCAAGGTCACATGCCCACAGCACCAAAGTTGTGACAAATAAGGTGCACTTAACTATCATTATAGTGGGTGAGTAGAAATAAAGTCCAAAGGTGATTTGAGCCAGGGAGTGATGGAAGTGGAGCTGAGTGAAAACTTCACTCCAACTAACTAAAGTCTGACCTCCTCTAATTCGCCATTCTTCTTGCCCTCTGAGAAGGGTGTTCCATGTGAGGCTTTCATGGCAGCCAGCTGGAGAAAGAAAATAGCACTTGCCAGAAACTTTTCTATCATGACCCACAAAGGCTTCAGGCCATTAAGTCAGGGAAAGTATTTCCTGTTACATAAATGGCAAGGTATATATTGAGGTGGTCCCTGAGCATGCTAATAGTTGAACAACAAGAAACAAAACTATATTGCCTCCTTGCACATACTATAGAACTAGGTGTCTACAAGCACAATGTTGTTTACTTTAGTGGGAAGTGGGATGGCTTTCAGCAATGACTGGAGTAAGGTGACTGAGCAGATCTCTCCATCCTAGTTGGGATTCATAAAATTCAATAATTTTTATTTTGTGCATTACTCTAGCCACCTGGGTTGTACTTGTTCCCTGCTTCATATGGAATTTCATGCCAGAGGAGATTGGGGACAGTACTCTTTAAGCCACATATTAGGAAGATTAGGAAGGTAGGCCCAGTTCCAACAGGCCTAGCCAGAGAAAGAAGTGCCCTCCTTCCACTCCATCTGCCATCACCCAGCCTCAGAGGGACAGAAAGGTAGGCCTAGCTCCAAAGGTAGGCCTAGCCAGAGAAAGAGGAAGAGCCCTCCTTCCAGTCCATCTGCCATCATCCAGCTGCAGAGGGAGAGAAGAACCGCTAGACTTGATTCCCTTACCCCAGGGGGTAGGCAACCTTTCCCCTTTAAGGTCCGAGGGACTTCAGCTCCCAGAATCCCAGGAGCTATTGGCCAACATGGGACTATTGGCCAACATGGCTGAGGCTTCTGGGAGCTGAAGTCCCTTGGTCCTTAAAGGGGAAAGGTTGCCTACCCCTGCCTTACCCGCTGCCATTCCCTTCTCCCTTAGTGTTATGTCTTTTTAGATTGTAAGCCTGAGGGCAGGAAACTCTGTGAGTCTTTGTGGTTTAAGAGTGGGGTATAAATACAATAAAGAAACAAATAAAGAAACAGGAAAGTCCATATTTAAACTCAGGGGTATGCAACCTTTCCCCTTTAAGGGCAGAGGGACTTCAGCTCCCAGAAGCCTCAGTCATGGTGGCAAATAGTCCCATGTTGGCCAATAGCTCCTGGGATTCTGGGAGCTGAAGTCCCTCGGCCCTTAAAGGGGAAAGGTTGCCTACTCCTGTTTGAATAGTTCCCTATAATAGTGCAATCAATGTTCTCCCTGCTGCAGAAGTATCTGTAGTTTTAAAAGATGGTCCTGCAAGTGGAACATTATCTCCTCTTCAGATTCACCTTTTTCTGTCCCCTACCCCTAATATGAGCAGGGTACAGATGAGAATTGTTGCTATATTTTGATAGTGGGCATATTATGATATTATTCTCAGGGATATGTAGAATATCCTCAGAATGCATTTTCAGGTATTTGGATCCAGGAACATTGGTGATTATATGATGATAACCAGTGCACAACAGCACAGTTGACAATCCTCAATTGTCATCTGTTGCTCTGAAATGGACATGCAGTGGGAGAGGGTGGGAGAAATTCAAGGATAATCACCAGCTATGTTCTGATAACTGGTTCATAACAATTCAAGAATCCTGTAGGACTTTCTAGAAGTCCTCCAGAAGGACTTTGGGATGATGCCATGGTTGTATGCTGACTACTGAACAATAATAATCCTTGGCTATATCCCACTATGTCCTTGGTTATTGCATGCTTGTGTTACTGGGATAGGAAACAGTTGAGTCTGGGATGCAGGGGTAGTTTGTTTGAAAAAGTTGGGGGAAATGGAAAAGGTGCTTTATGAGAATTCTATTTGTTGGAACTTCTTGACACTCAATAAGCCTCTTTTTCAACACCTTCTTCAACCAGACTTGGGGAGGACAGTCTTCCCATGCCTAACATACATTACAAAATTCAGTTTATGCTTCTAAGCCATTCTGGTTTGGTAGACTATTTGAAATGTTACTTTTCCACTGTCCCTGTGATATGATCTTTTTTGCCCTGTCTATATTTAACCATATTTTCATACCATGTTGTTGTTGTTGTTGTTGTTGTTCCAGATCCAGGACTTGTGAGCTATGGCTCCCAAGAAGATAAACATAACAGTAAAAGATGCTCATGTTCTTTTAAAACTATCAGTCAGGAGCAGAGAAAGTACTTATAATATTCTTCTTCCCAGTTCTTCTTGTCCACATTTTCTATCAGTATATAGATCTCCTTTTCTCAATCTTTCCATCTTGGGGAAACCCTTGAAATAATTTCAGGGTCTCATGGAACTTCTGCATAAAAATTATAACATCTATATCCCCAGATTGGGGGATGGCTACCCCACACCACGGTCCCAATCTCCCCTTTTGCTGCCCTGAAAAGATTGGCAAAATGCCACTCTTTTCAGGGGCAGCAAAGGGCCACCCTAAGAGCTGGCATGAGGGTCTTTTTCACCCTTTCTGTCGCAGCATGTTTGAATGCTGTGTCGGAAAAGCATCCTGACACTGCGTGCCATGTGTAATGGCGTGTGGTGTCAGGATGCTGCCAGTGTGGGGTTGGGTCAGCCGGCATGTGACTGTCCCGCCCCATCTCTGCCTCCAGGTCAGCCTTTTGACCAGTCTGCAGAGGCCCATAGTGACACATTTGCTTTCTGATGGTTCAACATACATAAACTTGGTTTCATGCACAACGTTATGAAAAATATTGTGTACAAAATTACTTTCAAGTTATGTGTGCAAGTTGTATATGAACCATAAACATGTTTAGACTTGGATACCGTCTCCGAGATATCTCATTATGTATAGGCAAATATTCCAAAATCCAAAATCTAAAACACTTCTGGTCCCAAACATTTCAGATAAGGAAGAATCATCCTGCATAAATATTGATATATTTTATTTGTTGATATAATTATGAAAAATAATTTTAAGATTCATAAAATGGCTTAATGAAAACAATGCATGTTAGCTAAGTTTTTTGTTCATGTGTGTATATAAAATGAAACAATGTTTTATTCCAGTGTTTCTTCAGTATGAAATAATGGATGATACTCCCTATTTATCCATAGTTATCTAGGGCTACATCCACATAGTCCAATCTGACACCACATAATCCAGTTTGACATCACTTTAACTGCCATGTCTCAATGGTATGAATTTTTGGGAATGGTAGTTTTGTGAGACAGTTAGACTTCTTTATCAGATACCTCTGGTGCCACAGCAAACTAGAGTTCCCATAATTCCATAGCATTGAGCCATGGTAGTTCAAGTGATGTCAAACCAGATTATTTCTACAGTGCAGAGGCAGCCTTGGATATAATGATTAGGTTGATTTACATTACATTGACATGGCTTATGGTTAGGAATGAAAGAGCTCTAATCTAAAATATCAGAAATACATCAGTTTGGGGACATTGTGTTATACATGATCTAACCCAGGCACTAACTGTTCTGTGATTTCCTGCCATGATTGTTTGATGTTTGGTCCAAATTTGTAACCAGATTTGAGTAGGTATACTCTTGTGTCATGGTGTTGGGCTCTGGCCACATTAAAAAAGATATAGGTTGGAGTCCTGTTGTAGAATTATGAATGGATAACTACTGTAGTTAGTTACTGTAGGAACACAGAGGCATAGCGGTTAAGAAACTAACTTTGATTACCACAAGTTTGAGGCCCAAGTGCCATGACACAAGAGTGAACTCCTGTCTCTAGTCCCAGCTTCTGCCAAACCAGGAACTCGAAAGCATGTAAAAGTGCAAGTAGATAAATACGTACAAATTCAGTGGGAAGGTGACAGTGTTCCATGTGCCTCAGCATTCAGTCATGCTGGCTACATGACCACAGACAATATTGGCTCCCTCCATCTTAGTAATGGAGATGAGCATCACCACCCTACTGTCAGACATGACTAGACAATCACATCAAAGAGGAAACTTTTATCTTTAACTACTGTAGTTATATGACTATGCAGTGACTCCCAGCCCAACTCCCAGTGGTTGCTGTGATCACTGGGGGTCCATTCCCCTGTGGAAGTGACTGACTAATGTCCCCCCCCCCCCACACCCATGAGTGATCTCCATTGCAAAAGATAGAAGTAGTGTTTCTGTTGCAATTCTTCCTTATACCACACTCATGTGAAGGGTGGGGTTATGGTGAAAGCACCAATTAGCTGCTTCCCAGGTGACAGGGAAACAGAACTCTATCAATCACAGTGGCTGCTTCCTGGTAAGTGGGGACTGGGAACTTTCATGGACCCTAAGAGCTGCCTAAACTAGGGGATACATAAAGGTAAAGGTATTCCCTGTTGACAAAGTTATCAAGTCATGTCTGACCATAGGGGGTGGTGCTCATCTTTGTTACTAAGCCAAAGAGTCAGCATTGTCAGAGACTACCCTGTGATCATGTGACCAGCATGATTGCACAGAGCGCTGTTTACCTTCCCACTGAGAAGTGGTAGCTATTTATCTACTTGCATTTGCATGCTTTCAAGCTGCTAGATTGGCAGAAGCTGGAACTAGTGATGGGAGCTCACCACATCATTCAGCACCCGGGCCTCGAATTGCCAACCTGTTGATCTTGCAATCAACAGAGTCAGCATCTTAACCCCTTGAGCCACCACAACCCAAGATACATAGAGATCGTGAATACCAAATAGTGAATACAGAATTCTGGCCATAATTTATGGAAGCAATACTGTGTTTGAATCATAGATGCTTAATTTGAGTGGCAATGAATAAGAACTCCCTAGAAAAATAACAGGCTTTTAAAGCAGCCTAGTATATATGTTTCATTCATTATATTAGAAAAAATTTGAAGGGCATCAGGAGTACATTAATTTATATTTGTTTGTATAATAAATGTAACAATGAAGTGGAAAATCAGTGAAAGCTGATCAGTACTTCTTCGGTATTCTCTGATCGCTCTAGTTTGTTAGACTAATTTAGATCCATAGGACAGTAGCTCATTAATGCAGATGTAATTCTCCAGTGCAGTAATATTGGCAGCCTTCCAGTTTTATGCACTCCATTGTATTAAGTTGTCCCTAAGGTGAAATAATTCACCTTACCAAGCCAGGAAATGATGTTACATATGTACATATTCCATTACAAGAGCATTTAGTTTTTCAGGTCTATTAATACAGTTTTTATTTTCAACATTAGCAGTGTGCAAGTTCTTAATTCATATGATACTAGAGTCTGAATGATGAACAACTCACCCAGGGGGAAGAAAGAAACAAAAAGAACAAAATAGAAAAGCAATTTAGCAAAAAGCTGTCAGAGGATGCCAATGTACTGAAAAAAGCAGTTACTTTTTCAGTGTGATCAGAGAATAAATAACAATAGTATTGATTAAAAAGCAAATTGTGAACACTGAAATGATTCTTCAGTCAGTCTAAAGTGCTTGAACTGTATCTAGTTCAGCTTGCTGAAGTTTAAGTTGTTTGCGAATTATTAGAAACAGAACTATTAAAATTTGTAAATGCACCAACACTTTATGATGGCTAAAACCCAATTTAGGATAACTATTGAGTTGAATAATATTATTACATGGTATGTTTCCAACAACTATTATAGTATTTGACGATATCATTGAAGTGCACTATCATATAGCAAAAGCTAGGTTTTACCATATGGGGTAGGGAATCTGAAAGTTAGAGTTCCTTGTGATATAATTAAGTACCAGTTCTCAGAACATATGTGTAGTCCTTATATGAAATTAAAACAATCAAATCATCTCATGAGCAGCCCACCATGTCAAAAGGTAATATGATGAGGTTGAGTTTACAGATCAGCATATACTTTGAGTGTTACAGGATGCACTGTAATGCACTCAAAAGCATAGCTTTGAAAGAGAGCTAAAAGTAATTATGGAGATTATTGCATGCCTCTTTTTGGCCGATCCAGACACAGTCTGGGCATGGCTTAAACTGCTCAAAATGAATCTCATTGCATGCCTCCATGCCTGTCTTAGACACATTGTGTACTTGATCTGGACTCCTGGCATACTTTGCAAAGAATGGGAAAGTATCATTCTTTGCACAGCATGCCAAATGTCCACTAGGAGTCCAGATCAGGTATGTGATGCATCTGAGTTGGGCATGGAGGTGTGCAATAAGATCCATTTTGACCATTTTAAGCCTGTGCCCAGCCCGTGCCCAGGTCACCCAAAAAGAGACGTGTGATAATCTCCTTTCTTCCAAAGTTCTAAAATAGCGCTCCTTCCGCAAGGCATGGAAAGGGCACTGCAAAAGGTGCCGCGCACCTCTTCAGCATCTGTTCCAGCTCAGCATGTCTGGAGTGCCTGCCATGTGCTATGGTGGGCGCTCCAATTACATCCTCAGGAAGGGGTTGGGGCGCCCAGCATGAGGCTGCCCCTCCCCTTCCTGGGATTGAAGATGGTGCTTTTCACCATCTGCATCCCCCCTCAATTTCCTGACTGAATGCCAACCTATATTTTTAACTGTACTTATTTATTCATTTTATTCTTAGCCACCTTCAATCCCATATTTGTTAGGACAAGGTACACATCAAATAAATTATATATATATATATATATATATATATATATATATATATATATATATATTAAAACTGACCATTGTTTCACAATGTATCACTCAAAACAACAACTTAGTGGGAAAACTGAATGTCAGTGTTTTTCAAATTCTAAATTTTTTTGGCTATTTGTTTGAGCTCTATTTTGCAACATTATCCTTATACACAGTAGTTGATAAGGAAGCTGTTCCTATTGGTTTCTAGCATGTAATCAGCCCACAAAGTAAGTAAAATTAAACAGCATGCACTGAACCATGCTACCCTTGAATAACAAGAAAAAGATAAGAACTTGAAAATAATTTGTTCAGTTTGCTATGCTCCACAAACACAATTAGGTAGGCAGCAGGAAGGCCAGGCAAGCCAGTGATAATGGTGCGCCCACACAGGGTGAATTGACAAGCACAGCTGCATAAGAAAACCCACAGAGAATGCAAAATATAGACACAGCTGCCTCAAAACAATTTCTCTTGCAAGCACATCCAGATCCCACAGTCAGCAGCAATTGCAATAAGATACCGGTCAACTACATTTCCTGTTCTCTAAAAGTCATGTATTCAGGAACCCAAAATACAAGAAAATGAGGGGCATATATAGAATGGTTGCATAAACTTTTTTTTCTGAAATATGGGTAACAACAATATCAACAATATGCAGACAAGGAAGAGCAGCTAACAGAACAGAAAACTTGCTACTTGTTTACCTATTTCAATAAATATGAAAATTTTGCCAGTTTTGGGGAATAGGCATAATTCTGAGCAAAGAGAATGATGAACAAAGACAGTTATGTGAGAAGTCAACCAACTGGACTCAAATCTGAGTTCAAATTTAATGGAGCACTCATCTTCGAAGGAATTAGCCCTTAAATATAAAAGCAAGTTATTTAAAACTAGGTTGTTGGATGGCTTTGGATCTCTCACTATATCACATTCTTAACAATTTATTTCATAGAATCATAGAATCATAGAATCATAAAGTTGGAAGAGACCACAAGGGCCATCCAGTCCAACCCCCTGCTATGCAGGAACTCCCAATCAAAGCATCCCTGACAGATGGCCATCCAGCCTCTGCTTAAAGACCTCCAAGGAAGGAGACTCCACTACTCTCCGAGGGAGTGTGTTCCACTGTTGAACCGCCCTTACTGTCAGGATTTAACAGAATCCTGATAAAAGTACAGGTTGTCTCCTCTACAAATGAACAAAATAGCCATGACTAGTTCATTTCATTTATACTACACCTTTCTCCCAATATAAGTTCTAACATAGGGGTTCTGCAGAAGAGGCAAAGCACCATCTTGGAGCAGGGAAGGGGAGGAGCAGCTGGACACCAGATGCCACAACCCCTTCCCGAGGATGTCATCAGAGTCCACGCCATTGCACACAGCGAGTGCTCTGATGATGTCCTCCCGGAGTAGTGTCCTGACACACTGCACCAGAAAAGGCACAAAAGAGTTGCATGGTGGCTCTTTGGGCACCCTTTCACCACCTGGGAAAAGAGCATTGTTTTTGGCACTCCTTTGCCAGGCGCCAAAAGGGAGGATTGAAGCCGAGGTGTGGGGCAGCCTCAGCCTCAATCCTCTGCTTCCCAGGGTGGCCCATGGCCACCTGTCTGCATCCCCCCATAGCATATGTTACAATAAATACAATTTATAAAACCAATCATAAGAATAAATAAGTTTTTTTAATTTTTAAAAAAGATATCCTATTTTAACCAACTTAAATTTAAAACAGTTGGAAAGTATTTAAAACAGCAATGAGAAGTATAGCAATCCCCTCCCAAACCTTTCTGTGATTGGCTTTTGTGGGTTTTTTGGGCTGTGTGGTCATGTTCTAGAAGAGTTTCTTTCTGATGTTTCGCCAGCATTTTTGGCTGGCATCTTCAGAGAATACTGTAATAGAAGAGAGTGGGTCTATATATACTGTGAGACTCTGGGTAGGGAGGAGTGATTCCATGTAAACTGTGTATTGTTCTGTGTTGAATAGGTATTGTTCTGTTGTTAATGGCATGGCTTCAGGGTAGGAGGATATGCAATCAAGAAGATTGCCTGCTATTCCCATGTAAACTGTGTGTTGTCCTGTGTTGAATAGGTATTGTTTGTTGTTAATGGCAGAGAATGTGATTCCCAGTTTACAACTAAATAAAAAGGATTTTCCTACAAGTGGAAAGAGAAGAGAGGGAAACAAACTAGGCACTCATTCAGAGACATAACTGTGTTCATCTATATAAGTTTAAAAAGGAATCTTGCAAAATGAGAGAAATTCATTTGTAGTATGACCTTTAGTGTACATCATGTGTTCTGATGAAATAGACTTAGGGCCTCTGCAGATGGTGCAAGGCGCTGTCTTGGATGCACGGAAGGAGAGAGGCAGCCGCACAGCGGCTGCCTCAACCCCTCCCCGAGGACATCATCAGGATGCATGCCATTACACATGGCACGTACCCTAAATATGTCCTCCTGGTGCAGCGTCTTCACATGGTGCACCGGAAGAGGCACAGAAGAGCCGCGCAGCGGCTCTTGATGCATCCCTTCTGCCAGCTCTGGAAGGACCGGCATTTTAGTGCTCCTTTCAGGGCTGGCAGAAGGGAGCCACGGCCCTAATCCTCTGCTTCCCACGGTGGCCCATGGCTTCCCATCTGCATCCCCCCCCTTAGGGGGGGATGCAGATGGGCAAAAAGGGGTGCTTTGAGGGTGACTTGTAGGTGTGGCCTTTAGACGATGCACACCTAAAAGTCTCCAGGAAAGCACCCTCTAGCAGTCATATGCCGAGAAAAGCTGCTCCAAAAAGGAGCCACTTTTTTTCCGCTCCTTCGGTAAAGATGTGCACCTTTTCATGTTTGTATGTATGCAGCAACACTGATGCACCAGAAAACAGCCATATCAATGCACTGTTGCACATGCAGCAGAAATTCACTCAGCAATACAGAGCATGCACCCTATGATACAAGCTTTAATTTACAGCAGCCTATGCTTCCAGGTGTGGATGCACTGGCACAGGAACGCTTGAATATTAGAACCCTAACCCTAAACCTAATTGTAACCCTATGCATGCACCCTAGCAACTGACCTCTGTTATGACAATAAATGCATTCTGTTGGATATCCGCTTGCTGTCAGCATGCACAGCAGTTTGCATGAAAGAGGCTTTTGTGAACTCTTGTGTGCAGGTGTGCATAAGATCTGCACACCACTTCCTGGCATGATGGGGGGGGGGGCTGCTGGAGTAACGTTTGTCCATGTGTCCTGTTGACCATGTCCTTTGCATGACCACCACCTGTATGTATCAGGTCTGTCCACACAAACCTCCCTTGCATATACCTCTCCCATCTCCCCTGATCTGTGTAGGACATCTTTTGTGGAGGATGATGAGTATCTTTTCAGTTGACAAATCCGTTCCTTCACCCCAAGGTTGCCACAATCAGACAGTGGTACCTATCTACTTCACCCATTCCTTGTTGGGGGGGGGGGGAGTGGAGGTCAGCAAATCCTTGCATGATATGTGGGTATATGACAGAACCTGTGCAGGTGCACAGGGATGCTGAACTTCAGTCATCTTTGTGTATAGATAGTGACTGACTGTATAACATCCTATAACAGGTCCTGTGCAGATGCACAGGGATGCTGAACTTCAGTCACATTTGTACACAGTGACAGACTGTATACTGGCCTATGGCAGATCCTGTGCAGGTGCACAGGGATGTTTTCCTGCACAGATGCGCAGGTGTGGAGAGATGGTCCTGCACATGTGTACATGCATTTGAGGAAAAAAAATTAAAGCAGCTGTCTCCTTTTGCAGAGTCCTTAGGGCTGACAGTGCGGTTGCTGGGGCTTCAATGCAGGCTCAGAAAAGCTTCATTGACTCCCCCCAGTGCAGTTGCTCCATCCCTTTTAGGGCAACCTAAGGGCAGGCAGTGTGGTTGCTGCAGCTTAGGGAAAAGGCAACTTCAGGTCACCTTTTCCTGCCTGTCTGCATAGCCCCTTAATCTCTGAAAATTTATTCTTCAAATATCTTTCTCTCAGTTAGTCTCAAAGGCACTAGAAGATCCCTTTGTATATAGTCTGCTGTTGTTGGGGGGGGGGGGGGGGGGAGAGAGGGTAAGCATTAGAACTGCTACTAAGAAGGCCCTCTCACTTGTCCTCACCAAATGTGTCTATGATGATTGTGGGACTAAGAATTTTATTACACAGTCTTTTAAATCTGGTGTCCTGGAAAGCCACCAAGAGGGCTGATAACAGTGTCTTATGAGGGTGGAAGGCAAATGAAAGTCTTTTGCTAATGCAAAGTAAGAAAGCAAGGTCTGAATTACCAATCCAAGGATTCAGTCAGTGAATGGTCAAGCAGTCCGAAGGTCTAGGATTCTAGAGAAGCAGAGTGGCAAGGCAGTCTGAAGGTCAAGGGTTCCAGAGGTTCAAGATAAGTCAGCAGTCCAAGAGCCAAGGTTTCAGACCAAGAAACAAGGAGACCCAGAGACAGAGGCTTTCACTAGGAAGCTCAGATACTCTCTGGCACCAAGGCAGCTTTTCTGCACCTAATCAGCTGAGACTGATTACTTCAGCTTTTTTCATAAAGTCTCCTCGAATGCCGAAGGCTCACCCTTTCTGCTTCACACTGGTTGAAGGTAGGCACATTCCCTTGATCCTCCTCCATGTCTGAAGGTTCTGCTGCTGGGAGGCTTGGCTGCGGAACCTCTTGGGAGATCACAGGCTCTGCTGGAGCTGGCAAAGCAGAGCTGGGACCAGGCTGGGGCTCCACTGCTCCAGCTCAGGTCCCAGAGGAGGTTCTGGCTTGTCCTCCTCATTCTCATTGTCCTCCTCCAGGCAGGGCATGACATCCGCTATTAAAGCTAAAGCACAGCACTGTTGACAATACTTATTGCACAACATTGTAGCCATTTTTGTTTGTTTGTTTCTTTGCTCTTATAATATCCCTTTTCATTGACAGGAAATGCCTGTCAATAAGATCTCAAACATGCTACTGTAGGATTTCTTCTCAAATGCAGTAACTTCCTGACACAGTTGTTCCCATATTGCATCAGTGTCCCTACCTCCTTTCCCCTTCCTCTCCTTCTCCCTGTTCCACGGTAGTCTTCTGTGTCTCCCCACCTCAGCCTACCAAAGAAAGAATGACTGCTTCATGAGGAGGCAGTCATTTCTTCTTCAGCAGAGAGATAGAGGGGGGGGGGGAAGAATCAGGGATGACAGGGATGTGGGATTAAGGGCAAATGAGGAAGACAGCATGCAGGGTTCTTTGATGGTGCAAAAAGCCCCACTGTGCTATTAAGAGCGGTGTAGTATTAAAAGTTCTAAAACTTATATGATTTCATTTTCTTTTAATAACTTGACTGCAGCAAGACCAATGTAGGACCAAGGGTTGTGTGAGAAAGTCCTAAGACAAATGCCTTCTCTGACACTCATATAGGGAGATAAAGGTTTTTAAGATAGTCAGGAACCAAGCTGTATAGGGCCTCGGGGCCCCACTTTGAACTGTACCCAAAAACAGACTGCTAGCCAGTGAAATAGTTGCAGCAAGGCAGTTATATGTTCCCTTTAAACTGCCTCAGTTAGCAGTCTAGCTGTAGAATTTTGGATTCTGAAGTTTCAGAATCAATATTTACTGGTCACAGTGGATACATATTATATTGAGTATACTTGTCAGTATGGCTGCCCCTATCTGTCTGTGCATATCTGAGGAAGAGAGTGCTGTTACATTCATTGGCTTCCTACAAACAAGTACTTGGCCACAATTTGAACATAATGCTGGACTCAATAGGTCTTTGGACTTATGTTTGTGTTCTTAATTTAAATATATAAAATTATTGCTTTGGAAAGATGTGAATTGAAATTCAACTTCCTTTTTTCACTTCTGGTTTTAATTTTATTTCTGAATAATTTAAACTAAATAGTGGGACATAAACTTAAATTGAAATAGTTTGAGGTTCACCAAACTCAATCCACCACAGACACCTTTCAGGAGTTAATTGGGCATATAAACAAATACATCTGGTCACACCTATTGTCTATGATGGTTTCTAGACATTTCATGAATATAAAATAGGTTTAAAATTCCTAAATATTCCAGATTAGTAAATTAATAGCAGACTATCTACATATCACAAAGATAGTCTGAACAACAAAGATCACTGAACAACAAGCCATATTGCTGAATGCAGGCTAAGACTAATGAAGATGTTGTCTTAATATTATTCACGAATTATCCATGCTGTTTTTTCAAGAAAAAAAAATCCTCAAAAATGGATAGAAGATAGAGGAGGGAATAAAAAACTGCAATAATCAACTCAGCACTAGGATATATAAAGAACCATACTCCTCCATATTAGCCTGAATTGGCTTTGATTCTTCAGGGCAGAGCCTCATCTCTGTCCCACTACCTTCACAGGTACGTCTGGTTAGAATGTGGGTGGTGACATTTTCAGTGGCTGCTCCTGGGCACTGGAATTTCCTTCCCGGCGAGGCTAGACTATCCATTTCCATGATGCCCTTCCTACAACAGATGAAGATGTTTTGACATGTCTTTGAGAACTGATTGTTGATGGAGAAAGATTTTTTAATAGCTCAAAGGAATCCCAATGGTCGCTATTCAAATGTTCTGCCAGTGGAGAAATTTACTGCTAAATCCCTTAGAAATGGTTATTCAACTTCTGTTCAAAAGCCTCAAGCCAAGGAGAGTCCACTACCTTCTGAAGGACTATATTCCGCTACTTCCTAAAAGGTATCCCATGTCCTTTGAAATACTGTCTTCCTCTTTCACAGAATTCATTCTAGCAAAACATTCTTACCAATTGCTGTTAGGTGTAATCTATCTCTTGCCAGAAGTCATTTTCATGGTATCAGAAGCTAAATATTTATTTATTTGATGTATACCTTCTCCCCATTATGGGACTGAAGGTAGATTACAAATCTTTGCCAGTGAGACCACCTGTGTAGCCAATCATTCACTTTCAGTATTGTCTTTCTGTTCCTGGCGCAGGAACTCCTTCAAAAGGAATGACTAATGAGAAACCAATCTATGTCCCAAGGTTTTTGACTTTCCTAGGTAGAGTTAATTTTTATCTGCAATACACTGAAGATTGTTTTGGGCAGTTCCTATATGTATCAGGAGGAATGGGTTATGGCTAGTATGCTTGGGGAACATTGATGGCTTAGCACATCTTGAATTTTTGCACCAGAAAGGCAGCACAGCTCAGGATATCATGTTAGATCATAAAGTAGCACTCTGGACCTCCCCTGTAAACTCTTCCTCTAAGCACCCATGAAAAACACTTGTTTACTCATCCTGTTCATGAACTCACAAGGTTTTATAGAGAGAGAAAGCAGCTCTAATCATACCAAGTCAGGACCCCACTTCCTCTCTGCTGTATCCCTCCCAGATTAAATTCAGTGTTTAATCATAGAATCATAGAATCATAGAGTTGGAAGAGACCACAAG
>JAIPUX010001880.1:79321082-79340435 GCA_020142125.1 Phrynosoma platyrhinos
GAGGGCCTTCTCTGCAACCGCTCCCAGACTTTGGAATGGCTTGCCGGACGAGAACCGTCTCATTACTACTCTTGCTGCTTTTAAGAAAGCAGTAAAGACGGATCTCTTTTGGCAGGCCTTCCCAGAATAACTGTTGTCTGGTGAGAGATGAGTTTTTAATTTGTTTATTTCTGATTCCTTGCATTATTAAGGATATTTTAATTTATTGTTATATTTTTAACTGTTTTCTAGTTTAATTCTGTTTTAAGGGGATGGGAGGGTTGGATTATGGGACGAGGGAATGCTTTAATTTGTTTGTTTTAAAACTGTTGTACCCTGCTCTGATTGCCATGCAGAGGGGCAGGCTATAAATAAAAAAATATTATTTTATTATATTATTGCTATATAAAACCCTTCCTGACATGATTATATATTGAAAGCCTACTGGAATAAAAATCTATCTGCTGGCAAAATGAAAGCAGGGAGAGGGGCAGCCTAGCTTTCCATGATGAAAGGGCACTCCAGAGGATGGGAGCAGCCACTGAGAAGGCTCTCTCTCATGTCCTCACGAAACAAGCTTGTGACAGTGGTAGGACTGAGAGAAAACTTTCCCCCATAGATCTTAGGCCCCTAGCAGGTTCTTATAGGAAGATACAGTGTTTCAGATTGTCTGGACCTAAGCTGCACAGGGCTTTAAAGGTTATGACCAGCACTTTGAATTGTGCCTGGAAATGAACAGTAGCCAGTGGAGCTGTTTCAAAGAGGAAGTTATATGCTCCCTGTAACTAGCCCTGGTAAGCATTTTGGTGCCACATTTTGAACCCGTTGAAGTTTCCAAACAATTTCCAAAGGCAGACCCATATAGAGTGCATTTCAGTAGTCCAAATGGAAACTGTAGTTTTGCAAGATGTTTATCCTTCTCTGTTAGAGAGCTCTTGTGCCACAATAAACTATAATTCCCAGGATTCCCTAGCACCAAGCCAGGGCAGCTAAAGCAGTCTCAAACAGGATTATTTCTGCAGTGTGTTTTGGATTTATATTTAGTCCCACCACTTTTTTTCTTCTGTTTCTTCTTCTTTGCTATTTGCCATGAAAGAAATTAGGTGCCCCCCCCAAAAAAGTTTCTCTTTTTATTTTGCAATTTTTATGGGATAAAGTCAGTGGCCATCACTGGGGTTGGTGCCACCTAGTGTGGAAACTCATGGTGTCATCTCACCCCATTGACTTCCTCCCATACCACACCATATAGACTCCTTAGTCATTTTTTTATACTAAGTTTACTTGTAAAACATAATTCCTGCATATCACTGAATGTAATGTCAACAGTTGTGATATAAACAGCTAGCAAAATTGAATTTATATCTTTAAATTACAATATCATATGCACAGCCTATTTACATGTACATCATTTCATGTGGTTAAAGTGAAAAGTTGGTAAAATGTGATGTTTTTAAATAATTTTTTTAAAAATATATTTTATTTTTTTAATCTAAATTATAATTTTGAAAAAAAAAAACTGGGGCATTTCCTTTCTCCTCCCACTGAGCTTCATCCCACTCATCCCACCTCTTCAGTGTTTTAAAGGGACACAAGCAAACACTGCAGCCCATTTGTGCCAAAACATAGATCTCTGGGGAAGCATGGTGTCACCCCCCTTAGGATGTTACCTGGTGTGGTACGCCTCCCCCAGTGATGCCACTAGATAGAATTAGTTTGATTTTTATTGTTAACCACAAAATACTCTTCCCATATTACTCAGTAGGAATGCTCTAGATGTATATTATGGACTTTCATAATCTGAGCATAAAGCATATTTGCCTTTGCTCTTGATTTTTCCTTGGTATGCAAAGACATTCAAGTTTCTTCTTCTGAAGAACTATATAGAGGCCAGCTATATGTTGATAATGATTATCTCAATGAACCAGTATGGTGTAGTGGATTGAACCAGTATGGTGTAGTGGATTGAGCGGTTTGATAAGGAGCTTATCAAACTGCTAAAATAAAGTGTCTTACCTCTCCCAAATTCAATTTTAATTTGGGCCATATCTGGATACTATTGCAAGGATTTTGCCACTGAATCTGCCACCCAAATACAGCCCATTCAAGCCTGGGTTCCTGGCATGCTGAGCACACCTCTTTTCCAACTTAAAAAAATGGCTGATGGAGCACTCCTGGGACCCGGGCTGGACTGGGCTGTATTCAGGTGGATGATTCAATGGCAATATCCCTGTGATAGTATCTGGATGCTGCCCAAATTGGAATTGAATTTGGGAGAGGTAAGAAACTTTATTTAATGGAGTGATAAGCTCCTATGACACTGGGAGCCCAAAGTTCAAATCCCTACTCAGTCATAGAAACCACTGGGTGAGCATGTTCTCATCCTTGGTGGAAGGCAATGGAAAACCTCCTCTGAACAAATTGTTATGATGGTTGATTTGATATCAAGACTGCCTTTGGGTCCCTGTCAGAGCATTGGGCTGGAAGGAGCCTTCACCACCATGAACTCAAAGTATACACATCAAGTAGGTGCTCCAAACAGAATCACATCTGCATTTACAACAATTTGCAGATCAAAAGGTCAGGCTTAGGAGCTGCAAAGCAGGATATTCACATCTAGATTTATGAGTGCCAGCCAGGATGTGTCTGGCTGAAGATGAGATAACATTAATATCCCATCTCCTCCTTTTGGAATTGTCTACTTCAAAGCATAGCAATCAGAATCCTTTGATACACAATAGCAACTCTTTGCCTTGGGCTAGGATTAAGGGTATAAATGCTCCCCAAAATCTCAGGCACATTGGGGTCTGGCTAGATTTCATGGTGACACTGCACCACTGTGAACTCTGACTAGAGTCCAGGCTCTATCCATTGTCCTTTCCTTTCATAACACTTGAGTCCATTCATCTTCATTCATCGCTGGAGCAGCCACCTTCAGGTAATTATCACCATTAGAACTGTCCAAGCTAACTACTTTACTCCTGAATTCGTGTGTGTGTGTGTGTGTGTGTGTGTGTTAGGGCATAATAGAAAAAACCAGTCTGTGAGCTAAGCCCCCAGCACCTTCAGCTCTTTGCAGAGTAGGAGTGAGAGAGAGGAGTGAGAAACTTACCAAAGTAAGTTTGTAAACACAGGTTTATTATGTCAACAGTCCCAAAAGGAATTAGCATTTCAAAGTTTTGGGCCAAGAACAGAAGAAAATGGCTACATTTTACACACCTCCAAGCAAAGAAATCCAA
Organism: Phrynosoma platyrhinos; assembly: GCA_020142125.1. Classification (NCBI taxonomy): domain Eukaryota; kingdom Metazoa; phylum Chordata; class Lepidosauria; order Squamata; family Phrynosomatidae; genus Phrynosoma; species Phrynosoma platyrhinos. The sequence continues at coordinate 79,324,298 of JAIPUX010001880.1, forward strand.
TTCTTACACCTCATTGGATGTTTCAAACTCTAAACATATAGAATCTCAAGCAATAAGATTAAAGATTTCAGAGTACATTATAATGCAATTAACCACATTCTAAATAAAATGGAACAGTCTAAAGAAACCCACAGGATAAAATTCTTTTGTGCCTTACAATCCTAGTGGGAGTAGCATCTTAAGGCACTTTTCAGAGTAGGACAGAGTGGCAGTTAGGATACAGCATACAAAACCATCTCCATCACCAGATAAAGTTTTTACTGATAGTTATCATAAAGTTGTTAATGAGTCTGTCATTGTCATCCTCTGAGGCTGAGAGAGTGTGACTTGATCAAGGTCATCCAGTGAGTTTCCATGGCTGAGCAGGGCTCCAGAGTTGTATTCTAGCATTCAAACCACTACACCATGCTTTGTTTGTAAGATAAAATATTGTGCTAAAATACTTTTGCCAAAGCACACAAGTCTGTAACATGATTCCTGCTTGTAGCTACAGTGGCATGTTTCCTATGTAAACGCATAAAGAAATAATATTTTTTATCCTATCTCAACAAGGCAGCTGGATTGAGATGATCTATTGGACACCCTCCATGAAACATCTAGGATTTTAAGAATTCAAGAATTCTAGTGACTAAACAAGCCACTTTCACTTAAGGCCCTGGCTAGTTTTACTGGGAAAAGCTACATCAAATGCTTTTTAACATTTGTCAGTGTTGATGAAATAATATTTTCTTGTTTTTCCCAGGTTCTAAGGCATTTCAGGCCCCAACAAATCTTTGTCAGATTGAATTAACTTGTCAAAATGTGTCCAAGGGCTTATTTGCTCCTGGTTGCATTGAAACTCTGGCTTTCATAACATCCAAATGAACCTTAATTTCTTCCAGGACTCTCCTGTTCTGACTATTATTGATTCTGTATAATTTCCTCCCTCCCTTTCACTATAATATTAACTAAGCAAGAAAACCCTAATCTCACTTTCAGGGCATGAAATGATGAAAATGGAGGAGTAACTAAATGGATATGAGCAGAGCTGGCCCTTGTTTTGCTATGTATGTGTCTTATTTGTTCTTTTAAATTGATATGTATTTTTAACAGATGTTTTATATTTGTTAATCTGTTGTTGTTTTCCTCATTGGTCCATGGGGAGAAGTGGGTAGTAAATAAATAATAACCATCACCACCATAAGGCAGCCACCTTGGACAGCTCCCATCATTACCCCGGGTATCCTAAAGTATTGTACTTCCAAAGATAGTTTGCTATCCCCCTCTCCTGCAAATATGGTGTAAGACATTCTCCTGATACCAGTACAGAAGTAAGATTTAGCTGCTGGGTCAGTTGGACTCTATAGGTGGAGAGAGACAGGACATTAACTATGCTCTACGTAGTCAGGAAAAAGTTCAGCATATTCTCTTGCAGTATCCCAGAATTGTTTGACGATAGCAGGCTGTCTGTGTGTTTTAGATCAGGATTCTAACCACACTGGGAGATAATGTATAAATATTTTTTTAAAAAAAATCAGTGGAACAGGAGTGGTATTTATTTATTTTACAGTTGTTATACCCCACCCTTCAACCAAAATATCTCTCAAGGTATTTTACAAATTGTCTTTTTAACAGTTCTCTGCCCTCAGGCTTACAATCTAAAAAGACAGATCACACAAGTAAAAGAGGATGGTTGGGGGCAGGGGGGTTAAGTCCAGTAGATTTTTGTTGTTCTTCTATTTCTCAGAGGAGACAGCATAGCAGTTGGGATTGATGAAGGGATGAATGGAGAGAATTCCAGCCACTGGGCCAAGGCACAATTGAAGATTGAAGCATGATAAAGCTAACTTTATATGTTCATCTATGTGCAACTCTACTAACAAAATATACCTTTGCTTCCAAATGTAGTCATGTTTGCAGCAGATTCACTGAAATCAATAGGATATTTTACTTAGGACTAACTCAAGTTCCACTGGTTCAAAGGGCTCCATTAAGCATGGATTCTGCCCATTGTATGATTTGATTTGCCATACAATGTTTACTTGGAAGTATATAAATTCACAGTTTATAAAGAATGAGATATGAGATATGTCAGCCTGATATGAGGTTGTAAACATTTTTTTGAATTATTATTGATTTTAATGTCTTAGACAATATATTATAGAGAGCAGAAAGTGTGGGATTGTTATATGTGAAATAATGTACATGGTATTGACAAATTTCAAATCTTGGGTTTGAGACTTTGGTATGATTCACATAATCACCTCTATCATGCAAGAATCTGCTACTATGTGACTGCTTGATGTTTGCAACCATAGCACAGATTGGCTATCACACAGATAGACATATTCTTGGAATCCCATTTTCACCGATAGAAACAAACCATTTATCTATCATTTCATAACTAACAACTCAACTAATTACGCCAATTGACTGTTTTGATGCCTAACTATTTTGTCTGCATAGCAAATACTGCAGTACTCCAGTTCACATGTTACATGCCATTTTTTAAAGGGGGGGGGGGGAAGTTAGGACATTGTAGAAATGAAGTGCTACCAGCCTCATTGTATTCTCAAACACAGCAATATTCACAATGTGAAACAAAAGAGGATTGTAAATTCTTTTTAAAAAGCAATATGACCTATTGGAGTTATACATGTTGGATAGGATATTAAGCGAAACCACATGTGAAATGCAGCTGTTTCTGTTGAGGTTTTCATCGGGCAGCAGTGGAAAGATTGGTGGCTTTTAATATTTGGTTTCAAGCAGAGCTGAAAGAAATGTTTGTGAAATCACATTTTTTTTGTGCTTTTGTTTTGTTTTGAGATCCAGCATATCTTATTCATGTAAATAATGGTAACAATAGAGCTATCTTCTCACAAGTGGTGGTTTTTCAATCCCAGGGACTAAATGAAAGGCTGGGGGTGCCTGGCCACACTTCCTGGATTTTCTTTTGTATGTGTGTAAACTAAGTTTCATGTTGCATTTTTTAAAATCACTTATCTATAAGAGTAAGGGCCTTTACAGACTGCCAAAAAATAATGCAGCTTGAGGCCACTTTAACTGTCCTGGCTCAGTGCTAAGGAATCATGGGAACTGTAGTTTACTGTGGCACCAGAGCTCTCTGACACAGAAGGCTCAATGTCCCAGAAAAAAAAAACAACAATTCCCATGATTCCTTAGTACTGAGGTAGGACAGTTAAAGTGGCCTCAAGGTGCATTATTTCTGGCAGTCTGTAAAGGTCCTAAGTGAGGAACCTTTGAATGAAAGCCCTTAACAAGAAAAAAGAATACATGCTTTCCTAGACTTACTGAACAGATGTTATCAAGCTAATATTCAAAATTTGATTTACCTTCCCCTTCCCCCGAAATCTCTGGAGACAGTTAACAGTCTTATGTTGTATACACTCTATGATTATAGGAATTACACAGATACATTCTCAGTCAGATATTGGCTAAAGAACTATGAGAAACATTGCTGAGCTGCTTCTTTTCTACCATGATATGATGATGATGATGATGATGATGATGACAGTGATGAGTATGATTGTATATTGCTCTCTATTCAGAACTAAACACCTTGAGTTTCAATGGACATGCCAAATATCTAACCTGTTCCAGTAATGCTTTCAGGTTGTATAGGGTTGGGGAAGGAGAAACTAGAAAAAGAGATCATGAAGGAAAATGAATTATTATTATTATTATGAGGACAAAGGGGATGATGAAACAAAAAGAGGAATAGGAAAGGAGAGAGAATATATATACATCCAGGGGAATTCAAAAGGTATAATAAAGAGGACAAGAGACTACAAAAAGGCCTAGAGAAAGAGAGAAAATATGAGTACAACAATGAGATGTGGGAAAGAGAGAAGGGGGAGGGAAAGAAGAAGACATTTAGACATGAGTTATGTTAAGGAGGGAAGGATACAAAATGTGAGATGAAGAAGGAGACTTTAGTATGGGAATTGTGGAGGGAAGGAGAACTAAGGAATGAAGAATGAGGGAGAAGGTGAATGCTAGCAGGAGTTTCAGGGGAAAGAAGAGAAGAGGATTAGGGAAAGAGGAAGAGGATTAGGAGGGAGGAAGGAAAGGAAAGGAAAGGAAAGGAAAGGAAAGGAAAGGAAAGGAAAGGAAAGGAAAGGAAAGGAAAGGAAAGGAAAGGAAAGGAAAGGAAAGGAAAGGAAAATCAAGGAGTTGCAGAGAAGGGGAAAGGGCGAGAAATAGAAAGAAGTGAAATCCAGAATATAATAGAGAAAGTAATCAAGTGCCAAGAAAAGCTGAAGAAGAAAGACATTTGTACCATACTTTTTACTACCAATGTTACAACCCACAGGCAGTTCCAACCAAGTAAAGAAATATGTTAGGGTGAAAAAGATGGGAATGGAGAATGTTAACAATAAGATAGGAAAACCACAAATCAGCAAACTTTTACTTATTCAGCAAATTCTGAGAGAAAATGCTGCGACAGCTCTGCATTTTCCCACACTGGCTACTCCCTCCTATTGAATGCTAGTTCTAATGAAGTCTGAAAAACTTAGGGATGAACAGACAGGCTAAATAAAGCTGCTTTGGGCCACTTTGGAAGTGTGCTGTTTAAATGATGCATGTATCCTAAGAGGCTGGAAGCCATGCCAAAGCTGTGCTCTGGTCCTTAGGACTGGAACATGGCTTTGGCATAGCTTCTGGATTCTTAGGACACATGCACCATTTAAACAGCACACCTCCAAAGTGGCCCAAATCAGCTTTATTTTGGCCTGTCTGCTTGGGTCCTTAGGGAGGGTAAAGAGTTGGCAAGGTAGACTACTTTTTGAAGAGGCTACAGCAAGTAACCCAAAGCATCCTGCAAAGAGGGATCAGCAGCACACTGATAAAAGCTAATATTTTTGAGACACCACAGTTACCATCAGATTTCTTCCCTTTAACATGAGGAGTGCAGAAGTGGCCCCAAGCAAAGGTCTGAGATATGCAGAGCTAAACATTGTCCATCCTTAATGGAAACCTAGAATGAAATTAATATTTGAAAATATCTGGTCAATGGTCAAAAAGGAGGTTCCTGAGTGACAGAAAAATCCAGTGTGGAATATTCTCTCATGTCAGGAATCATTGCAGTCAAGGACTTTACTGTCTGAAAAGCCCTGAGAGATTGTTGGATTTTATTGTGCTGAAATCTTGTTTTCACAATCAAAACAAAGCGCATGACCTTCTTTTTGTGTAGAAACACTCTGAACTGCAAATGCTAGTTCATTGATAAGCATTCTAAACCTGCAGTTTTGAATGAATTCTAAATGAGAAGGAAATTATTTGTTTCTTCAAGAACACCATTAATGAATATTTGCATTCCCATTCACAATCATTTTTTTAAAAAAAATGAATTAAAATTAAAAAGTGTAAAACGAAACCCCCAAGTCCTGCTGAAAAACAAATTTAAATAATTGTTTCCAAAAAGACATAATAAGCTTGGAATGAGGGTGCTGCTGGCAAGAAGACAATGAGTTGTGCACTTTAAACCTCTGGCTGTGGAGGCATAGGAAGGCCTCCCTAGCTGATAGTAGAGTCTAAGGAATTTATCTCATTAGCTTCATTGCCTGGATAGATCCAGGATGTAACTTTCTTAAGGCCGATCTTATCACATTTACCCATCACTAGGCAGTATGCAACCCATATGCAACCCGGACTTCTCTGGGCTTGTTCCGCATCTTTTCAAGAATGGGAAAATCCTGTTCTTGAAAAGCTGTGAGAGAAGCCTGGGTTACATACAGGCTGCATACTGCCCGACAATGGGTGAATGTGATAAAATCCACCTTAACAAAGGGGGGTTGCAGACTGCCAGAAATAGTGCAAATTGAGTCCACTTTTAGGGTTAGGTTTAGTGATAGGGAATCATGGGAATTGTTTTTCTTCTGAGACATTGAGCCTTTTCTGTCAGAGAGCTCTGGTGCCACAATAAAATACAGTTCCCATGATTCCCTAACCCTAACCCTAAAAGTGGACTCAATTTGCACTATTTCTGCCAGTCTGCAACCCCCCAAAGTTATATCCTGGGTCTATCCCAACAGTGAAGCCAATGCAATAATTTCCCTTGTCAGGATTATATGGGAAAATATGAGGGGGTATCGTAAATTTTTAATTATCACCTTTAAAATTTTTTGACAAAGTTTGTTTTGATTTGTAGTTGTTAACTTATATCCACGTAGTCACCATTCAGATTTATACATTTTCCTAGCATTTCTTGACCCTCCAAATACCGTTATTGCAGAACTCTGCAGATTGTACCTTAAACCACTCTTCCACTTCATGAATGACATCATCTGTGTTGTTAAATTAGTGACCTCACAATGGATTTTTCATTTTGGAGAAAGTAAAAAGTCACTTGGTGATGATGACACTGACAAAATTTCACCAATATGCTATAATAACTGCAAGATGATAATTATTACTTTACGATCCCCCCACGTATTTCTCCATCTTACACTTTAGTCACATCGGCACAACCTGTAAAAAAAAAAAAAAAGGACACAATGAGCTGATTTTCTCAACATCATGCACATATAAACCAATGATAACACTGACAAAATTTCATCAATATATCACAATAACTTCCAGGTGATAATTATTACTTTACAATACCCCTCATATGTACGCTACTCCCATTTTTCAAGTGTCTACGTCCCAAATCATCTAGGACTTTGCATGGTTATATTGGGCCTCTACAGACAGGTGGCTGTAGGCTGCCTCGAGAAGCCATGGCGAAACCCCACACCTCGGTCCTGATCCACACTTATGGTGCCTCTGAAAAGGAGTGCTAAAATAGCGCTCCTTTTAGAGGCGCCAAAAGGGGCACCAGAAGAGGCTGAGCCGGAAGGACATCATCGTGTGCAACAGCAGGTGCTCCATGTCCTCAGGAAGGTGTTGGGGTGCCTGGTATCCAGCTGCCCCTCCCCTTCCTGTGATTGAAGACAGCGCTTTTAGCCATCTGCATCCCCCCCATTGTCACCTTTTATTGAGAGCAGTTATTGAGAGTATATGAGACTCATAATCTCCAACAGCAAATAATTCTTCACAAATAATTTGTAGCTAAGGAGAGGGCTTGTGTGCTCACTACTGGCTTGGATGCAGCCCTCCTTTCACTTATCCTTTGATATTTTCCAAAGTAAGACCTTTTTACTTTTTCATTTATTTTATTTAAAGGGAAGGTTGGGAATTTATTAGAGGAATTTGTTAGGAGAGGGCAAAATAGAGGCAGGGTATGAAACTGATCTTGAGTTCATGAACGTCTAGACCCAACTCACCATGAAGCTGATATTTCTCCCACTCCCACCACCTATTTTAATGTGAGGTGAATATGCTTTATGAGTCTTCAAAGGTGAAATTTCACCCCATCTCTAAACTACTTTCTCTGCCTCTAATATGTAATATTGATAAATGTCTGCTGTGATAATTATGTAATGGAAGTGAGAGTTTCTCTGTCAAAGAGTGGATTACAGAGCATTGGAATTTATACCAGTTTGAGTTATTGAGTTAGGAAAAAGGAGATAAAGGTGCCAAGTTACTATTTTCAATAGCAGCTGCTAAGTCTAGTTTCTTCCATAGGCATGGAATCTTATTTTGGAATTTATTTATTTATTTATTTATTTGCAATATTTATCTTCTGCTCCTTATCTCTTGGTGACTTAGAATAAAATGAGTTAAACAATTTTAAATATGGGATAATAGGTTAATAAAATTGAAAGTACTAAAATAATTTAAATATTCTGAAAACAAGGAGTCCTGGTGGTGCAGCGGTTAAATGCTGATATTGCAGCCACAACATTGTATGTTTGACCCTAGAGGAGGGCTCCAAGGTCCACTCAGGCTTCCATTCTTTCGTAGTTTGGTAAAATGAGTACCCAGCTTGTTGGGGACAACTGGATTACAGATTATAAATTGTTTAGGGTGTGCTAGTTCACTGATAAGTGGTACAGCAATGTACTTGCAATTGCTATTGCTATTGCTATATTAACCAATAGTTTAAATATTTGAAATTAAAACAATGTAAAAACATGTATTACACACCTTGGCTGAAAAATTAGGTTCCAAAGTATTTTATTAATGTTAAGCTGGACTGGGAATAGGACCAATGTTGGTTTTCAACTCACAGAGACTTCAGACTGGACTACATAAGATCAATTTGAATGTGAGAAATGTGGTAAAGCACATGATCTGAATTCAACAGGCCTAGTTTTGGAAAGTTCTGTAAATACTCAGGTGGTTGTTTCTTCAGCTAAGAATATCAACCATGATGCTGTTAAAATAATTTTCAATCTACACAATCCCTCTGATGAGCAGGCTGCAATTTTTTACCAACAACAACAACAACAACCTATGTGGGCTAGATAGCTTCCTGCAGGTGGCTGTCTAAATTTTGTTTTAAGGGGATGGGAGGGTTGGGGTGTGGGATGAGGAAATGTTTTAACTCTGACTGTTTTAAATGCTGTAACCTGCCCCAGTTTCTGCGCAGAGGGAAGGGCTATAAATAAAATTTATTATTATTATTATTATTATTATTATTATTATTTACTAATAATCCCCATCAAAATAATCTGGCTGGGGCAAACATCAGCCAAGGAACAGTTAGCACCATCATGGCACTTATTCTGCTTAAGTGCTTTTCCTATTGTAGAAAAAAGAAAAGAAAAGAAAAGAAAAGAAAAGAAAAGAAAAGAAAAGAAAAGAAAAGAAAAGAAAGAGTGGTCTTCGTTGCTTTACTTTCTTTGTTTTTTCTTTTTCTTTTTTTGTTCCTCTCTCCTTCTTGTTCTTCATACAGCCCCCCTGCTTCATACTGCTAAATTGCAAGGGAACACAGCAAATATTCACAGCTGGTTGCCATTCCAGAATGCAATATGTGCATTTAGTTTTGCTTAGCACAGAGTGGTTTTCATGAAGGAAAAAAAAACACAAGAGAGATAAGCCACAAACTAATGACAAACAAACATGTTATTTCTTGCTGCCATAGCTTTCTCCCCCTTAACTTAAAAATCCTCCACAGGGTTAATTAACCTCAAGGAGAATCATAAAAACAGAGCTGGACAAAAAAATCCTTGTGAATAATTTATTGGATAGATTTTGTCTACTTTCTCCTCTTTACAAAATACTTCAGAAAAAGCTGCTGTGCCCCCCTCTCCTATCCTAGTAATACATTTCCTTATGGAATTGGCTCCACTGCTGAACCATTCTTATTAAGATGGGTGATGGGGGTTGAGGGAAACCTGGAGACTGTTTGCCCTTATTTCTTGACCTTTTTACATATCTTTTTGCCCTTGTCCCTGACTCATCTCTTGTCAGGATGATTGCATTTGGGCAGTTTTGACCCTCTCTGTGTTAAAGGGGTAGAGGTTTAGTGTCCATTTCTCCTAAAGACAAAGGAACTGCTAGTGGAACCAAAACTAATATAGAAGCCAGCTGAGCAGTAGCTCAGAGACAGGTGTCAGTCTATCATTGTACAGGGGTAAAAACACACTTGTGGACTGAACAAACCAGAGCTAAAACCTGGGCTTGGCAGATGTCACAGCAATGGGGAGGCGTTTAAGGCATTTCCCCAAACAGAATATGCTGCTCTATTATGGATGGCCTGTTCAGAAACCTTTTGACAGTGATCATACTTTTCCACAATGTGTGACTCATCCAGACAAAACAGGAAAGAAGAGTGTTCATTGGAGGCTGGTATTTTGCCACCAACAGCTGAGGCACTTTTTGAAATATTGCTTGGGGACCATCACTCCCTGAAAGGGGGATGAGTAAAGGGGGAAAAAAATAATCTACTTATTATTTTTTGTTGAAAGAGAGAGAGCGAGAGAGAGAGGAATGCAGGAAGAAGGAAGACAATAAAGAAGAAGATGCTAAGAAAAGAAGGAAAGAAATGCTCTAAAGATCTCTAACCGATGCTGCCACTGTGGTGGAAAGAAAGGAACTGTGGTTTAAAATGTGAAATAATATAATATAATATAATATGACAATGGGCACTAAAGGAGTACCCCCCCAATATCTTTCCAGCTTATTAACCCTCAAATCCTCCTTCCACTCCTTATTTTGTCTCTTACTCAAGGCCCCACCTGACTGATAACCACCCAAGTTTTTGAGCCCACCTGTGTACTAGATCTAGATAGCAGTGCAAATCTGGGATTTCAGCCAAGGGGGTAGATCCCTCTGTCTATTGTTTTCTCCAGGAAGTTATATACTAAGGGCCTCGGCAGATGGCTAATTGGGCCGTCTTGGAGGCAGGGAAGAGGAGGGGCAGTCGCACGCTCGGCACCCCTTCCTCCTCCCAAGGTTGTCCTCGGAGCAGCTGGCTCTCCGCACGGCCGGTGCTCCAGGGGCAACCTCCCGCTGCAGCGTCCGCACACGATGCGGTGGATAAGTCAGTGAAAGTGCACCCTACACTTTTGGGGCACACTTTCACTGACTTCTGAAAGGAGCGCTGATTTAGCGCTCCTTTCAGGGGCGCTGACGGTGCACTGTGGTGCGGATGCCGCGGTCCCACAGCGCACCGTCCCGCGGCGTCCCAGACGCCCTCATCTACTTCCCCCCTATGGCAATAAACCTTTCTGTGCCATCCAAATGTCTGAGATTGCCATATCAAACAAATGAGTAAGAAGTGGGTGACAAGTGAGTATAACAAATCTGGATTGATTTGTTCAATCCAAACTATTTCCAGTTGTGGGTAAAACTTAGTCTTTTTCTTATGTGAAATAGTAGCCCTTTTACACTAGTTTAGAGAAGAGTTTTTAGAATTTTCATCCAGAGAGGTGTAATGTTGCACCAACTGCAAATCCTAGGATTTCACAGAATTTTGTGACAGCAGTTATAGTAGAATTTATTGTTGTTATGTGGTTTCAAGGCATCCCTGGGTGCATCTACACTGTAAAAATAGTGCAGTTTGATACAACTTTAAATTCTGTAGCTCTATCCTATGTAATCATGGGATTTGTAGGTGTACAAAATCTTTAGCCTTCACTGCCAAAAAATGCTGGTGCCTCAACAAAGTACAAATCCCAGGATTCTGTAGGATGGAACCATGACATTTAAAGTGATGTCAAATTGCATTATTTCTACAGTGCATATAAACTCTCTTACTCACGATGACCTTGTATTTTCCCAAATTTATTAAGATAAGGTTTGTCATTGCCTTCCTCTGAAGCTGAGAAAATATGATTTAACTTAGATCAATCATTGGATTTCCATGGCTGAATGGGAATCCAACACTCAGACCACAACATCATTCTGAATCTACTAAAGTGGAGTATAGTAGTGTGAATGGGACTCAGCACAAGCAGATGAGACATGTAACCAAGTGACACTGATATATTTACTGAACATCACTGATTCATTTTCTAGTCTTAAAATGTGTTAATATAAATAGTCAAAATGGTAAAACATTATGTACAGATTGTCATTATCAGAGTATTGTTTATTCATATCAAGGTTACTGGGTATGTGAATTATAGAAGTGTTGATACTTCTGATGTGTAAGATCAATAGTGATATGTGGTTTATATTTTAATTTTATGAGATGAACAGTGACCTGTGAATGATCCAGAGAGTCAGCAAGATTGATCTGAAACAGCCTAGAATGACTATGCCAATGCTGCTATTTCAGGGTAAATAAAATTTGGGGGAGGGGAAATATTATGCTCTAAAACAGGGCCGAGGGACTTCAGCTCCCAGAAGCCTCAGCCATGTTGGCCAATAGTACCATGTTGACCAATAGCTCCTGGATTCTGGGAGCTGAAGTCCCTCGGCCCTTAAAGAGGAAAGGTTGCCTACCTCTGCTCTAAAACCTACATTTCTCAGTTATGGATAGCTTCAGCTTGCCATTGTGTTCTTAAAAATCACTAACCAAGCTCTACATTTCTTCCCTTCCAACAGCAATATTTCTCTTCTAGACAATCATCCCCTAGGAGGTATGCTGAGACCACCAAGCTCCCTCTCTCCCTTCTAGACACTAAACATGACCTAAATCAGATCTAAAAACTGCTCTCTAGGAAAAAAAAATAACTACCAGATTAACAGCAGTTTACTACAAGCTTATTTTTTCCCATAAAGCCTGGGTCTTTGAACAGAAGGAACAATTCAATGTACAAGCCTCTGTTCTAAAAATCATCCTCTTAAAATATTGAAGATTTTCTTCACAATAAGTATGCTATAATATTTGAAAAATAGACTTTTTGCACAAGGTTTTTTTTATTATGAATAATACATTATACATGCGACACTTTTCTGTTTCATCACCCAAGTGTTTTCAGTAGGGAAAGATATGAAATTCAAGCACTTAGATTTAAACCAAGCTTATAGAGGAACAAATGGGTTGGGGGGGAGGGGGAATCAAGATTTTTTTCAAAAAAACCAAAAACCAAACAAACCAAAAACCCTTTGTGGTTGTTACATGGTGATTTTAACTGCTGCTACCCTATGAAAACCCAAATATTCTGCCTACTTAAATACAACATCATAAGACTTCAATAGGATTTATTCTTTATATAGGGAATTGTTTTGGTTGCTTGAATATTAAACACATTCTTAGGTTTCACATCCTGAAGCACTGGGGGAAAAGGATAAATTGATCAAAATCCTAATAGAAGAAGTCACTAAGTAAATGTCAAAATGAATTAACTTGCTGAGACATGGCTAACATCATTGGGTTTATATATGTTTCATTAAATGAAGACTTGACAGCTTTATGAGGAAACAGTGGGGTTTGGAGTGCACGAAGATCCTGTAACACTGCCAAGCTTGATCAGGTCCTGTGCCATACAGCCTATTTAATAGATAAATATTTGCACAGTGAAAATGTCATTTTAAATGACTGGTTTGATAATCTCTTAAGCTTTTAAATGATCTGCAAAGTCTGGAAATGCTACCCTGATGTTTCAAATCCACTGGCACATTAGATAATGAAAGTAAACATTTAGTGATGTCCCAAGTTTAGTTCCCAAATTAGGATTTGCTTTATAGCTTCTTTCCTCTCTTCAATCCCCCCACCCCGAGTATATTTTCATGTTCTGTCATTGCTGGCTTCTTTTTGGACTGTCACATGTTCTGAAAGCAACCTTGACTGTCTTTGTTATCTGAATCTGCAGTTAGGCAATAAGAGAAAACTTGCCAACATTTCTCCATTATATTTTTGCATGAACATTTTAAAAATGTGGGTAAGGAAAGAGATAAAACTCAGCCTAAGATCCATGTGTAGATGAAATCTGGTTCTTAAAAAGGATCCTGCCCTTCCTGACAATTCACATACATCATGTGTAACAGTTCTGACATCACATTGGATAGATTGTGAGGTTGCTTTTGACACTTCCTTATACAAGGATTAGCTTACAGCACTTTGCAGAAACCTCCATTCAGCTTGGTGAATGACTGTGATGACTAGCACAGATGCTTCCATGGGTGCTTGTCTCATGGGACTCAATAAGACTTCCTCTTCAATAGGCAGAAAGTGGTCTTAGTTTTTTGTTTTTGTTTTTCCTCATAATTTTTTTCCCTTACGTTTCTGGTGATGCAAGAGATCCCTGGCAAATTGCTTATCCTAACAGTGGGTTAAAATGTATGAATGCTTAATCTCTGTGATTTTATCTCTAGTTTCTTTTTTAAAAAATGCCACAGAAGAAATACATGAATTCATCCTAGATAATGATAAAATAGAAATAGTCAAAGAGTTACCATACCTAGGATGAAACATTGATTAGAATAGAGACTACAGTCAAGATATCAGAAGAAGCCTAGGACTGGGAAGGGCAGCTATGAAACAACTAGACAAGATCCTAAAGTGCAAAGACATAACACTGAATAATAAAGTTTGGATTGCCTAAACCAATGTGTTCTCCATTATCATGTACAAATGAAAATCTGGACAGTGAAGAAAGCAGATAGGAAGAAAATCATTTTAGATGTGGTGCTGGAGAAGAGTATTGAGACAAAAAGACAGCCAAAAAGACAAATAAATGGGTCATAGAACAGACCAAGTTCAAACTTTCCCTGGAATCCAGGATGGTTAAATTGAGGCTGAAGTACTTTGACTGCATCATGAGAAAGAATGACTCATTAGAAAAGGCAATGATACTAGGAAAAGTGGGAAGCAGTAGAGAGGTTAGACTTAAGAATGAGACTACAGGCTTGAGCCTGCAGGACCTGATCAGAGAAGCAGAGAATAGGGAATCTTGGAGATCTCTCATTCAAAGGATCATCATGAATCAAAGTCAATTTGAGAGCAGTTATCAAGAACAACAACATATTTGTGAAAATGTGGGCTCTAGGGTGGATCCAGTGAATCAATTGAAATTGTAAATCAGTAGTGACTTATCATTTGACTCCTAAGTCAGAACTTGGCTTCTACTGAAATAAATTTCCCCCATGTCCCTCTCAAAAATTTTCCCTTATGTATTGTGACTTACTCAAATTGTACAAATTAACTGTATGTTATCTTAGAATCATAGAATCATAGAGTTGAAATAGACCACAAGGTCTATCCAATCCAATTCTCTACTATGCAGTATCAAAACATCCCCAACAGATGACCATCCAGCCTCTCTTTAAAAACCTCCAAAGAAGGAGACTCCACCACACTCCAAGGGAGTGTGTTCCACTGTTGAACATCTTTTACTGACAGGAAGTTCTTCCTAATGTTGAGCTGGAATCTAGTTTGAATACATTATTCTGGGTCCTGTAGTCTGGTTGTCCACAGAATCTTCAGCACTCTTCTCCAGCACCACATTTTGAATGAATTGATTTTATTTCTGTCTTCTTTCTTAACTGTCCAGCTCAATATGATACCCCTTCAAATATATAAACAGAGCTATCATATCACCCCTTGACCGTCTCTTCCCCAAGGCAAACATATCCAGCTCCCTAAGTCTCTCTTCAAAGGGCATGGTTTCCATTTTGGTTGCCCTCCTTTAAACACACTCCAGCTTGTCAACATCCTTTTTGAATTGTTGTGCCCATAACTGGACACAGTATTCCAGATGGGGCCTGACCAAAGCAGAATATACTGGTACTATTAGTTCCCTCAGTCTAGATATTATACTTCTACTGATGCATCCTAGACACACATTGGCTTTTTTAGCTGCTGCATTGTACTGTTGACTCATGTTCAACCCGTGGTCTACTAGGACTCCTAGATCCCTTTCACATGTAATAATAATAATAATAATAATAATAATTTTTATTTCTAGCCCACCCCTCTGCTCGGCAATTGAGGTGGGTTACAACATAATTAAAACACAAAGGTTAAACCATCTTACATCCCAATCCCTAACCCTCCCACCCCTTAAAACTGAATTAAACCAATGAATAATTAAAATACATTATATAATTAAAATCAATCAGTTGTGGGCAGCATACGTCTGTCATTGGGGAGGGGGGGGGTCTCAGGACAGGTAGATGGATTCCTCTCACCGGGAGGTTATTCTGGTTAGGCCCGCTGGAAGAGATCAATCTTTACTGCTTTCTTAAACACAGCAAGAGTAGTAATAAGATGGATCTTGTCCAGCAGGCCAGGTTTGTGAGAGCCTGGTCTTCATAGGCTGCAGCAGATTCCTCCCAGAGTAGCAAAGGGCATGGAGGGGCTCATATGGGGAGAGGCGGTCCCTAAGATAAGATGGACCCAAGCCATGTAGGGCTTTAAAGGTTAAAACCAACACCTTGTACTGTGCCCGGAAACTAATCAGCAGCCAGTGGAGGGATTTAAGCACAGGTGTTATGTGCTCCCTCCTAGATGTTCCAGTGATTAACCTGGCTGCCATATTTTGTACCAATTGCAGTTTCCGGGTTAGGCACAAGGGAAGCCCCATATAGAGTGCATTGCAGTAATCCAGATGTGAAGTTACCAAAGCATGTACCACAGTTTCCAAATCCCTCGTGTCCAGATAAGGGCGCAGTTGGTTATCAGCCAAAGTTGATAACAGGCATTCCTGACCACCACATTCACCTGACTAGTCATATGAAGCAACGAATCTAAGAGCACCCCCAGACTGCGAACACAGTCCTTGAGGAGAGTGTGACTCCATCCAGGACTGGAGAGTGTATTCCCAAATCTGTTTTTGGGCCTGTAACTGTCAGTACTTCCGTTTTGTCTAGTTTCAACTTCAATCTGTTTTTCCTCATCCAATCCATTACCACTCTGAGA
>JAIPUX010001880.1:79357524-79388113 GCA_020142125.1 Phrynosoma platyrhinos
TTGTTTTCTGCAGCTCCAGAGAATAGGACCTGGAGCAATGGATTCAAATTACAGGAAATATATTCCACATCAACATAAGGAAGGACGTCCTGAGAGTAACAGCAGTTGAATAGTGGAATACACTGCCACAGAGAGAGGTGGAATCTCCTTATTTGGAGGTTTTTAAACAGAGGCTGGATGGTCATCTGTTGGGGTGCTTTGATTGTGTCTTCCTGCATGGTAGGGGGTTGGACTGGATGGCCCTTGAAGTCTCTTCCAACTCTATGCTTCTGTGAGTCTAAGTTATGCCCAAAAAGACCCAACTGGGCATACCTGCATTGTATTTCTGACTTGCTAATAATGTTGGGGACTTGGAGATATGATTGATTTCAAATAAGCCTCTGATTGGCAAAAGTAAGGAGTCTGGCAGAAGTTTTACATTAGGGTCTAGATCATAGTGACATAGGACCAATGCAGAAGGCCTGTTTGGGGCAGCAGAGAGCCGCCCCAGGCAATGGTGGATTGAGGCCTTGGCAACCCCACACCACAGCCCTGATCCTTCCTTTTGCAGCCCCTAAGAGAGCGACAAAAGGCCACCCTAAGAGCCGGCACCGTGGTTTTTCCACGCCCTTTCAGCGCAGCATGTCTGCACACTGCAGCAGAAGGGTGTCCTGATGCTGTGAGCCATGGATACACAGCATCAGGATGGCATCAAGTTGGATTGGGACAGCCAGCGTGCAGCTGCCCTGCCCCAACTCTACCTCCAGGCCAGCCCTTTGGGCCGGTCTGCAACAACCCTGATGTGCAGGATCCATAAAACAAAAGTCTCAGACTATCAAGTTTGGTTAACATTATACTTAGTCTTATTAATAATAAAACTTCAAATTTAACATGTTAAAAGAAATTTCCCTGATTATACAAGTTTCAAAATGCCAGCTTATGGCAGCTGTTAAGGACATGCTTTTAGCAGACATTTTAATTAGGCAATATGGGATATAATCTGATATCTTAATGCAATGGTTAGTCATAGAGCCACCATTGCTTTGGAGCTGGAGCCCAGATTTGTTTATTCACTGGGATAGACACATCAAGTCTAGCCACTCAAGTGATTATATTTAAAAAGTTATTTTTCCATGAATCCAATTGTTTGTTCCAGTGAGAATCAATGGGAACTGAGTAAATCAATATTTATGTAAATTTTATTGATTTACTGGGTCTATCCAGGTTGTATTTGCATCAACACATGGATTTAAACTATTTTCTGTTTCACTCTATTTCATTTGATATTAATTGAACTATTAACAAATATCTTACAAGTACAGAACATTTTTCATATTTTTATCTATCTTCATCCATCTTTCTTCAATTTATTTTAAGAGTATCTTAAGAATAAGAGATTGAAATACATCCCTCTAAAAGTGACATCTAAAGCATAGTTCCTTTAATTCCATTGAATTCAACAAGGCTTACTTTGTAAAGACTGTAAGAAACAGTGGGTACATGTAATTTTCTCCAGACTGTAGATGTCATGAAAGAAAAAGACACACGTACCAGTTTACCATGTGCAAAAAAGGTATGCTTTGGTTTTTTTACTTTATTAACAGAAAGAACTGTAAATCCATATTTTTGGGAACTGTCTATAGGGAAAGGACTTTTTAGTATTGTGCAATGTTGTTCTAAATCATCCATGGTCATTGTTATTGTTTTCTTTATGTTAAGCAGTAAACTTAACCTTGCACTTTCTTTTTTGACCTTCCTTAGTAGCTGCTCTAGGTCTGTGTTTGTTACCTGCAAGAAGTATGGTGTCATTTGCATATCTTAGATTGTTGATGTTCCTTCCTCCTATTTTCACTCCCCCTTCTTCTGTATCCAAGCCTGCTCTTTGTATAATATTTTCTGCATATAAGTTGAACAGATAAGGTGAAAGGATGCAGCCTTACCTGACCTCTTTGCCAATTGTGAACAATTTTGTTTCTCCATGTTCTGTTCTAACAGTAGCCTCTTGTCCTAAGTACAGATTCCTCATTTGGACTAGCAGATGTGGTGGCACTCACATGTCTTTAAGGGTTTTCCATAGCCTTTCATGATCTATGTAGTCTAAGGTTTTGCTGTAGCCTATAAAACTCATGCCAGTTTTCTTTTGGAATTCCTTGGTGCACTCCATTAGCTGTCATATATTAGCAATGTGGTCAATAGTCCCTCTTCCTTTTCTAAATCCTGCTTGCACCTTTTTGATTTCTCTTGCAGAATTTTAAGCATAACTTGGCTTGTGTAGGAGATTAATGCTATGGTCCTATAGCTGCTGCAGTCTTTTGTGTCTCATTTTTTGTGGATGGGAATGTATATTGGTTGTTTCCAATCTGTTGGCCACCATTTTATTTTGCATATCTGTTGTCATATGATACTTAGCACTAGAATTGATTCCGTCAGTATGGATTGTAGCACTTCAATTGGAATATCACCTCTTCTTGAGTAGAACATTGCGTAGTTGTTTGTGTGAAAGTGACCCATTCCTGTTCATTTTAGCTCACTTCCCCACAGTACTGCTATGATCATATGCCCCATTTTTTCCCTACTATATCTGGCTTCCCCTAGCTCAAGCATCTCACATTCCACATACCTATAAAATGTGTGGTGTTGCTTCAGATAGCATTTGCATTTTTGAACATATCTACTACTTGTCTTATCTTTATGGTTTTCAGTGCCTTGTGTGTATTTAGGACAAACTGATAATGTTCATTTCCAGATGATTTATAGTGTTATCTAAGGAATAAAAATGAAAAAAGTCCATACAACATTATTCCCCATACAGATTTGTGCTATTCATTGACAGGATTTAGCCCTTTCCCTTAACAATATATATAGACTTTATGGATAAACCACTCCAGCACACTGAATGAAAAATTGCCTCTATATCAATCTGACAGAGTTTTTCTATAACTTCCAAATAACATCATATGTTTTTGGAAGTTAGATGTACAGATGTATCATCTATCTGACCCTGAGTGCTAATCGTGAGGGACATGGAATATGTATGGCTCAGTGGATGCATCCTCATGAGCAAAACTTGGAAAGGCCGCTTTTTTGGATAACTTCAAAAGAGAGGCTTCTAGGAGCTGTTTGATTTCAATATATATATTTTCTAAGTTCAGTTCATGAATTGATAGTGAAAGGGTGGGTTTTTTTGTTTTTGTTTGTTTGTTTATAGTCAAGTCATTGATCAAAATGAGGCACATATACAAAATCAATTAAAATGATTGTACAAATAATAGGTTACATTCTCAGTTTGCTATGGAAGGGAGGCACCATGAGAAATAACCACAACACATCAAATTGGAAGGGAAAAGCCACAACTTTATTGAACACAGCTGCAAGCTAGGGTTGGCCCAAAATGCATGATGGATGAACCAATTTCCTTGATCATGGCCAAACTTCAGGATGACAAATGGTGTAACTGGTAAATCGCCCATTCACATCTCAGGTAACTGGTTGATCGCATCTTCACATCTCTTCCCGTTGTCAATGGGGGAGGCTGATCTGGTGTTGCCCCCACAAATGGCAACACTGCAATGGTCTCAGCACCCCTGAGTCCCCAATGAACTCCTGATCCAGTGCTCTTCAGCACAGGAAACCATGCCTACCAGATCCAAGACCTATGCTACTGCCTATGTAAAGTTGTGACAGCACAATCCTATCCCTAAATAGAGGGAGGAAGGGTGGGGAGAGCCGAGCTGGAATGGCACTGTCCACGTGGTCTTAAATAGGCCTGTCCTCCAATTAGAAGCCTGGAGGCCTGGAAGCCCTTCATAGCTTTCCGGCATCCCTGCCAATCCAATGTATGTACTGACCGAGTGCTGACCAATGGGACAGCACTTCTGCCCCCAGTGCATGCCAGGAGTTATAATCCCAGCCCCTGGGCTGGTAGCACCATCACCTCCCCAGCCCAACCAACCAACTAGAGCCCAGCCAGCACAGTGTGATGCCTGCTGGGATGCTGTTGGGGCCAGGTGGACCAGCAAGGAAAGCAGCTTCTCCTCCATAGCAACGAGGCTGACCCAGTAAGTCAGGCAGCCTCATTTCTCATTTTGAGTTATAGAATCATAGAGTTGGAAGAGACCACAAGGGCCATCCAGTCCAACCCCCTGCTATGAAGCAACTCAAAATCAAAGCATCCCCCACAGATGCCCATCTAGCCTCTTTTTAAAGACCTCCAAAGAAGGAGACTCCACCACACTCTGAGGGAAAGAGCAAATGTAATGCATAATAATAAAAAAATCACAATTGTCTGCAAATTGATACCCACTGAGACATGGAAAAGCTCTATCCCTGGGACATATTTTTCTTTTTTCTTTTATTGTTGAAAATGCTCCCAAAATATCCACAGAGGAGAAGACAATGGAAAGCATCTCTCTGTTCTATCTTCATCATGCAATATAACAACTTTCTTCAGCTGTTTCTTTTAACCCACATCAGCCTGGCAAAATAGCAACCAGTAATATGCCAATTTAGCAAATATTTATTTATATTTATTTAATTTATATTCTGCCTTTCTTCCATTATACAACCCAAAGACATTTATAATATAAAATTTTAGGGAGAGTGTAATATTATCCAGCATAGGCTGAATCCTGTTCTTTGATGTGCCTAACAATTGACTAAGAGTTCCTTTATTTCATTTGCATCAAGCTTCAGTTTGTTCACCCTAATTCAGTCCAACAGATAACACAGAAATGGCTCCCTTGGAAATAGAAGGAAAGGAAAGCTAGATTTGGGTACCATGAGCATACTGATGGCACTGAACCCGCAAATTCTACACAACCTCTCTCTGCAGATCTACAAATATATTCCTTTGGGACAAAAGTGAATCCTTAGGGACCTTGCATGCCAAGCATGAGCTCATCCAACAAGAATCATATAGCACTACCTTCTGAGTCTACTTCAAGAAAGACTGGAGCCATGTGAAACAGTGCCTCCAAAGATCATCCCAAAGAATTAGCACAGAGGTATGCCATGGTCAAAATTTGCTGAGAGGTCTAGAAGAATCAACAGGGACATTCTTTCTCTGCCTGGCTTCTGGTGTAGATTATCTATTAAAGTGACTTTAATACTTTTGAGGGGGTGGGAGAAGGGGTGGTGGGGGGGTAAAGCTTACTCTGGTGTTCCATGTACTTTCAGCTGTTGTCAGGGTCTTTGCAGACTACCAGAAATAGTGCAAATTGAGTCCACTTTAACCGCCCTGACTCAGTGCTAGGGAATCATGGGAACTGTAGTTTATTGTGGCACCAGAGCTCTCTGACAGAGAAGGCTCAATGTCTCAGAAAAAAATACAATTCCTATGATTCCCTAGCACTGAGCCAGGACAGTTAAAGTGGACTCAATTTGCACTATGTCAACCTGGTGGTTTTTCGTATGCAAAACATTCTCTACTTCAAGGACTTGTCAAGTCATTATACAAAATTAGCCATCAAGGATAATTTAGAGTTCAGCATTCAGAACAAAGTTAATCTTCATCAAACATATATAATTCAAACAAATTAAAACACTAAATTCTATCTTGTATTACAAGCTTTGCAAATATGGATTACTTGTGTCTCTGACAAGTAAAATGCCCAAACAACCTAACAAAATTACCAAATGAAATAAAACCAAAGTAGGCTGTTCTGCATGATGTTCTAGCATCCAGCATGAATGAATAATGTTATGTAATACAAAATAATTCATAGGATAGTCCACAATGAAAAATACTAGTGAAGTATTCAAGTCTTTTACTCCAAGTTTCAAGTCAAGTCTCAGATCCCTGAATCCCAGACTATTGGCTAAGATGGCTGAGATTTCTTGGAGGTGTAGTCCAAAACACCTGGAGGACCAGAGTTTGGGAATCACTAAAAGAGATTATCCGGATCCATTTCAGGTTGGCTTCATACTCTAATATGGCATTGCAATGGTCTTAGTTCCTCTGATTGTTGACCTACTCTAGGGAAAAGAGAAGGAGACTGTGATTCTTTTGATCTGGACTGTGCAGGCACTGGAGATATTTTGACATCAGCAACTTTGATATTAATAGCAAGCCCACTCTCTGTGTGAAAGTTCTGAAAATTTACCAACTCCTCAAATTCACTAAAACCAAGGGAGGCATTTTTGCCAAGTTACAATGTCATTAGGCCAAATACCCTGACCCAGCCATTCCTTAGAATACTTCCTGTTCTATTTTTTGTTGCTTACTAAGGATGCAACAAACACACTTAGGACTCAATTTCTCCCTCATAGCTTACATCACTGCCAGTGTGTTCATCAGTCATCTCTCATGGTCCAGTTTCAGACCTCAATTTCTCTTTCAAAAGAATAGAACAAAGTCTCTAGAGACCAAACAGACTATCTCATCAATGAAGGGTGATTATGACTCCTTCATTTTTTAAAAGCAAAAAGTCCTTCAGCATTCCCTTTGGCCTCAAGGCCTTTTGAATTATGGATCTTTCAGAGCAGCAAAGAAATGTATGGTAGTTCCATCCTTCATGGGTGTAATAACCTGTGCATATTCAGACTCACAGGGAAAAAAAATTATTATAATAGGATTTAAAAGGATACCAAAAGGATGCTCTCAGAACATCAATTACTGATTATTTTGTTTTTACTGTTGTTTATTACATCCTCACCACTATGGGCATATTGAAAGTATTAGAACTCCTACCTCAACTAGGGCCCTTTCATGCTACATACAGTTATAGCACTACAATTTCACTTTTTGATGACCAACCATGAAATAATGAGACCAGACTCAAAGCATTAAATTAAACAGTGACCATTTTATTTGACCTAAGAACCCATTTTATGAATTGAACCTGGGGATTGTTATGACCACTGGAAGTCTTCCAATTTTATGATCAGCAAGTCCAATGGTTAGAGACAGCCTGACTCTTCCTAGTTGCATTTTTAAAATGAGGTTTTTTAAAGTTCTTGTTGGGTGTTTTTTTTTGGGGGGGGGGAGGCTGCTCCAGTTTGTTATTTTCAGTCTTCTTTATAAAGGTTAAAATAAATTCTTCTAGATTAGATAGGGATTTTATTTTATGCACATATATAGTGAGTTAAGAAAGAGAAAAGTTTTCTTTCCTGCCTTTTGATTTTCTTCTTGAAAGTTTTTCTAGTTACCTTATGATTTTTGTGCAGCAGTTTTTTCCTTCAGCCAGACAGGAGGTTTTGTTTGTTTGTTTGTTTGTTTGTTTGTTTGTTTGTTTGTTTGTTTGTTTAATAGCAGGGAGGTAGTTTCCCATATTTGGCCTTCACCTGTTCCAGACCTGATAGCAGCACCTGGATGGTTCCTAGAAGTGACACAGCTAGTTTCCTCCAGACATGATCCAGATGTCCTTCAAAGATGTCCTTTATGGTCCTGCCTTCCCAGATGATGTCCTCCTTGTTCATGTCTATAAGTTCCAGGCCCATGTTCTTGCTGTCCCAGAAGAGTTTCCATCCCCAGTGATGATTGCATCTGTTTCATACTCATGGCTTAGTTGCTGTTCCACAGATGCCATGATGCTCAGCCTTCTTCCTACATTCACAAAACAATGTGTTGCCAAGTTGTTCCTTGGAACTACATGGGACTGGACTATTGTTCCATACTGCCATCTCATGGACACTGCTTACACCACCCAGAGGTTACAGTGTGTAAGCACAATACAGTTCATTCACAAAGATCTTATTATTCTACTTTCAAAAGCAGCTAAAAGCAGCTTCATTTATATACCGCTTCATATCACACTATGGGATGTCTAAGCGGTTTACAACTGTGAGCTGATTGCCCCCCAACAAGCTGGGTACTCATTTTAGCGACCTCGGAAGGATGCAGGCCTGAGTCGAGCCTCAGCCCTGGCTGGTATTGAACTCGCAACCTTGTGGTCTGTGAGTGAGTGGCTGCAGTACAGGCATTTAACCACTGCGCCACCAGGGCTTTCATGCATAGACACTGGTTGTCACGGAATTGTTCCCTACAAGTCAGTGATGCTTTCATGTCCACATTATATAGAACATAGACATTCCCACTACTGCTGGTAATCTTCAAGAACTCAGTACATCTGGAGATAAATGCATGACATTGCTTTGTGCCTGCATCCTACCTTGTTTGTGTCGTATGTTTTCTGTTAGATTATTAATGCCCACATCTTATAGTTCATACTAATTTGTTTACAGCTGTCCACTTGCATCTCCCTTGCCATACCTAGCCCTGGCTTCCAAGTCACCAGTTTTACAATTTCAGTTCTGTCCATTCCAGCAACAAGTCCAAACTTTTTACCATTTGCACTCAAAGTTGCCAGACTGCTTGATATGAACTTTGCCAACCAATATGCAACCCCTCTTCATTCCTGGATTTCTTGTGGATTTGGTCCATCAAACTTTACACTGGTCTGTTGAGGCCAGCCACAACTAAATTCTATGAACTCAATCTGGTTCACAATACAGTTCAAGGACCCTTATTGATTACTTTCTTGCTTTGACTGTTGACCATAGCATGTTTATCGAGTTTTATTAATGCCTGCATATCACATGTTCATTTGATACATTTTTCATGGTATGTTGCTTTGAATCTCAATTGTCTTGTGTCATACATTTCCAGCCTGCTGTAAAAATACAGCTGTCCACCTGCACAATTTGTACATTGCCATATGTCCTACATTGACAGGTCTTTTGTACAACTGATGGTTGTTGGTTGTGCATCTTGTATGTAATCATCTGATAACATTTTCCAAGATCCTCTTTGGGAGGAAGCAAAATTGATTGACATACATTCACATTTGCTCATTGTTATGTTCAAAGTTACTGTTATATTGTTATGGTGTGAATGTGTGTGTATGATGTGCTAGTCCAAGTCCAACAAGTGGGTTTCATTCATGAGGATACATTCCCAGAAGCCCCAGGCTAGACTCCCCAAATTCATACCCCAAAATTTACTTTGGCAAAGACAAATTCAAAAACTATCTTAAGCCTCATGATCACTCATCTTAGAAGCTTTCGAGGGGGATATGTTATGAGTACTGGAAACCTTCCAATGTTGGTGTGTGTGTCACCTTTCCATAGCCCTGAATGGATTCTGAATGATAGATGGCCATGAGCCTAGAGGCGGCAGGTCATGTACCAAGGTACCTTATTAGCAGATCAATCAGATAATTTAGGGGCTGCAGATAAGGAAAGATTCACAGCTCTGAAGGCAGGTAATTTACAGCAGGATGTTTTGCACCCAAGCTGGAGAGGGCTAATTTACAACTCCATTCCCCATCTTTGAAACCCTATCTTAAGTAATCTTTTCCTATGCAGACTTGGCCCTTTGATGTATCTTTGCCCCAGGCTAGTTTTGGCGTATAAAAGACCCCAAAATGTCTTTGTTTTGGAATGCAGTTTTGGAACCCCTTATCTCTCTGACTCTACTAGTTCTGACTCACACTGCCTTCTGAGATGCTCCAAAATACAGCCGAGTCCTACATCCACAGTCATGAAACTGCATCTGTGAGGAGCACCCCCACTGGTGGTAATTATCCTGTTAATGAAGCCTTGCCTATTCCAAACCTCATACTTTATCCCATAACTTGTGTGTGTGTGTGAGTTGAGGTGTGTTTCTTTCCTCAATAAAATGCAATTCATTGAAGAATCCTGCCTTTGTAATCCTTTCTCTCCCCACCTTGGTATACAGATTGAGTCAGATTCCAAGGGGCTGCTTGTAGCTCAGCCCATTGATTAATTGAGCTAATTAAAATTCCCCTATAATGACCCTAAGCTACATAAGCTATAACATAGCACCCATGCACAGGTTCAGACACTTGGGTTCAGGCATGCAGACTTCCATGGCTCCATCCTATACAGTCCTAGAGTTCTTGGCCTAACAATTCTGAATTGCTCTCCCTAAATTGCTAACCCCAAGATTCCATAGTAGAACCATTATAGTTATAGTGGAATCATAGTGCTATAATTGCCTAGTGTGAAAAGACCCTGGTTGTTCATTTTACTTTATTAGAATACTGCAGATCTCTGCTTGGAAAAGTGCTTTTTTACATACTAGCTGACTTTCCCTTTGGAATAGTTGGAGGGCTTAATAGTCATATCAAAGCTAACCACTGAGTTTAGCCAGTTTTGATTTTGCATTGGTACTTGTGTGTATATGTGCCTTCATATTTCCTGTCAACTTATGGCAACCCAATTAATTTCATTGGGTTTTCACTCATGGTTTTGCCAGTTTATTTCACTGAAATATAGCCCACAGATGGTTGTTTCTAGTCTCCCATCCAAGTACTAACCTTATCTGGCTCTGCTTAGCTACTAAGATCAGATTGGACCTGGTACCTTTAAGATTACACAGTGGAAAATGCACACAGCTTTAGGTGTTTCCATTCTTCAGAGATATATGTCTTAGGAATTAATACTGAGTAAAAAATTTCCAGATTCAATATTTAGCCACTTTTCTTTTGAAATTTGCATTTTAGATTTACTTTTTAAAAATCCCTAAATTCTTAGCTTCTGTTAAAATCTTAGTTTGTTTCACAAATAAAACAAAATTGTTGCTTGCTTATAAATTTATAGTATGCATATAAATCCTGACGTGCTAATTCTACTGTTTTATGAATATACCTCTTCTTTCCAATAGTAATTGAAGTAGATGGGAGAGGTTCAACCATGATTTAAATGTTGTGTAAAAATTCTCTTTGAAGTCTATGGGGGGAAGCAGACAGGAGCTTCCCGTGCACCGTGGGTCGGAGCACCGGCGGAGCTCAGCCTCCGCACCGCGGCGCACCTCCGGTGAATCTAAAAGGAGCTCCAAATTGGCACTCCTTTTAGATTTCAGGGAAAGTGCATCCTAAAAGCGGCGGGCACACTTTCCCTGACTCAAACGCTGCGGCGCATGTGGTCGCTGCGGCGTGACGTCATCCCTGGAGCCCCGGCCGTGCGAATGGCCGGCGACTCCGAGGGCGACCTCAGGAAGAGGAAGGGGCGCCGCTCGTGCGGCTGCCCCTCCTCTTCTGGGCCCGGAAGACGGCTCTATTAGCCGTCTGCTGAGGCCCTAAGTTGTAATGTAGGGCTATAGCAGGTGGGCTGAAACTGGCCAAATTCTGCAAAGCCAAATGGTTCACAGATATGCCTCATTTAGACTACACCCTGTTTAGAGTGGAACTACTTGGTTATGTCCATCTCTAGCAGAACTCTTAGCTGTCCTCACAAAAAAGGGGAATCTAAATGGATCCCTGTAGCAATCATGAACCTGACATTTCAAAGCAACAGATGGTAAACCCACAAGTCTACTGTAGGTGCTTATGATATGGAAATTCCAAACTTGCTTTCATGCATTAATAAGCTTTGAACCATTTTACAGGCTGCTGAACGTTTTAGGAAAATGTGTGACTTTCTAAATGGAACATGTTTTCTGACAAAACCATTATATATCATCTAGATTTAGGGGGGATGCAGACCGGGGCGTCAGAGACGCCCCGGTCCAGAGCGCCGCGGGGCTATGGCAGCCCCACCGCGGCGCCTCCCCAGCGGCCCTGAAAGGAGCGCCAAAAAGGCACTCCTTTCATAAGTCGCAAAAAGAGCGCCCTAAAAGCGGCGGGCGCCCTTTTTGCGACTTATCCTCCACAGTGCGTCCGGACGCTGTGGAGGGAGGTCGCCCTGAATGCGTCCGGCGTGCGGTGACCCGGAAGCGTTCAGGGCGACCTCAGGAAGAGGAAGGGCCGCCGCGCGTGCGGTGGCCCCTCCTCTTCCGGGCCTCGGAGACGGCTCAATTGAGTCGTCTGCCGAGGCCTTTACTGACCAATGCAGGCAAATGTACTTATGTTTCACTGTATTTTTGTAGCTCTTTTGTTCTTTTAAAATACACACATGCACCAATTTTTCCCCACAAGAAATTATATCCAGTGCTAACATGATCAGAAGGAATACTAGGCAAAAGAGAATTACTGTTGTTATCTCATTATATTCTTCTTCTGAAGAGCCTCTCACCCTCTTGACAGCTGGGGACTCTCAGTAAATATCTTGAATACACTTGTGAGGTCATCATTATCTCACAGCCATCCCTCCCAATGGAAATAAAATGAAAGAAAATGATGTTGGTGTAAATTAGGACACAACAATATTAGTAGCAGAATTACATGAAGGAGAAGCAAGGAAGAAAGAAAATGTGCATCTGGGAACTTCCATCTGGGAGGTCTGGTGTTGCCAAGCCTCCCAAAGAGCATGTTCACCTGGATCTGAACTACAGCATAAAGTTCTCATGATTCATCATTGCCTCTTCCCCATGAAGAGGGCCTCAGGAAAGCCCTCTGTCATGCCCTGAGAGCTTGGAAGAGGAAGAGGAAGAAGCAGACTTACCAGTGGAAGAGAGTCAGAAGATGCTTGAAGACCAGTCAAGCTCTCCTTCTGTTCAACAGATCAGTTCAGGATCAGAACACAAAAAAGAAGCCCCCCATTCTGGGGGAATGAGGATGTTCCACCATCTGGCTCAGACTTTCTCCTTCAGACACAGTATTAGGCTGCATTCAAGGTCTTAAGTAGAGTACAGCTGAAGGACATTGTATTAAATACAGCTCAGGATCCAAACAACTCTACTTGTAAAAGGCAGGTAGGAACACCAGCTTTTAGTTGAGAACATTGTTCCTGCTCTCAGTTCTTGACATCATGCCTTTGTTCCTGATAGTTTTATGACTCCTCGTGTTCTGAACAACTTCACTGTGGATAACCCCTGAACTTTTTGCTCCATTCAATGGCATTTTTGCCATTCCAGTACTGAAACTTTGCTTCCTTCTGACCACAGCCCATGGACTCTGGACAATGAAGTTTGTTAAAGCAGGACACAGACACTTCCAGTGGTACTGGGTTAGCCCTCTTCATGTGTGAGAGAGACTATCTTGGGCAAGGATATGTCTTTTCCCTGTCTGGCCAGGTGTGTGAGAAATGTAGCCAATGCTTTCACCTTGTAGTGCCTCAGAAAGTACATAGAATAAGAGTGTAACTAAACAGAGTACCCACACTCCACAAATTCTTATATGAGAGGGTCCCATATAGCATGAAGCAAACAAAAACAAAAACAAAAACACAAAAAAACCAAGAAACAAAAACAAACCCCCCCAAAACAAAACAAAACAAAGCAAAACAAATCCTATGCCCAAGGCTAAGGAACAGCAAAAAATTCCAACTTGGCCTCTGTAGGAGACTAATGAAGCCCATGCTATAAATGCAACCTTACATAGGTTGGCAAAATCAGAATTGTGACTGGTACTGTCTTTCCAGCCAATAGGCAAACCACAACCAGCCAAAGCTAAGGTAGTCTGACTACTTGAGATTTCAAAGCTAAAACATGAGACTAGTGGTAGGTCCTTATGACTTTACAGGGACAGGCTTCTGTTTTATCACAGCAGATGTGTCCCTGTGATTTTAGAAGTGAAGAAGACAATAGTTGGGAGGCAGACTACAACTTCTTCTAGATCATCTGATTGTGGAAACAGACATTAAAGTAATGGGCCACAAAATTGGACAAAACCCAGCTAGTCATGTAATATGGTAACCCAGAACCAAGAAGAGGAAAGATAATAAAGAGTAAAACAAAAACAAACAAACAAACAAACAAACAAACAAACAAACAAAAACAGTGGGCAGGCATCAGAATGTTCCTACTAGCCATAGCATCTCAATCAATTCTGGTTAGGACTTGCATTCCATATGTTATTACACTTGGCATATGGAAAGTCCATGTCAATCCTTGGGAGGGACTTTCCCCTCAGGCTCTATATAAATGCAGACAAGAATTTAACAAGAAGAAGTCTTACAAGCTGGAACACTGGCCCTCTTCTCTTTGCCTTGTGAGACATTTAGCCTTCTCTGTCAGGAGAGCTCTGGTGCCACAAAATAACTAAGATTCCCTAGTTTTGAGCCAGGACAGTTAAAGCAGTTAGAAACAAACTGGATAATTTCTAGAGTGCATTTTAGACCTATGTATTAAAGGCACCTCAGGTATAAAATAATAAAATAAAATAAAATAAAAGCAGGTGTTCTCTTTCTAGCCATTTGCCCTGACAATGACGGATGTTAACCTGCATGGAACATGTGTCAGAGAGACTAAGAGCCTCTCGGAGGCAAGGAAGGGGAGGGGCAGCCTCATGCTGGGTGCCCCAACCCCTTCCCAAGGATGTCATTGGAGCGCCCGCCATTCCACACTCCGGGTGCTCCAATGACATCCTTCCAGGACCAGACACACTGAGCCAGAAGAGAAGCTGAAAAGGTGCACGCCACCTCTTCCAGCACCCTTTCCGTGCCTTGTGGAAGGAGCGCTAAAATAGCTCCTTCCAGGACTGGAAAAAGAGTGGATTGGGGCCGAGGCATGAGGTAGCCTCGGACCCAATCAGCAGCTTCTTGGGGTGGTCTACAGCCACCCGTCTGCAGAAGCCCTAATAGAGGTGAAAGAAATAATCCAAAGTTGAGCAGAAGCATCTTTTCAAGCATTAGTTCCAAAGGCAGAAGAATGAATGCACCAGAAGATCACACTTTCATATAGTGTGTGGGGAGAGGGTGGATAGGAGTGCTTTTACAGCAGAGATGTCAATCTGTCTAAAATCTCACACCTTGAGATTCCAGGTTGAAATAAGAGGAAGAGCCTGATGGTATGATATTTTGGTTTTAGTTTTTTTTTTTTTTTTTAAAAAATAAATCCATAAAACTATCCTTATAACATGCTGCTGGAACAGGTTTGGTGAAAAAGCCCTAAAAAGCAAGTGTATAGCTTGCAGTACTTCTTGATCTAACAAGGTCATTTGAAACTTAGGAGAGTAGAAGTGAGTGCATTTCACCAACTTTTGTCTGGTTTCCTAGTTACCACTGTTCATGGAGAGGAATGCTCTGTCTGTAGTGGTTCATGCTCTGGTAAACTCCCAATTACATTACTGTACTGATTTATACATGCCCCGTTCCTCCAAAATGAGACAGCTCTCAAATCGTGTGTTACCAAAGCTGATGTGAAGAACATATTACTTATTTTAGAAGACCAGCAGTTTTAAATTTCTGTTCTTTAAGTACTTACGTAGATATCATCGTGATTTATTTGTCCCTATATTGGGAGAAAGGTGGGATATAAGTAAATAAAATAAATATATATTTTTTTGTAACTTGCAAAAAGCAGTGAAGAAAAATACACTTTGGGCCTTTGCAAACTGCCAGAAATAGTGAAAATTGAAGCCACTTTAACTGCCCTGACTCAGTGCTAGGGAATCATGGGAACTGTATTTTATTGTGGCACCAGAGCTCTCTGACAGAGAAGGCTCAATATCTCAGGAAAAAAATACAATTCCCTTTATTCCCTAGCACTGAGCCAGGACAGTTAAAGTGGACTCAATTTGCACTATTTCTGGCAGTCTGCAAAGGCCTAACATTTGTTTCTCCTTATGCATCCATTATTATCCAATGGTCCAGCTGACTCGTTTTCAGGCTTCCAGATGCTTATGTATTTAATGAATTCTATATCTTTTGCTTTGAAGCTGTTAGAAAGACACCCCCCAACTAGTCGGGAGGGGTTTCTTGTTGCGCCATCCATATAAGGACATGGGGTGCCTGATTTGCAAAGCGCACAGGGATCTCTGTATAGTTCCTGTGCTCTTGGCCAATCATGTGTTTGTATAATATGCTGGAAATCTTGCGGTTCATATACCCTCACAAGATTTCCTGTGAGAGTTTGTTCTATATAGCTCTGCACTGCAACGTGGTGGCAGCCATTTTAGAGTTGGAACTGAGCAAGTCACTTCGCTCTGTTCTGTTCTTGGACTTTGGCATAGTGAATTTTTGGTTTTTGCTGCTTGTTCATCTTGATTATTCATTTTGCTGGCACAGTGGGAGTTGTTAATCCAAGCCTCCAGTGTTCTTTTTGGCAGAAAAGGCCAGGCGAGGCCTTCGGGCTGGTCGCCTTGGGACTAGAGGGTGGCCTGCGTATTTCCAACACTCAGTTGGCTTAACACTGGGCCGAGGAGGGTGCTGCGACAGGTTTTTCTCTGCCGGGTACGTGGACCCTGCACTCGATCTCAGGCCCAGCGGACCCCAGTTACTCCGGACTGGTATGATCAGGACATCATCGCCGGTGGGGGAGGAAATTACACTTCTCCCCCGTGGTGGGGTGTGTGAAGGCATCAATTGTCTTCGGGTGGGGTGACTAATTTAGGACCCTTGTGGACACCTTCCCCATTGTTGGTGATCGCCAGTGACGCTTCCTGGCTGTGTGCATCTCTTTTGAGACTTGGGAAAGGGTGGCCTTTGGCCTGGTTGTAGTCATCCAAAATTGGTTGATTGTTTCAAGGACCTGTGCTTACACTTACGTCGGGAACCATGCCCCACAGTAAGGCCCAATCTAAGAGGCGCACAGCCAAGGTTGCACCAGGCTCTAGTCACTCTGCTCCAAAGAGGCCCTCACAATCTGCCAGAAGAGATTATGAGATTGTTGCACAGCTAGCACAACTGGGCAAAACAGTGCAGGCCTGTGTCACAGTCTATAATCAGCTTGCCCAGAAGGGGCTTCAGACTACAGCCACCAGTCTCACTGCCAGCACTTCTGCTAACCCTGACACAGAAGTGCTGCCCCCTTGTTCTACACCTGACTCTCAGGTAATTGATGCAATATTGGGTCCTTCAGTGGTTTTGGCTGTAGAGGTTGGTCAACAAACTATAGCCAATGTTTGGGAACTCCTGAAAAGGGTCCCTGGTGTGAAAATTCAGGGTGCCACTGCCCCTGCATCTGAGCAGCCCACTGTGGCAGATTTATATAATCTCTTGCAAGGAGTGGTTCTTCCAGGTGGTGGTGCAATGGAGCAGACCTCCCAGGTGCAGAGGAGTGAACAGACAGTGGCTGCTGCATCTCTTCCTGATATCCGAGCTGTTGTGGGCCACACTTTGGGGGACTTGTGCAGTTGGCTGGCGAAGCTTCCCAGCAAGCTTCAACATCAGGTTTGTCTCCTTCTAATCCTGCACATGCTAATTGGCCTACCTCGGTATGGGCTCCAGGTGGCCAGGTTAGTCAGGGTTTGGGGGTGGAACGGCCCATCCCTGTAACTTCGGGTGCACCTGTGCAGGCACTGGAGGCTTCACAGGTGCCTGACACTAGGGTGCAGGTGGGTCAGCCAATTGCTTTGGCTAGTAACACCTCAAGGGTGTCTCCTTTGGGTGCTACTCCGTTATTATGAACTAATGCATACACTGAATGCAATCCATATGCTGGAATATCTACACCCCTTGGTTCACACCTTCCACTTTCCACTAAAGAAAAAAATTGGAAGGGAGAGTATATTGATTTATTTTCTCTTACTTTTAGGGATCCTGAGCCAAGGATCATGGTAAAGGATGGGATAGCGTTCAGCCTCCCAAAAGAGTTTCAGGCACTCAAACGCCCTAAGCTGGAGCACAATTTCATTAATTGGATCATGGGTTTTACTATTTACAGGGGAGTGATTGAGGAAAAAGAGCCCCATAGGTGTCCTGATTTTTCTAAGTATCAGGAGATCAACTGCCATCATGATGCTAGGGGTGCAGCTTGGTTACAATATGATGAACAGTTCAGAATGAGGGCTACCCAAGATCACTCCCTGTCCTGGAGGCATGTAAAATCTGAACTATGGGCAGATGTAATGGTGGGGGCCTCCCCTTCGAGCATGTGTGACAATGGGCTTGTTCCCATGGTTACTCAGCCGGGAGGGCAGAATGCAAGGCCTGGTATGGGAGAAAGGAAACATTTTGGCATATGCTGGGACTTCAACACAGGTAAGTGCAAGAGGCAGCTCTGCAGGTTTGACCACAAGTGTAATACCTGCAGGGGTGGTCACCCCAGCCCTTCCTGCAGCAGAGGTAATCAATCAGGAGTGGGAGGTGCGCCCCAGCAAGTGTCACCAGAGGGAAAAGGCTCTGTCACCAATTAAATTAGATGCAATGATGGCTTGGTTGAGGGCCTACCCAAACAAGGAGACTTCATCTTATTTATTTCATGGTTTCTATCGGGGTTTTCGCATCCCTTATACAGGTCCTAGGTACATCGTTATGCACCAAATGCTCATTCTGTGAAGGATTTGCCAGCCATTGTAAGGGATAAGCTGGCAAAAGAGGTAGCTGCTGGAAGGGTTTCAGGACCTCATGATCATCTGCCAATTTCCACCCTTCGTTTATCCCCTTTGGGTGTGGTGCCCAAGAAAGCTCCTGGGGAATTTAGGTTAATTCATAATTTATCTTACCTAAAAGGTGACTTCGGGAATGATGCCATAGATCCTGAACTTACATCTGTTAAGTACACATCTTTTGACTCAACAGTCAAGATGGTCAGAAACTTAGGCAAGGGAGTGCTCTTAGA
Organism: Phrynosoma platyrhinos; assembly: GCA_020142125.1. NCBI lineage: Eukaryota > Metazoa > Chordata > Lepidosauria > Squamata > Phrynosomatidae > Phrynosoma > Phrynosoma platyrhinos. Next base: position 79,375,844 of record JAIPUX010001880.1, read on the forward strand.
GAAGTGCTACATAAAATCCACCTTCTGGCTGCTCCCAGTACACCCAGACAACTTTGACTTGTTAGGTTTTCAGTTTGAAGGGAAGTATTATTTTGATAAAGCCATGCCAATGGGGTGCTCAATTTCTTGTTCAGCTTTTGAGACTTTTAGTACCATTCTTCATTGGTGTGCAGTCAAGAGGTCAGGTAATAAGGCTATAACTCATTACTTAGATGACTTCTTGATTGCTGGAAATCCTAATTCCTCACAATGTAGGGACACATTGGCTGACTTTCAGGAATTGATGTTGGAGTTGGGATTTCCTTTAGCTGAAGAAAATACTGAGGGTCCTGACACACAGCTCACCTTTTTGGGTATCGAGATGGACACCATTGCTGGGATTTCTCATTTACCGAATGACAAACTGGTGGCTATGAGACAGCAGGTTAGATTAATGTTGGAGAAGCAAAAAGCTACACTTCATTATTTTCAACCCCTTACAGGCTTGTTAAACTTTGCTTGTAAAGTAATAGTTCCGGGATGAGCATTCTAAGTAAAATTATATAGGGCTACTATGGGGCTGTTAGCACCGCATCATCATATTAGGATCACAAGGGGAATTCGTGAGTACTTAATGGTTTGGGAGTCCTTTTTGGAGCAATTCAATGGTACTTCATTTTGGAGATCTGAAATGCTGATGAGGGTGGACTTTCAGGTACACTCTGATGCGGCTGGTGCCCGTGGCTTTAGTGTTTACTGGAACGGCCAGTGGGCTGCAGAGGCATGGCCTCCTGCTTGGACTGAACGTGGTCTGACTAGAGACCTGACGTTTTTTGAACTTTTTCCTGTAGTTGTAGCTGTGCACCTGTGGGCAAGCCAATTTGCAAATAAGACCATCTGGTTTTGGTGCGACAACCAGGCGGTTGTTCAGGTAGTGAACTCTCAGTCCTCCAAGTCCCCCAGAGAAATGTGCTTGTTGACAGTGATGGTCATGCAGTGTTTGAATTTTAATGTTTTGTTCCAAGCTCAACATGTGCCTGGTGTACTTAACCCTTTGGTGAACGCCCTTTCTTGTTTCCAGTTTTTCAGGTTCCGGAAGCTGGCTTCCGAGGCATCAACACACCCAATGGAGGTACCAGCACTTCTATGGAGCCTTGGAGATTAGAAATTGACAGGGCGATCCTACATTTGATTGCCTCATCTACATGCAAGTCCTACCAGACAGCCTTGAATGCATTAAATCAATTTTTATTGGAAATTGGGGAGGTGGAAGGCTGGCCTATTAGGGTAGATCTGGTCCTGCATTTCATAGTTTATCTTAGGCATGCTGATCTGTCACCTGTTACCATTAGGGGCAGATTAGCTGCTCTGGCATTTTACTCCAGGGCGAGGGGATGCTTTGATCCTACCACAGACTTTAGGGTTAAGAGAGCTGTAGAAGGCTGGTCCAGAGAAGCCCCTGTAGTAAGGGACATGCACTGGCTGATAACTGGCACGGTTCTCATTAAATTATAGGAACAATTAGCCAATACGTGTTATTTGTTAGAGGAATTGGCTTTGTTTAAGGTGGTATTTGCCATCACTTTCTTTACAGCTTTGTGGATTAGTGAGATTGTTCCTGGATCTCACAATGACCAGTCTGGTAGGGCACTTCTAATTTTGGATGTTATCTTAACAGACCAGGGGATTCAGATTTGCATTAGGCGCTCAAAGACAGACCAGTTGGCAAAAGGTCAGACTATTTCCTTAGCTAAAGCGCTTAATGGGCAAATTTGCCCGGTGTTAGCAATGGCTGATTATATGAGGATTAGGCCGAAGGTGGCAGGTTATTTATTTCTCCACATATCAGGCATGCCTTTTACTCATTTTCAATTTAGGGCGGTATTGAAGGAGACATTAAGGTGAGCTAATTTGCCCCAGGCCTATTTCTCTTCTCACTCTTTCCGTATCGGTGTGGCAACGGCTGCAGCCAGACATGGTTTAAGTGAAGCCGATATTCGCCAAATTGGCCCATGGCATTCTAAGGCATTTAAGTCTTATGTTCAGCCTTCAGGGAACATCAATTCTGATTAATTATACTAATGGCTTTATTTACATTTCAGCTGGCTTTTTCCATGGCAAGATTTGGATTGTGGGCCACAGCTTAGCATTTTGGGCAGAACACCACCTACTTGAGCATCGGCATGATACTACCTTGGGGCTGGCGAACATCAGCGCTACACAATGGTTTGGTCGTAGGGGAATGCTATGGGGAGTGTCAAGGTCATATCCACAACCCTGAGTTCTAGTCATACCCCGGGTGAGAATGACTTAGTGAAAGTCCCATGTCTTCTATTGGCGAAGCAGATGGTGAAAGACCTTCAGGAAATAAGAAGGATTTTCCCTGGAGCTATTTTATTATGGACTAAGCTGCTGCCAAGGCATAGCTGGCCTGGAGCTCGCAAAGATGCTGCCATTAATAGTGCTCAACGGTGGCTAAATCATTCAGTAGCTAAACAACTATCAAGACGTGGCATCTTTATAATTGAACATTCAGGAATCAAATTGGATAGGCCTCAGCTGTACAGGGGGGATGGGGTGCACCTTTCTTTAGATGGTTCAGAGATTTATGTACAGACACTCTCCCAACATATTAAAAGAGCAGTTTGTGTGTGGGGGGGGAGAGGGGATGCCTAACTAGGCTGGCCTCCTCTTGTGGTGGGTAATGACCCCCACCACACAGGGAAATTAATTGGCTAATTAAATTTAATTGGAGTAAATTTGGCAAAAAGTTAAATTAACGGAAGTGAAGTATGCAGCTAAGTGCAAGACGTCATCAAGCAATGACGTCATATGATATAATATGACATCATTTCTGGAGGGAGGTATTTGTAATTTAGTAGTTGATATTTATTTACATACTTTGTCACATGTTGTGAAGGACCACCCACCTGGGTTGGTTACACCTTCACATACACATGTGACAAGTGTTGGGTGTTTAATTGTAAATCTTTGCAAATAGACCCTGTACAGCAAAATAAAAGTTGGGGCTTGTTTAAACCCAAAAAGAGGCATCTCGTGTCCTTTGTGCCGGTGCAAATACCCTTCTCAAAAATCTTGTTTGCATTTCTTCATTTTCCTCTTGAACAAATTTGTATACTTTTCAGAGCAGGGTATAAAAACTCAGACTGACTGAAAGAATGAATGAATTTGGGCAAGACTTCCAGTGTCTGAAGGAAGACTTTTTAGATATCTCAAATAGTTTTCTATACATTGTTCATTAGCTAATCTGATGACCTCATCTGCACTGCAGAAATAATCCAGTTTGACACCACTTTAAATGCCATGGCTAAATGCTATGAAATTCTGGGAACTGAAGTTTTGTGAGACATTTTGCCTTCTCTGTCAGAGAGGTCTGGTGCCAAAACAAACTACAATTCCCAGAATCCCATAGCATTGAGCCATGGTAGTTAAAGTGGTGTCAAACTGGATTATTTCTGCAGTGTGGATGCAGTCCCCTTGGACTTCATAGTTTTCCTGTGACCAGTGAGGTGCTGTAGCCAAGCAGCTATTAAAATGGCTTTTAGTAGCTTTCAAGCATCATGAATTTTCCTTTTCAATTTCTTTTTACAATTTCTCTCATTTTAGATTTGCTTGAATCTTCTGAATTCAAACAAGACTGTGTTCAAGTTACCTGGCACCTTACCACTTACTGTATAAATTAAATGTAATAGTATTCTGGTCATTGTTTCCAGCCAGCTGAAACATACTCAGCCAACACAATATTTTTAAAAGTAATCCAGGAAATTACAGACCTGTTAGTGTAATTTCTGTTGCAGACAATTTGGTGGAAAGTGTTATTAAATATAAAATTGTCACCCATATAGAAAGCAAATCTTTTTGAATAAAGAACTAACATAAAAAAAACCCCAACTATTCACCTTTTAGAGCTCTTTGTAGGTATCAAGAAACATATGGTTAGAAGTGATCTGGTAATTAACTACCCCTAAAATTCTGATAAAAGCCATCATCAAAAGCCCTGAAATTACCAATCATAGCATAAGAAGAGAATCATTTTTATAGGATGGGTATTGGTTAAAGAACTGTAAGCAGAGAGCAGGACTGCCTGCCTTGTTCTCCCAATGAGCGGCGGGGGGGGGGGGGGGGCAGTGGCTACAAAGTCTTCTGAATGGCACAAGATTCCACAGCAGGTTATGCCATTGGTGGGCACTTATGCAGGGGCAAGGGGCCAATTTTTACCCCCAATCCCTCATGGCCCCTCAGCATCCAAGATGCCTTGTTTTCTCTCCATTTTACCTTCCAAATAGTAACCTGAAATTACATTTCACCACTTATTGTCACTGTTTTGAGAGGGATGGGAAGCACTAAAATGCCATGCCAGAAAAGGATAGTCATGCTTTGTGGATGTGTTTTTTATTTTTTAGCCATTATTTTTCCTAAAAATTATACTTTTTTTTAAAAAAAGGAAGTGATTCAGAGGTCTTTAGGAGGACAGATAAGAAGCTTCAGAGGCTTCCTCAAGTGAAGCCCAAGGGTCACATACAACCTGTGGCCTGTATTTTCACCACTTTTGGTGTATGCCAATAAAATTTGTTAATCAAAAGCAAAGCAGCTTCATTTATATACCACTTCATATCACACTATGGGATGTCTAAGTGGTTTACAACTGTGAGCTGATTGCCCCCCAACAAGCTGGGTACTCATTTTAGTGAGCTCCGAAGGATGCAGGCCTGAGTCGAGCCTCAGCCCTGGCTGGTATTGAACTCACAACCTTGTGGTCTATGAGTGAGTGGCTGCAGTACAGGCATTTAACCACTGTGCCACCACCAGGGCAATCTTTAAGTTGCCATGCATGTACTTAGAGTCAGTGGTTTGAATGTTGAACCAAAATTCTAGGAGTCCAGAATGCCCTTTGGCCATGGAAGATCACTGGTGAACTTGACTGGGCAAGCCCCACTCTCTCAGCCTCAGAGGAAGGCAATGACAAAACCTCTCTGAAGAAATTCAGTCAAGAAAACCCTGTAACAGTATTATCTGAGGGGTGCCATAAGTCACAAATGAATTGAGGTAATGATGACTACAAAAACCTCATGCTGGTTATGGTTCAACAGATCATAGCTATTCCCCATTCCCTGAAAATGAGCCAGTAGTTGTTTTAAACATTAGAAAGCACAAAAGGTTGATATTTTTCTTTCTAGAAATTACATGGTCCTCTTGCTACTTTATCATAATTTTCAGTTTTAACATCTTCCCTAGAATGCGAAGGAGTAAAACTCTGAAATATTTATGTCAAACCCAGAGATCAAGAAGTTTAAGTGCAAAAGGCCAGCATGGAATAGGGGAAAGGGAAATAGGGAAAGACTGTATCATCCTCACAGATCTTAGGTGTACAGTCCAATGTAAAAACTACTTAGTGGCCTAGGATGTACGTCTTTTAAAAAATAAAATAGTTCTTGATCTTGCTTTTATGGCAATTGACTTAAAAGCAACAGCCATCTGTGTGTGTGTGTGTGTGTGTGTGTGTGTGTGTGTGTGTGTGTGTGTAGTTTATTGACAACCAGGAAAATAAACAGGCCAGAATCAGTAATATTAAGGCAATGATGTTTTGGAATGGAGAATAATGCATGTCTGCTTTCTCTTGGAGTAAACTGTCCACAGAATTATTGGTATCAACCCTTTCTGCATCTTTATTGTTGTTTTTAGCTGCCCTCAAATTGGTTCTAATTCATGGCAACCCTGTGGATGAGACATCTCCAAAAATCCCGATCTTCCACTGCCTTGCCCAGATCCTACAAGCCCTTGCCCATAATCTCCCAATTGAGTCTATTCTGGTTTGTGGTCTTCCTCTTTTTCTTCTACCCTCTACCTTTCTTGGCATTATTGTTTTTTCTAGTGATCCATGCTTTCTCATTATATGCCCAAAGTATGATAGCCTCAACTTGATCATCTTTGCTTCCAAGGAGAGCCCTGGCCTGATCTGTTCAAGAACCCATTTGTTTGTCTTCTTGGCTGTCCATGGTATCTTAAGTACCCTTCTCCAGCACTACATTTCAAATAAGTTAATTTTCTTTCTGTTTGCTTCCTTCACTGCCCAGCTCTTGCATCCATACATGGTAATTGGAAATTCAATGGCCTGAACAATTCTGACTTTAGTGCTCAGTTGTATGTCTTTACTCTTCAGTATCTTTTCCAGTTCTTTCATAGTTGTGTTTTTCATTCCTACTTTTCTTATTTCTTTACTATAGTCTCCATTCTGGTCAATGTTTGATCCTAGATTTGGAAATTTTTTATTTTAATTCCCTCTTTGACTAGATTGAATTTGTGTATTTTTTTTTGTGGTCATTATTTTTGTTTTCTTTATTTTTAGCAACAGATCTGCCTTTGTACTTTCATCTTTCACCTTCCTTATTAACTGTTCCAATTCCTGAATGTCTTCTGCTAATATTATGGTGTCGTCTGCTTATCTTAGGTTGTTAATGTTGCTTCCTCCTATCTTAACTCTTCCTTTTTCTGTTTTTAATTCTGCTTTTCATATGCTGTTTTCAGCATACAAGTTAAACAAGTAGGGTGATAGGATGCAGCCTTGCCCAACCCCTTTGTCTATTGGGAACCACTCTGTTCCCCAAATTCTGTTCTGACAGTGGCCTCTTGTCCTTGGTACAGATTCCTATCAGATGTAGTGGCACCCCCATGTCTTTGAGTGCATTCCATAATTTTTCATGATCTTTACAGTCAAATGCTTTGCTGTAGTATATGAAGCACATGCTGATTCTTTTTTGGGATTTTTTGGTGCACTCCATTAGCTATTGTGTATTTGCAATGTGGTCCCTAGTGCCTCTTCCTTTTCTGAAGCCTACTTGCACCACAGGAATTTCTCTCTCCATGTATGGTTAGAGTCTATGCTGCATAATTTTGAGCATTATTTTGCTTGCATATGAGATTAGTGCTATTGTTCTATAGTTGCTGCAGTCTTTTGTATCTCCTCTCTTGTGGATTGGTATGTATATCAAGCATTTCCAATCTGTTGGCCACTGCTTTATTTTCCATTTTTTTGGCATATTTCAGTTATCACTAAAGTTGCATCTGTCTGTGGGCACTGTAGCAGATCAATTGGGATATCATCTGTTCCTGGTGATGTATTTTTTCCCATTTCCTTTATTGCAGATTCCACTTCACTTAGAATTTGGGGTTCATCTTCATATGGCTCCCCATTTCAAATATCATTCATTACCTCAGCTCTTTTGTATAAATCTTCTGTTTATTGCCTCCAGTGTCTTTTTATTTCTTCTTGTTCCTGTATTATGTTCTTTTTTTCTCCATAGAGCTTTCCTGCCCTCGGTTTGGACTTGGCTTTAATTTCTCAGATTTTTTGTAGAGGTTCCTCATTCTTCCCTTTTTGTTGTTGTCTTCTATTTCCCTGCATTGGTCATTATAGTATTTCTCCATATCCCTGCGTGTCAGATGTTGGACAGTTGTGTTCATACTTCTTGCTTTGATCCTATCTACTTTTACTTTTGCTTTTCTTCTTTCTTTTATTGCATGATGTGTTTCATCTGTCATCCATTGTTTCTTATCTTTCTTTTAGGCCACTGTTAGTGTTTTCTTGCATTCATCCTTAATTATGTCTTGGGCTTCTGTCCACAGTTCTTCAGGTTACTGGTTGATTATACTCAATGTTTCAAATCTGTTTCTTACATTGTCTTTGGATTCATCTGAAAGTTAATCAGGTCATATTTTGGTATTAAAATGGTTTTCTTTAACTACTAATCTTTTATTAGGAAGAATAATCATGCAGGAACAGGGGAAATGTTTTTAAGTATTATTTTTCAACTATATTCACATAAATACATTTCCTCCAGTTATTTTACATACAGATGTTCTTTCATAACATAAAACAAGTAAATGTAGTTGTACTTCACAGTATCTCAGATGTGAGTCATCACAAATCCCATATATCTTCTTTAGAGACTTTTTTAATGTATGTCATAAATCTATACTGTGCTCTCAAAGTTTAAACCCATATTTTAATCATGGTTGCCTCTTTATTTTTGTTATTTTCTTTAATAAATATTTCTCCATATCACATTGTTACCTACACCTTACTTCCATCTATGTTTACAAAAATCATTGATTGGGAGCCACTTTTCTTCTATATCATTCATATCCTTCTGTTTAAGATAATAGATCAAACTATCCATTCCCATCAGTTCTGATAACTTCATCAATTAGTCATCAATTGATGGTATTTCATTGTTCTTCCATTTTTGTGCTAGAAGCAGACTTGCCACTGTAATAATGTATAATAGAATTCTCCAATGTTTTCTCTCTAACTGTATTTTATTCAGTATGATTTCTTAGTAGTGTATATAGATTTGCCATTTACTTCCTGCTTGGACCAAGAAGGATCTTATCAATCTCAGGGGCATCATTTCCAAATTCATCAAATTTTTGGCCTATTATGAATTTTTCTTTTAACTTCATATAAAAGAGCCAGTGCATTTTGGGGTCTAATTGAGTTAATTCATGTATTGGTTTCATTTTGAATTTGTTAGATTGTACTTTATTCAATATGTCATTGTAGGAGAGCCATCTATCTAATGACTTCCATCTTCCTAGGAATGCTTCCTCAAGTGACACCTAGAGAGGTTTCTTCCTATATGTTTTCATCTTGAAATTTTCCCAGACTTCAAGCAAGGCCTTTTTTTAACAACATGGGTATGAAATTCATAATGGACAGCAGCTTTATCATACCAGATATAAGCATGCCAACAGAATCAATTGTTGAAACATTCAATAGTCAATAATTTCAAGTTATCTAATGTAAGCCAGTCTGCAATCCACTTTCTTTTTGCCTTGTCATAGTTTTCCATTTGACCCATGTTTTCTTATTATCCCAAATAAATTTATTTAGGTCATTTTGCCATTCTTGGCATTTTTTCATTGATTAATATTGGAATACTTTGGAATAGAAAGATCATCTTTGGTAAAATTATCATCTTTATGGCTTCTATCCTTCCTGATAAGTTGTAATTTGCCCCATTTCACCAGGTCTTTCTTAATTTCTTCTCATACCGATTTATAATTATTATCAAAAGGGTCCATTTTTTTTGTCAACCAAATTCCAAGATATTTAACTTTACATTGTATCTGACAAATAGTGTTATTTTCTATCAATGTATCCTCTTTTCTTGACAAATTTTTAGTTATAATCTGTGATTTTGTTCTGTTAATTTTAAAGCCAGAGACCTTACCAAAATCTTCCATTATTTTGGAATGTTTCTCTGTTTGTTGATAGGTTCCTCTAGTCTAATGATCAAATCACGGGCAAATGCCTTGAGTTTATATTCAAAGTCTTTAATTTCCATCCCTCTTATATCTTCCCTCTGTCTTATATTGTTAGCTTTCTAACACAATTATAAAGATAGGGAACATCCCTGTCTAGTTCCTCATTTTATATCAAATGTTCTTGAACTTCTTCCATTTATAATTAATTGAGCAGTTTGTTTTTTGTATATACTTTTTATCCAGGTAATGAAATTTGCCCCCATTCCCATTCTTCTCAAAATTTTGATCATATTTCTCTAATACACATTGTTGAATCCCTTTTCCACATCAACAAAAATTAGGCCCAGCTTTTTTTTATTATTTCTTTCATAATACTCTAAGACATCTAAAATTAATCTTATATTTTCTTTCATCTCTCTTGAAGGAAGGAAACCCGATTGATCTACATTTATATATTTGAAGAGAATATGTTTTAGGCTTTCTGCTATGATGATTGCCATAATTTTATAATGAGTGTTGAAAAGGGATATAGGCCTGAAATTTGAAACTTCCTTATCATCTTTTCCTTATTTTGGAATCAATGTGATGGTGCCATTCTTCTACGTTTCTGGTATTCCATTGTTTTTATGTCATTTAATGTTCTTTAGGGTGGTATTTCTAATTCTTCCTGAAAATTTTTATAATAGCAGGCTGTGAATCCATGTGGCCCTATAGCCTTATTTACTTTTAATTTCCTTATGGTCTCCACAATCTTTTCTGTAGAGAAAGCTGCATTTAAAATTTTCTGATGTTTCTCATCAATTTGTATTCTCTCTTGTTTGTCCAAATATTCTTTTGTTAATTCCAGGTTCACTTCATCTGTATTGTATAAATGTGAGTAAAATTTGAAGAATGCTTTTTCTATATCTTTTTGCTTGTTAATTATTTTCCCATCTTTGTTAGCTATTATTAGTTTCTTTTCTTTTTCTTTTCTCAACCTATTCACCATCCACTTTCCCGATTTATTTGCACTCTCAAAATGTTGTTGCTTAATATATTCTTCTCAATCTCTATCATTAATGTCTTATTTAACTGCAAGTTCAACCACTTCAAATGTTTGGTTTTCCTGTCATTTGTTCAATCTTTGCTCAATTCAGTTTCTCCATTCAAAATCTCTTCTTCCAGCTTTTCCAGCTCTCGTTTATGTTTAAGCTTTAACTCTGTTCCTCTTTGTATCAGAACCCCTCTCATGTAGGCCTTACTTGCTTCCCAGACTGTCTTCATTGTGACATCATCCATTGTATTTTCAACAAAGTAATTCTTCATTTTTATTTTTGCCTGTTCAAGGAATTTCTGGGCCCCTCAGACACAGCTGCGGCCAGCGCGGAGAGCGAGGAGAGCACAGGCGGATACATAAAATACGCCCAAACCACCTTCTCCCAGCAAACCCGGAAGCGGGTGTGTTTGAGCCGCTGAGAGGACTCTGTAGCCCAAATTAACATCGGGCCCCTCAGACACAGCAGCGGCCAGCACAGAGAGCCAGGAGAGTGCAGGCGGATATATAAACTCCACCCAGAACACCTTCTCCCAGCAAACGCGGCAGCGGGTGTGTTTGAGCTGCTGAGAGGACTCTGTAGCCCAAATTAATATCAGGCCCCTCAGACACAGCTGCGGCCAGCGCAGAGAGCCAGGAGAGCACAGGCGGGTACATAAACTCTGCCCGGATCACCTTCTCCCAGCAAACGTGGCAACGGCGTTTCCCTGATACAACTTCAATGGGAATTGGAGGGCTGATTGAGTTACCCAGTGTTAGTGTGTCCTGTTATGATTTTAAATTATAGCACCTTACCTGAGGCCAGGAAGGAGACAAGGGCGGCCATTGGAGTCGTGCTGGGGAATGGGAGGTATGGCTGGAATGGTGGGAACCAATGTTAAAAAAGAAGGTGGGATTGCTGTCTGAAAGCTATCCCGCCTTCAGTTCCCTACGTGTCTCAGATTGGCTTGGAGAGCAGACCAACCATTCCACAGAACCTCACTCTGCTCCTCTGCAACGCCAGGTCAGTTAAAAATAAGATCCATATCATCCATGATCTTCTCCTGGATTAGGATGCCGACCTGGCTTGCTTCATGGAAACCTGGCTGGGGGAGGGTAGCGCTGCAACTTGAGCGCAGGCCCTCCCAGCTGGGTATTCCGTTAAGGAGTAGGTGAGGGGAAGTGGGTGGGGGGTGGAGTGGCTCTGGTTCATAAGAACACCTTATCCTTGACCAGGATACCTGTCCGGAACATAGTCCACTTCGAGTGTATTTACCTTAGCCTGAAGACCAGGGATAGTTTGGGGATTCTGCTAGTCTACCGACCACCCCATTGTCTAGCAGACTCCCTGCCCGAGCTGACGCAACTGGTCTCTGAGCTGTTGTTGGAGTCCCCCAGACTTTTAGTTTTGGGGAACTTCAACATCCCGCTTGAAACCAGCTTAACAGGTGCGGCTCGGGAGTTCATGGAGACCATGACAAACATAGGCCTATCCCAATTGGTCTCTGGGCCCACACATTGTGCTGGTCATATACTCGATGCGGTCTTCAGTACGGAGCAGGAATATCCGTGGTTGGAGGTGGGGGACCTATTAGAATGGTCCACCTTCGAAGGCTAATGGAGCCCTCTGGATTCCAGAAAGCCTTGGAGGGTTTACTGGTTGGGAATGCCGGTGATCCTGTCGAGGCTCTGGTTAATACTTGGAACACCGATCTTACCAGGGCTATTGACACGATCGCTCCCAAGCGTCCTTGCCAACCCGCTTCGAACCGAAGACCTTGGTTCACACCAGAGCTTAGGAAAATGAAGCGATTTGGACAACAACTAGAGCGTGAGTGGCAGAAGACTCAACTCATATCTGACAGAACTCGCCATAGGAATTTTCTTAGTTCCTATCAGGAGGCAATATGTGCAGCAAAAAAAGCATTTTCTGCTGCAGGTATTGCGTCTGCAGAGTCTCGTCTGGCGGAGCTGTTTAGGGTTGTGAGGGAGAT
>JAIPUX010001880.1:79437811-79448600 GCA_020142125.1 Phrynosoma platyrhinos
ATTCGCCTGGGTCCAAGTTGACGGGACTTTACCACCAATTATTTTATTTTATTTTATTCATTACTTTTACTAATATTGGTACCAGCTGCAAAGCAAATTTTTTATAAAATTCCACAGGGAACCCATCCAGACCGGCAGCCTTACCTGGTTTAATCCTTTTAATAGCATCTAATACTTCCTGAGTACTAATAGGCTTGTTCAGTAATTCCTTCTGAGGTGCCGAAAATGCTTCTACATTACAACTATTTAGATACTCCATGATGGTTTCATTCAGAATTTCATCTCCTTTTCTATAAAGCTGTGTATAAAAGTCGTAAACAATCTTTTTAATTTGGTCTTGTCTGTAAAGTTTTGTCCCTGATCTCTTAGACATTGTAATTTGTCTTTTGACTCTTTCTTTTCTCAATTGGTTCATTCTTTTCTAAGGTCAAGGTTTTAACTAGTTATGAACCCTTGAACTCAGTATTCTTCATGGTTCATTGTCTCTATGTGTTGCTGTTGTACCAAAGAGAGTTTCTCCCATTCATTATATTGACCACAATCTTCTCCAAATAGCCCAAATAGACATCTGCTAAATGTGAGGAAAGGTAGCTCCAGGGACAAAAAATTGAGGATGAATTCCAAACATACACACCATGAATCACTTTCAGATTCACCATTGATTCATCCCTAAATTTTATTTCCACCATCATTACAGGAACTAATGGAGCCATTAATTCCTACAGAGAATTGGGGTCAGGGAGGTTCCCTGTACTCTCTCTCTCTCTCTCTCAAACAACAACAACAACAACAACAAACAGGATGTGTTTATCTCAGTAGCCACTATGAATAGAATATACTGACACTAAAGTGACATCTCTGCCATTATCCATCTATAATTACATTTCTAATAATTTGGGAGCAGAATCAAGTGTAAGACTACCCTTTTCTTCTCATTGCAATTCTCATCACATAAATGAAGCATGGCTGCCTGCTTTTAAATAGAACTCTCAGTTGATTTCTTGCAAGATTTCTATAATGACCTTGGAGTTTAGAGTGCATCTCTGGGCTTCCACTTTGGGCAGTGACATTATGCTTTTTTCTTGCTTTCCTTCTTATTGGAAAATCAGTAGAACATCTTGTTTTGGTGAATCAAGGAAAAAAAACTCATTTACAGAAGAATCTGCCTGGTAGTTTTATCTCACTTTTGTAGGTATTCCTCCATTTGTAATTCCCAATGGTAGATATCCAGGGATAGCCATATTGGCTATGCAGTAAAATATAGCAAAATCCAATAAATAAATAAATAGTGTTAATACTTTTATGAGGCCAACCAAAAGGTGCAAAATGCATTGCACATTGTAATGGTGAATCAGTGAGGAGTGGAACTCATGTCAGTCAGGTGATGAATCCACATTGGGATTTAATCTGCAAATTGATTTAATCTGAGGTTTAGAAAAAAAACTATTCAAGGTGCTTAACCTATTCAGGGGATAAGGTTTAGCTTTAGATAGCAACTTCCCAATGTTCTCTAACACCTATGGGTAAAAAAAATCAGCCTCAGCATGCATCTTTCTGTAGCAAACCTGTAAACACCACACACTTACAGACAAAGCAAGATTACACTGGTATTATTAACCACACATTTCCTCCTAGTGAACTCACCTTCCCCTACTTCCCACCATGCATCAACCTATTAGCCAATAGCCCTTATTATTTGCCTGTCAATCTATTGGGTTCACTCTGATTGGATGCCCCTACATCCACATCCCTACCCCCTTTTGCCACCCCAGAGAGTGATTGAGGGAATTTTAACTGTACACATACACACACAACAGAGAAAGAAAAAAAGCATTTGTATTTTGTTTATCTTTTATTTATGAAAATGTGCAACCATGAGATCTCTTTCTCCTCCTTGCCTATCATGTTTGTTTTTACTGTTTTTACTCTTCCTCCCTCCAGTTCACCCCCACTCAATCAGCACTGTGTTGTACTTGTCTTCATTTCCATGAATTCCTTGTTACCTTCTTATCCATTCATTCACATCCATTCACTTGCTTGCTCATGTAGAGATTTCATACACTGCCTTTCCCCTGATCCCTCCCAATCATTTACTCACTTGGTCATGTGGAGATCTTCAAAGTATATATTGGGGGGACTGGGGGGAAAGGCAGTGTGTGAGATCTCCACAAAAATGAGCAAGTGGATATAGGTGAGGGGATCAGAGTGGGAAAGCGGGAACGTGTATGCTCCATTCACTGAAGTGAAAACAAAGATGGCACAAAGATGACATGATCAGGTGTGGGGAAGATTGGAAGGGAGAAGAATAAAAACAGTAAAAACAAACATGACACACAGGTTAGGGAAGGAGGAGGGGGTCAGACCCCTCACTACTGATTTCATGGCTGAGCAGATATTCAAGTAGAAAAGCATGATAACCTACACAAGGATTGCCAGATCAAACAGTCCCACCCACCACAAACTCTTCCCACCCTGGTCCACACTATGGAGCATAATCTACACACACACACACACAATATCTGGATTTTCTACTCAAACTTGGAGTAAGGCATGAGGCCCTGAAAAGTCTCAGATTTAGCCAAAATCATCCTGTATGCCACCTGGACTACTCATTGTGAAAACAAGGTGAGATCCTTTTATCTGGCCCATGTAGACATGTCCAAGGAATTCACCATTCCATAGACATGGAAGCCATTAGCCAACACTGCCCACTCTGGAGATTCATTTGGAAAAAATATGTGAAAAGGTTGTGTCTGAAGAGAATATGATACATGTAAGGGCTTGGGTGTTAGCTTTTTTTTTAAAAAAAAAACTGTTTGTATGTTTTACACTGCTACACCTTTATATTATTCTTTAGCTCATCATTTTTCAGCACACTGCTAGTATGTGTTGCATTTTTGTTAGCTAGCCTCCTAGCAGCAATGTAGAAAAGCAGCCTGTGAATGAGGACATTTCAATAAAAACAGTTAAAATGATGTCTGTTTATACCTTAAAATCTAAAGACAGGGAAAGAAAGAGAGAATTGTGGATTTAGGGATATTCTCTCTCCCTCCCACCCTTCATTATCTAAAGTGTCAAGTTTTCTCTCATCCTGTTGATTTGTACTGGCATTAGAGAAAGGACCTGGATGACACAGTCTAAAACTGCAATGGGAATCACTTAACTTTGCACCAGATCTTGCTGCTTGTCTATATAAAAGGGCCCCAGAAGACATTTCCTCTGAAAGATGTCTGTCTAAATAAGGCTAGTCTAGTAGTATGATTGACCAACTGATTCTCCAGATTCCCTTACACAGCTGCTGTGGTCTGTAAGACACAATTGTATTTACCACCAAATTGAGATATAAAAGAGAAGAGTATATTACTGCATTCCACCACCACCCCAGACTATGCTTAGCAATAGATTTTTCCTAGTGACAAACAATGGTATACAATAAACTGCAAATCTATTCTAGTGGCAAAATAAATATAACTATAGTGATTATTGGGATTATATAGGCTTAAAATTATTGGGGGGGGGGAGGTCCAAATGTGTATTGTGCAGTCCTATTTTATGCTTATGAGTAAAGGATGCTTCTCAGGTAAGGGCAGAAAAGTTGCAGACATTTTAAGACATTAATGACATCTGTAGGGTGCCCATAGCATCAAGCCTCTTTTTGTCAATCCTCAAGGCAAAGGAGAAAGAATCTTAGGCCAAAAGCTCTGCTTCACATGCTCATAGATTTTCATTTGTTACTTAGGATGTTATCACATGGGGGAAAATCTGCTGGTTAAACCACACAAATCCCAAACAGAAACTGGATTTGTGCCTCGCGTTTTCACACGACGTCACACAGAAACTGGACAGAAAGTGGACAGAAACTTGTGTTAACGGAGATCTTTTGAAATTCAATTGTCTGAAGGAAATGCAAATGCGAAATTAAGGTAATTTCGCATTTACCATAATGTGAAAAGCAAATGCGCATTTGGGAGCATTTCCCTGCTGTTCCCATGGTTCCAGCGAGCATTCCTCTATCTGCGCATGTGCAAGAAGATCATTTCTAGTACATTTACGGTCTTTTCTCACTTGTGTGTGAACACTAAATGCACTTACTGTAATTTCGCAATTAAGGTAATTATGTGTGAAAGCCATTTACAGAATAAAGGCTTATTTTCCGTTTATTTTTGGAATGCCTCATTTCCACTTTATTATCGCTTTCTGGCCCACGTGTGATAATGTCCTTAGTGTTTTTTGCAACTGTGGCTGATGTTTAAAACATTATTGGGGCTGCAACTTGCTACATCATCTTTGCAACACCATCAGAGCCCACTACTCCATAAAATGTGACCCTGAAATTTCAGGTACTGGAATGGTCTTGACTTGGCAACCTTATCCATCAGGATTAAAAAACAGAACAAAGCAAAGCAAAAGTTGCCTTGAATGTGTTCTGGGATACTTTCTGACTTCAATGAGTGACTTATTTTCCCTATGACTTTTCCCACCACTGACCTAGATGCATTTTCAATGAAGTATCACTCTATAAGAACAGAGTTATTTTATTCTCACACAAGCTAGAAAAGCCCATAAATAGAATCATTAGTGGTAGGTAAAATGTCCATGTGACCTACTTTTAAAAAGACAGTCCTGTATTTAAAGACACCATCTATTTGTCCAGTCCAATTCTATATAAAAATTAAGGAACCTTAAAAAGAAATACCAGCAGCATACTGTGGCCAAAAATAAATGCTAATCCCAGTTAGAGTAGACCACTGAAACAATAGCACTTACATAAATGATTTGCTATTTGGGATTTGATTTAATAGATCTCCACTAGATAAGACTAGCATTTGGGTTTAAGCCAAAATCAGCAGATAAGTCATCAGGTCACTATCTTGTATTTAAACCACAGTGTTATTTTAAAATTGCATTCACAAAAATGGTTATCATATGAAAATGTAATGCAAATCCATATCATCTTTGTTACTTTTCCTTTTTGATGATATGAATTCATAAGTGGCCACTCGATATAACAAAGTATCATATGATGCTTGAAAGTTATAGGCAAACTGGTATTGGAGGAAGCAATCTTTCAGACACCCTTTACCAAGCAACTTGATTTCTTGCTATTGCTGGTTTTGTCCTTTAAAGTCCTTAAACATTTTCAGTTACTTTCCTGCTACATTCACAAACTACTCTGAACATCACTGTACTCCCCATTTTTTATTTTCATCTGATATGTATTAGAAGAAATCAGAATAGGAATTCCCACAGTCCTAAAGTAATCACAGCTCTTTGTTATGTCCAAACATGAAGGATAATAGTTTGTATTGATAAACCAACCAACCAACTGTCTACTAATCTATCTGACAGTCTGTCTATCTTTGTTAGTTGCATAACCTGACTTTCCATAAATATCACCTATGACAGTTAACCATAAAATCCACAACAGAAAATAACCAAGTGACATAGCATAGGATAGTGAAAAAGCCACATTTTGATATTTGTTTGCCCAAACTCATTGACATAGTTGGACTCTGTAGTTTAAAAACAGGAAAAGAAGCTTTTGTACATTTCTTCAGAATAAAAATTATAAAAATCACATGGAAAATATGCTATATGAAGCCTCACAATGAGTAAGATGGCAACTAAGGGTGTACAAACTTCATTATAATATGGAATTTGACATATGATTTACATGTTGACAAAATGAATTCAGCTGAAAGCTGTACTGCATTATGATTATTCAGATACCTCTGTTGTGTACATGCATCAAAACAAACATTACTTGTGGCAATAGCACGTAGCAAGTACATTTCTATGCCATGCGATTGGAATCATGCCATTGCAATTTGGGACCTGAATATTTTATTTGAATTTTTAGTAAAGCTTTTTAAAATGACATTCTCTTTCAAGGTCATGTGAGTTGTCTTTTCAAAGGCTTGGTTTCATCTGAATGGGGAAAAATCCTTTTCAAAAAGCAAACACATGTCTTGAGTAATTCCAGCTTGTCTGCATAGATTTTTGTTTGCTGCAAGAGGACCCAGATGAAGTTCATTGACCAGAAAGGTCCACCAGTGATTTCTTCTTGCATTTTTTCCAATAGGTAAAATCTAATTTCTTGAAATCACTCCAATATGTTTAGACAAGAGATGAACTTGGATGTTCTTCCAGAATCGACATTTTGGAAATGCATGAATTTACCAGCAAAGAAAACACTCTTATACACATCTCAACTTTCATTTGATTTGTGAAAAAATATTTGTCCAAACCTTGAAAACATTATTTTATTCATAACTAATCTGATCCACTGACAAGTTATGGGTCAGTGTGGATAAGGAAGTCCCTTTGTGAGAATCAAAAAAAGACTATTTCCTTGCTGTCATGCAATTATTTATTCATGGAAATCATAGTCTTCACTTGAAGAATTCTACAAAAATTATCTTCAGAATCATATGTACAGACAATCCTGTTATTTGGGGCAAGCCAGGTGGTGACCAGGGAGAGAAACTTTGCATTGGTGACACCCTATTCATGGAATTTTCTCTGCAGGGTGATTCACACACAGATTCCAGATTTAAAACGCTGCTACAATAAACCCTGAACAATAAGTAGTTATTTTCTTTGTGTCTTAGGCGCTGTCTGCAACAGCAAAAAGAAGCAGTTTCACTCCATTTTGAATCCTACCTGTTTAAACTATGCATGTGGCCAAATTGGGAGGAAACTGGAATGAAGCTGTACTCTGGGTCTAAACACCAGAGCAAAATAACTCCTGGATTGCTCTGGATCAAGACAGAAGGAGCAAAATATAGCACTGGGATACTGTGTGGACTGTCTGTCAGTAGAGAAATGGGGGACAGGACAGGTGAGCTGCTGGCACAATTGCTGCCCATAAAATTGTTGTTGCTTGCTTGCAAATTGCTTGCACATGTGCAGGAGTGGCTATCTACCCTTTCAACCCATCACACATTCCATGCAGAAAAATGATTATAAGCTTTCCAGCAATACAATGGATTTATTAAGAACATTAACAAACTGGCCAGTCCAACTGGGGCCATGGGGAAAGAGGGGTAGGGGACATGTATGGGGGACCTCCATGATTGTGCTGTGCCAATGTGTCACTGGGTGAATTGATGTGCCATATTAGTGGCTGATTGTGTAATCAAGTGGATGATCACATGGCTGGTTGTGTGGAGTCTCAAATGATGTGGCAGTTGGGTAGGAAGAGGAAGGCAGTTGTTGGCCACTGGGAGCCCATCCATGTGCATGTTAAGTGTTTGACATGGAAGAGGGAAAAAAAAAGAATAGCATGACAGTTTCTGCCTAAAATTGCCTCATTTTGGTAAGTCCATCTGTGTAGAAGGGGAGTGATGTGGTCTGCCCAAATGTGTTTGGCCTGTTGTGGGAGTCAATGGTGTGGTCAATGGCTTCTCCCCATGAATTGAGAAATCCTGAAAGTTAACCAGCTTTTCCCTTCTGTCTACTCAGCCCCTGAGATTTTATGTATTTTAGAATATATATGTCAGAGAAGAGGGATGAATATCCCTCCAGATTGCGATTCTCACTACCTTTCCTGATTCGTTGTGCTAGGTAAAGTTGATGGAAATTGTACTTCAACAGTATCTGCAGGATCACATTTTGCATATCCCTGATACATGCATTTATAGGAAGTGTAATTATCTAAAATAACAGGGTTCTGGTTTGTAAATGGTTTTAATGTCTCATTTATTAATTTGAAAATCAGAAGAAAGAAAACATGAAATATGAATACCATAGGAACCTAACAAGTGCTTTATGTGTTACTACTTTGTTATACTACAATCTGTGAATTTGTGAATCGACAATCTTTAGGTCTAGAATCAGTTTGATTGTTCTTTTGTTATACTATAATCTGTGAAATGTGAAGTTTATGACAGATTCACCCTTCCTATGTTTATGAAGAAAGCACTTTAGTGGTCAGCAGCAACCTGTGGTCTGATAGCACCACACCACACCTATCACTGGACATTTTTACTGGGTAAAAAATGCTCAAAAGACCCACATCTGCAAATTCCTGGGCAGTGGGAATGATGTCTTGATGTTTTTGCCACCATTTAGCAATATTAGGGCCAGGATCTTTTTCAAAACAGTGAGTAAAGCACAAGTTATTTCATATTTTGAGAAAAAAAATCACACAGTCCATGGTGGAAATGTGGCAAATTTGTCGCATCCCTTCTAGTCACAGGGTATTTTTTGTATTTTTTTTTAAAAATGAAGCAGGGGAACTTGTAGGGACCACCAACATCTACATACATCTGATCAGTTTCATTTTTACCATCCTTGGGCAAAATGCACATTACACCCCTCTTGTGTTTTGGTGCTTAATTATCCAACATCCGTTTGATTTTCTTGTTCATGCCTACTGCAGGTACCATTTTCAATGTAATAGTAACACACAAGAACAGATTCAAACAAAAATGCATCAGTGATACCTTTATTGGCCAACCAAAGTGCACAATATACTAGTTGCAAGCTTTCAAAGTTCCATGGGCTTCTTCATCAGTGTAATAAGAACTTGACCTTAGGGAATTTTTAATTAGCTCAAAATTAGTTAGCAGGATCACAACCCAATGTGTAACAGAGAGGGGAGGTAGAGAACTCTCACAGAGGCAGCATTCTTCCAAAGAATTGTACTTTTATTCAGAGGTGAAAATAATTCAACAAGCAAGTACCCACATACACACAGAGGATACATGGAATATGTATGAAAGTTTCACACACAGAATAGTTACCCAGAAACCTGGCACTCCTTGTAATGAAGATGGACTCAGCTGCTTATGGACTGAAATTGCATGGAGGCAGCTGAGGGAGTCTGGTTAGGAATTTCATGGAGGGGTAAAATCCCCCCTTTCCAAAAAGACAGCTCTCAGAACATAGATTTGGAGGTCTTCAAATAGGCTGAAAAAAGCCTGAAGTGAAGACTGATTATTGTATATTAAAGGATTCTGGATAGGTTGTCTTTGAAATAGACAATTTTGAAAGAGGGGAGATGGGTTGTTGATGTTATCTCATTCTTAGCTGGACACATTCTGGCTGGTATTCATAAATCTCCTAGATGTGAATGTTCTGTTTTGCAGGTCCTATCCCTGGCCTTTTGATCTGTTAATGAATTGTTGAAGCAGACGTGACCACTCAAGTATCTCCATGATGTCCTTGCCTTAAATCCATGGTGGCTTGGGCTTTTCCAGTTTAGGGCCATGGCAAGAGACCCACAAAGGATTTTTTTAAACCAACATGCTTGTAACTTCAGGCAAGATGTTACAAATCAAACAGGAGAAAAACAATTGGAGATGTTAGTCAGATGCCTACATGTTGTTTGAGTCTTTAGTTAAGATGGTATATGGTGGGTAGGATATCTTTTTCAGGCAGACTCCTCCTCCTTCTGGACATGTGAGTATAGGGAGATTCTCAAAGTCCAGGAAATTTAAAGCCATTTGCATCTCAACAGGCACCCCTCTTTTGCAACCCAGTGAGAACAATGGCAAAGAACAATGGATTCCTCAAGAGGTCTCACTGTTTTGAGAAGAACAGAGTTATTCTAGGTCAGCTTATAGCACTAATTAATGCCTTTATAACTGAAAAAAATAATCAGTTTCATTACTAGCAATCCTTCCTCCCTCTAATCCAAAACCATGCTCTTCATGTCTCCTGTGAAAACACCCTGTGGCTTAGGTCCAGCTGATTTTGATAATAATGCAATAACATGCTTCCCACTGTATTCATTTCCACATGGGTTTCAGTTGACCATGTTTCTTTTTATCAGGATCACTACTAAGTCATAAGATAATACTACTATCCTCATCTGACTCAATTTTCTGACTTGTTTAGATGGTCACAGCATAACGAGGTTTAAAATAAGTTGAGTCAACAACTCCTGGAATGAACAAAAGTGATTGCTTCACTCCAGGAGGTAAATGATCACACAGACTATAGCAAGGTTGTCTCTAGTTCTATTTTTTAAAAAAGAAGACAGTGACCTATGTATGGCCTAAAATAACCAGCAAGGAGGTAAAGCAAAACCCTATTTTATTTTATTTTATTTTATTTTATTTTATTTTATTTTATTTTATTTTATTTTCGGGGGTGGTAGTGACTAGACAAAAACTGCCTTTGGTTAATTATCTCAGTTTGGCTTATACACAAGCTCACTTTAACTCAAATGTGACATCCAGCTGGTTGAAAAGCAGACTGTGTTGGTTCTTTCATTGAAACATCTAAAGGGTATTGTGTAATAACACCCTTTGCAAGGTGGGCCATGGATTAGCTGGATTCTTGTTGCAGAGGATGAAAGAAAGACATCCTGATATCATGAACAGAATCAAAACACTTGAGGAAACCTTAAGATTCCTTTGCTTTCCTCCCTCAAACCCCTGCTTCCCACTGTGAAGCCAACATAGGATTTGCTTTAGTTAACATATTTGAGGAGACATATTTTGTTGAAATGATAGTGATTATAAGATCTTTGATCACAGTGCACTCTTTCAAGTTTCCAGATCAGAAAAGTTGTCAGTCTTTTCCAAACATTATACTGACACTGTACCGAAATAAATAGCCAATCTATGTGAATCCTACAATAATGTGAATTCTGGAATTGCAGAGACTACAATAAGTTGCAGGCTGCCACATCTTGAAATATTAATTTTAAAGGTGTTAAGGTTGCTTAAAATAGCTGTGCAAAATCATGTAAAATTTCACAGGTATGCATGAGGTTGTTGAAAATGTGGCATTTTCTTTTTTTTTAATTTATATTTTATTAACATATACTATTCAAACA
>JAIPUX010001880.1:79473701-79484794 GCA_020142125.1 Phrynosoma platyrhinos
TTATTATTATTATTATTATTATTATTATTATTATTATTATTCCCAAGGATTAACACATTTTCCTTTTAACAGAAGAATTTTCTCTGAGCTACATTCCCCAGCAGTCAGAGTTGTGAATTAAACTTGTATTCACCTGCCAAGGACCAGCCACAAAGCAAAGGTACCCAAATGCAAGATAGCTTAGCAAGATTTGTGGCATGCTGTGGCTAACAGATGCCTATGTTGAGAAATACTTGGCTCTGCATCTTAAACAGATTTCATACATATTTAACATCTATATTTTTACTCAGATGAATTTCATAAACACAAAAACAACAAAATCCTATGTTCTTTTAACTCCCATGCCATTGATCATAGAATTTGCTTATGTAAATTCTCAACCATTTCATCATAAAACATTGCATGCATTAATTTCTCATGCAAGTAAAGTGATGCCTAAAATTTTACAACAAAGACTCTTGCCATATGAAGTGAGAATGGCCAGATAACTAGGAAGGGTTTAGGAAAGGAAGAGACACTAGAGATCATATAGCAAACATATACTGGATAATAGAACATACTACGGAGTTTCAAAAGAAGATCTGGCTGTGCTTTGTAGACTATAGCAAAGCATTTGATTGCATAGATCATGAGAAACTACATATCTCTCTAAAAGAAATGGATGTGCTACAACATCTGATTGTTCTGATGTGTAACCTGTACTCTGGACATGAGGCTACTGTTAGGACAGAATAAGGAAAAATGGAATGGTTTCCAATTGGAAAGTGGATCAGGCAAGGATGCATTCTAAGAACATCATACAAAAAGCAGGATTGGATTCAGAAGAAGTCAAGGCAAAAAGTGAAAAGGCAAAGACTGAACATTAAGAAAATAAAAATTATGACTACAGACAAACTACATAATTTTAGTAGATGATGGAGAGGTTGAAATATTTCAAGATTTTTCATACTTGAACTCAATCATCAAGTAGAGTGGAGACTGCAGCCTAGATATCAGAAGAAGACAAGGACTTGGAAGGGCAGCTATAAAGAAACTGGAGAAGATCCTAGAATGTAAAGATATTAGATTGACCATGCCATCATTAGGATTGCCCGTGCCATTGCATTTTCCATTTCTATGTATGGTTATGAAAGCTGGACAGTGAAGAAACCTGATAAAAAAAAGTCAACTCACTTGAGATGTTGTACTGAAGAAGAGTTCTGAGAATACTGTGGACTGCTAAAAAGATTAATGGATGGGTACTAGAGCAGATCAGGCTCAAATTCTCCCTGGAAGCAAAAATGACTAAACTGAGGTTGTCATATTTTGGTCATATCATATGAAGAAAGGACTCACTAGAAAAGACTATAATGCTTGCTTATGTGGAGTGCAATAGGAAAAGAGGAAGAGTGCATTCCAGATCGATAGACTCAATAAACAACATCATGGCCATGAGTCTTCAGGACCTGAGCAGGGTGGTTGAGGATAGGGTGACTTGGACATCTCTCATTCATAGGGTCACCATGGGTTGAAGTTGACTCAAAGGCAGTTAACTACAACAACAAATGAAGTGTGATCCAGAATCACGTATATAGATGATTTAAAATTAGACAAACAGCACTTCTTGAAAACTGTGTTCTGGATCCTGGGAGATGCAGTTAATCTCTCTATATATCTAATCATATCTATATATTTTTCTATGTCTTTTTTCTTTTATCAACACACACACACACACACACATATTGGAGTAATTTGCAAACATAACCCCATAGTTCACTTAATAAGCGAAATGTTTCCACTTCTTCCCTCCTCATTTGCTTAAAATAGAAGTGAGCTTGTATCTAAGCTGGCAGTTTGGAACACTCCATCAGCAACATTCTTATGTGATGGATGAATTACATAAATACACACATGCACACACACATATATATGTACACATATAGAGAGTACCCCTAGCTGGATTGTAAGCAATGAAAATTGAAATGTGTAAAGACAAGTGATACCAGTATTCACAGAACATTTGATTATAACAAATATTTTGGCATTAGTTATGCCAACTAACATATTGAATGTGGTCTTGATTCACATCTATGTATATAGATTGAACTTGTAAAAGGAACTATTCAAGGTGCTGGACCTATTCTGAAGATAGGCTTTAGCACTTTGCCATTAAAGTTCAAACTAAAGCCCAGTTTGATGCACTATAATACTAAAATGGAATCTATCATTTGCCCTTGCTCTTAAACTATGTTGGATTTTTATAGCTGAAAAGGCTCCTCTCGTCATCTCTCTCTCTCTCTCTCTCTGTACAAGAATTAGGACCATCTTTTAGATTGACTATTTCATTCATATATAGAGAAAGATAGCCAGGGTGGCATAGTGGTTTCAGTGTTGGACTACAACTCTGGAGATCAGGATTCAATTACCAGCATGGCCATGAAACCCATTTGGTAACCTTGGGCGAGTCCCATGCTCTCAGCCTCAGGGGAAGGCAATGGCAAAGCTCCTCTGAACAAATCTTGCCAAGAAAACTCTGTGGTAGGTTCATTTTACAGTTGCTTTAAATTGGAAATTATTTGAAGGCCCACAACAACAACAATCTTAAGTGGGTGCTATTTTGCTCCTAGATTTAAAATCCTTTTTCTTTTTCATTTTGATTATGATGGTTCTGACTATTGGTGTGTCAGTTCACACATTTTGCCTTATTGTTGTATTTTTGTTCAAATATAATCACTTTTCCCTCACTCTTCTCACTTCAAACAAATAGGAGATTATTATAAAGCTTCTAATTTTTTTAACTTAGTCAGATATATTAGATGACTGTGGCTTTCTTCAATTATTTTTACAAATGTTCCAGCCCCCTTCTTGACTTTTAGGACTAGGAAGTTGGTAGAAATGTTTAAATTCTTTTTTTGAAAAGAATGTTGTATGAGCATTTAGGTATGTGTGTGATTCATATGTGAAAGGAATAGAATAAGAATGAGTATGAGTATGAGTATGAGTATGACACTACTTAATGAATTCCAGTCCAAACCAGGCAGGGGGAGGGAGGGACACAAAAGAAGAGGACATTTACTGTAAGAAAGAAAAGTTTATACAATACCCCCTTTGTTGTGATCATTGGGCAATTTCTTATGATGGTAAATAGAAAAGGAACCAAATGATGGATGTAATGACATCACAGTGAAACCTAAAATCAGATTGAGCTCCTTGAAAATGTCACTTGCAGCAAGCAAGTATGAGGGGAAGCAGACATTTTTTTCCTGTGAGCTTTCCCTTTGGTCTTCAATTGAATATTAATACCAATTAACTTTACAAAAGTCATGTCCCTGGAAGAGAAGTCTCTCTTAGAATTAAAAACTGTTAAAATGGATTTATTGATATGGATCTACACAGCTGGCCCAATTTTCAAACTTTCTTTCATGCTGTGGTTATGGAGACAGTTATGATGAGCACTCACATTTCAAAATTTGTTAGCAAACCATATACATCTGAGCAATGAGATCAGTATTCATAGTCAATATTCACATATCACTGGATGTATATTATCCAAATAATCAGAAAAAAATAAATACAATAGTGACTTGCACAGCTCCTTAGTGGGTAGCATATCTTAAATAATGTAAGATCATTGTTGTCCATTATTGGATGTTGCTATCTAATACTAGATTAGAGCTACATGATGAGAAACATGAGTGTTACTATTCTAAAAGCAAGAAGTGGCAAAACAATTTAGAATGTTTCCCTACCATTCACATTCTCCATTAAGCAATGAATGCAATTGCTGCCTTCTCAATGCCCCTATCAACAAAAAAAGCTTTGAAGCTTTAACATGTATAGATATATAATGCAGTAAAGAGTATTTGTCTAAAACTGGGAAAATCCTAGTCAAATGCTTATTCAGTCATGAAACACACTGGGTTATCATGGGCCAGTTACATCTCTCAACATTGCCTATCAGGTGAAAAAACAAAGATAGACGGAAACCCACATACTTTATGATATTTTTGAAGTAATGGTGCCATATTCATTTATTACATTTCTTTTCTACCTCTCCTCTCTAGATGGCAACTTCTTCTTTTCTAGTATCTCAAAGTCTGTGATACTCCCCCCATTTATATTCTCACAACAGCCCTCTTGGGTAGGTTAAGATAAGAGAGGTAACTGGACCAAGACTACCTGGTAGGCTTCATGGCTGAGTAGGGATTTGAATGTAGATCTATGATTCTAACCCCTACACCATTAAGTAAATGAAATATATGTGATGCATTGTAGTATCAATTCTGAAATGTACAACTTTTGAATAATTATTTCCCTGCTACATAAAGCACTGATCCCCCCCCCCCTTTGAGTTCTTTGTCCACCAGCCTGTGAGCCTTTGTGGACTAGGAAGCAATAAAGAAATAACTTAAATAAATATTTAGATAAATACTAGATAATACCAGATAATAGATAAATACTAGACAAAAGTCTAATTAGATAAATACTAGACAAGAGTTAGATAAATACTAGACAATATGGTGAGTGGCAATGGAAACATAGGGGGGTTGCAGACTGCCTGAAATAGTGTGAATTCAGTCCACTTTTAGGGTTAGGGTTAGAGTTAGGGAACCATGGGAACTGTATTTTATTGTGGCACCAGAGTTGTCTGACAGAGAAGGCTCAATGTCTCAGGAAAATAACAGTTCCCATGATTCCCTAGCACTAACCCTAACCCTAAAAGTGGACTGAATTCACACTATTTCTGGCAGTCTGCAACCCCCCATAGTTAAACAACAAGGTTTGATTCAAAAGTAACACTTTGTGGATTTTTATATCTTCCCTGGTGTGTAGTAGACTAACCTTTCAATCCTAAATTATGAAACCCAGTGTTATGACAAAGAAGATTTTCACATTCAAGGTTATTTATTTTTCCTTTGGGGATTCTAACTCAGTGTTTTTTCATTGTGCCCTTCAATTTATTTCAAAAGTTAATTTCATAGATAGGTACCATGTCCTGCTGTGCATGCTTATTACACTAATATAATATCCAAAGATCATAGAATCACATCCAGAACATATGCATTTCTTGGTATCATTTCAAGGAAAACAAACAGAAAAGTCCTTCCTTTGTCTCTTTACTTATGCATTTGTCTGTCATTTAAAATATTAGATTTAATATTTCTTTCTACCTCATTAGAAGGTGAAATAATCTATGAAACGGCATATATTAAAAACCCATTCTCAAAATTAGATTTTTTTTTTTAAAAAAAGCTTGCCAATGTAACTTGTACCTGTTAGCAAGGCTACATATGTGGGTTTACTGCCAAATTAATGGCTGGCTACTCGGCAGTCTCCAAAAAGAGGCTGTTAAGATCTAATTAAAGGTAAAAATCAAGACTTCCAGAGCTGTCTTTTACAAATTAAATGTCCTCTTTTATGTGGTGCAGAGGTGCCAGCATTATTATAAAGAGTAATTAGAGCATTTTACAACATCCTTGTAACAAGGAGGAAGCAATATTGTGAGTACCTCTAAAAAAACTTAAGCATCTTGAGCACACAGGGCTTCCCTTTTAAAGATGCCTGAAGCATTCACCTGCTGTTGAAAGAGGCTGTATTTTAGTGTCTTTTAAGGAGAAAAAAAGGCAATTGAGGGTACTAAATGCTTACCTAGTTGAGAAATAATAGCCCTCTTCAAAAACCTTATAAAGTGGTTGTTAGACAAGTACAAAGTATTCCAATGTATGGCAGTTAACAGAATATTAGATCAGAATCCTATTGGAGTGATACATCAGTGAAAGTGGAATCATAGTGCTCTGACTAGTTTGGAAGGTCCTGCAGAACAGGAATTGGAAAGGCCCAGAAGGTGTCTGTTATTTTGTTGATGCTTTGGTCAGTCCAGGTAAGTATACCACTAGAACATTGTATTCTATTGGTGCTGAACAGGATTTCATCTTTTGTCTAAGCTACTTTCTGTAGTAAGTCCAAAATGGAATTCATTTTTAGGTGGATTTTTACATAGTCTGATTGTTTTAATTTTAATAATCTATTTGCACTGGTCGGTGGTGGGTATGACTCTCCTAAAATGCCAGAAAACCAAACCAAACCAAAATACATATAAATACACAGCTACAAAACATATAGTTTGAATCAATAGAATTGCAAAAAACATGATTATGGAAAAAATTGATGAACTAAAAAGCAAGGCTACTAAGCATCTAAATATATGCAAAACATGAATGGATACAAAGACATGAACTTCACATTATGTACAAACAAGGTAAGCCATAATCAATGTATTATAAAAACACTGTGTAAAATGATTGAACATCATTAAACAGCAAATTAAACATCAAATGCCTACAAAACATAGATAAGGGCTGCATTCACATTGCAGAAATGACCCAGGTTGACACCACTTTAATTGCCATGTCTCAATGCTATGGAATTCTTAGAACTGTTGTTTGTCTTGGCACAGAGCACTTTCACAGGGAGGGTTAACTACAAAACTACAATTCCCAGAATTCAATAGCATTTAGCCATAGCAGTTAAAGTGGTGTCAACCTAGGTCATTTCTGAAGTGTGGATAAAGAGTTGGAAAAATAGCATGGGGAACAGAATTAAATTAGCCCCCTTCTAGTGAGCAGTTACAATCCAGTTGGGAGCACCTCAGCACCTTCTTTTAATTCAAAGATACAACATTGGAGGTATAAGGATCTCCTGAATTCTTTTCTCATTTGGTCCTAATATATTGTATTTAGAAATACAGTACATACCCTACAGAAATCCCATATCCATCAATATCCCCTTTTTGGTGACCCTGTTCCAAGCAACAGACATTCCTAGATTCCAATTTATGTCATACATCTACAACAATTGAATCAGCTTGTAAGCATCAATTGTCATTTATGAACTCTTTCATATACTTTTTGAAATTCACAATTTTGGAAATTGTGAAACTGCATTATGCTCACAGTACATAGGGTAATTCAAATGCCATGAGTGTGTTGTAGGCTTTTAAGATTTGTTCCTAGATACTGTGTCTAGATAAGTGATGGAGGTCTTAATCTGCACCTGCTGTAAAGCTAATTTAAAATGTTATTCAAAGTGGAAAATTGTTCCAAAAAAAGTACTTTCTTTAAATTGAGACTAACAGTCTGAATTGGAAATTTATTTTTCTTTGGTTACTAATATAAGAAACAACTATTGAAGCTATAAAATGCTCAAGAACATTAGTAGAAAACTGCATATTCAATCCTTGAAGGCTTTTATCAAGAAGCAAAGACAAGCATAATTTCTTTCAGGCCTGGGTTCAGAAAACTGCAAAAAGGTAATGCAGGAGATGTTCCACTGGGAGGGCCAACATGCTGATAATTGGCTACTATTGGTCAGTAGATCAATAACACCAAGTTAGGAGGACTGCCCAAAGTGCTAATAAATTGTTCAGAAGAAGTACTTGGATATTTGCAAGTCACTCAATATATGAACAGTTCCAGATGTTGCAGACTGGAACTCTATAGATTAGAATTTAATGTACTCACTCCCCCCCCCCCAACTTTTTGAATAACTTCCATGATTTACCTTTTTGAACCACTATATATGCAAGACATTTTGCTTCACACTGACCTCCCCAGTTAACATAAAAGGCAATATTAATAGCACACTTAAATGGAGACTAATTTTTGCCCAACGTGGGATGGCAATTCCTGGAAATGGAGTAGGAGATGCACCGTATGTAGAAAAGATAATGATTTCTTCTTTCACTGAATACCATAAACCACAAGGATTATATTTTGCATGGATGAATTACCCATCCCAGTAATAATGTTTAGGAAGTATGAGTATGTCTTTCCTTCATGAGCTGGCCTGCCACTGGAATCCATAAAGTGAAAAAAACTGATTTATGGATTGCTCCAGTTGTCAGCTCAGTTTGTGCCAACTCATTTCTTAATTATTCTAGTAGGATTAAATGTTTGGCCTCCATAGGGCCAGTGATGTAGACTCAAGTAGATTGACATGGATTCAAGTTGCTTCAGTGGAGATTATCACATGCAATATCCCCAATGAGGAATGTCAAATGTATTAGGCATTGGGCTTGAGGTAGAGGGATCCTTCTAAAGCTTCGAAAGCCATCTGAAGCTCAATGCCTAACACATTTGATATTCCCCTCCAGGAAGCATGTCTCACGCTTTGGGGGTGGAGCTTGCCTGTTGCTTGAAGTGAATGATTCCAACAACTCAGTCACAAAAATTATACAAGTTGTGAGTTAGGTCAAGCCAGTACATCATTTATTCTGAGTCACATGCAAGTTGAGACCCTAGAGATTATCATACACATTATTTTACCACACTTGAAGACTAGCACTATACTAGAGCTATTGTGATCTTATTAATTTTTTTTTACATCAAAGGCAAGGTGCTAGCATTTGATGGGGAGGGGGAAGACATAGTGGTTTGAATATTGGACTAGATTCTGGGGCTTGATTACCTGTTTAGTCATAAAACCCACTGAGTGGCCTTGGACAAGTCACATGCTCTCAGCCTCAGGAGAAGGCAATGACAAACCTTTTCTGAACTATTACCAATGATAAGTTCCCATGATAGGTTCACCTTAGGGCTGCCATAAGCCAGAAAGGACTTGAAGGCACACAACTACAACTACAACAACTATTCAAATATCACATGGGTAATCTTTTATGTATATATTGATATTCCTTACATACCTCCCAGTTAGACTGCTGTAATGCACTCTATAAATGTGGGACTGCCCTTGAAAAGTGGTTGGAAGCTGCAGCTAGTGCAATATGCAGCAGCCAGACTAATGTCAGATATGCATTTTAGAGAACATATAACATCAGTCCTGCAAGAACTACAGCTTTCCAAATTTGCTTTCAATTCAGTTCAAGGTGTTGGTGTTGACCTACAGTGTCCTACATGAGTTGTAGCCAAAATGTCTAAAAGATTGTCTCCTCCTATATGAGCCAGAAAAGGCTTGTTCCTGTGCAGAAAATAGTTTTGTTTTGTTTTTGTTTTTTTAAAAAAAACCCATGCAAATGTTGCACATAATAAATCCTGAATTGCAAATAATCTTTGAATATTGCAGTTTTCACAAACTCTCACAGAGGTAAATTTGCTAAATTTATGACTTCTTTCTTTCAAGAAGGAGATCCCCTGATGAGTCGGGAGGGGTTTATTGTTGCACCGGCCATATAAGGACATGAGAGCCCTGATTGGGCAAGAGCTCAGGGACCACTAGGTAACTGCGGGCTTGGCCCAATCATGTTGCTTCCCTGAGTTAAGGAAGTCTCGCGGTGATTGTACTCTCGCAAGACTTCCTCCGAGAGTTTGTCCTTTATAGCTCTGCACTGCCATGTGGTGGCAGCAATTTTAGAGATTGAACTGAGTGAGTCACTTGCGTTTTTTGCTTGGTGTTGGCTTTTGCTGCAATTGGCTCTTGCTGATTATTTATTTCATTTTCTTCATGGAGGGAGTTCTTAATTTGAGTCTCCCTGCGTATTTGTTGTGGAATAGGCTGAGTGAGGTCTTCAGGCTAGTCCCCTTGGGCCTGAAAGGGCCTCCGCATCTCCAACACTTGGAGGGGTGCTCTACTGAGGCGGGTGCTGTGGCAGACATCCTCTCTGCCAGGTGTGTGGACCCGGCACTTGATCTCAGGCCCAGCTACCCCTGTCTGGTAAGGTCGGGACCCCATCGCTGGTTTGGGAGGGTTTTTACACTTCTCTCCAGTGGTGAGTGTGGGAAAGCAATAATTGTCTTTGGGCAGGGTGCCTAATAGGACCCTTGGTGGACACCTTCCCCCCTGGTTGGTTGTTTGCCAGTGACGCTTCCTGGCTATCTGCGTCTCTTGTTGAGACTTGGGGAAGGGTGGCCTTTGGCCTGGTGGTAATCATCCAAGGTTGGGTGATTGTTTATAGGACCCGTGTTGCACTCACTGAGGGGAGTCATGACCCGCAGTAAGGCCCAATCTAAGAGGCGCACAGCTTCAGCTGTGCCTGGCTCTAGTCACTCTGCTTTGAAGAGGCCTTCTCAGTCTACCAGCAGAGATGCCGAGATTGCTGCTCAGCTAGCACAATTGGGCAAGACAGTACAGGCCTCTGTTGTGGTCTGTAACCAACATGCCCAGAAGGGGTACAGGCTACAGCTGCCAGCACTATTGCCATCACTTCTGGTAACCCTGACACAGAAGTGCTGCTTCCTCCTTCTGCACCTGACTCTCAGGTAACTGCTGCTACACCAGGTCCTTCCATGGTTTCGGCTATAATGGCTGGGCAACTCACTATAGCCGATGCATGGGAACTCCTGAAAAGGGTTCCTGGTGTGGAGATTCAGGGTGCTGGTGCCCCTGTTTCTGAGCAGCCCACTGTGGCAGATTTATATAACCTCTTGTGAGGAGGGGTTCTTCCAGGTATTGGTGCAGTGGAGCAAACCCATGTTGCACAGAGGAGAGATCAGGCAGCTGGTGCGTTGTCTCTACACGACACCCGGGCTGTTGCAGGGCCACACTTTGGGGGACCTGTGCAGTTGGCTGGTGATGCTTCCTAGCAAGCTTCGTTATCAGGTTTGTCTCCTACTAATCCGTCACAGGCAAATTGGCCTACCTCGGTATGAGCTCCAGATGGCCAGGTTAACCAGGGTGTGGGTTTGGAATGCCCCATCCCTGCAGCTTCGGGTGCACCTGTGCAGGCACCTGCGGTTTCACAGGTGCCTGACCCTAGGGTGCAGGTTGGTCAGCCAATTGCTTTGGCTAGCAACACCTCTGTGGTGTCTCCCTTGGGGTATCCTGTGCTATCAGGAGTAAATTTGCATTCTCAAGCCATTCCATATGCTGGAATGTCTACACCCCTTAGCTCACACCTTCCTCTTTCCACTAAAGAAAGAATATGGGAGGGAGATTATATCGATTTATTTTCTCTTACTTTTAGGGATCCTGAACTAAGGATCATGGAAAAGGATGGGATTGTGTTCAGCCATCCAAAAGAGTTTCAGGTGCTCAAATGTCCTAAGCTGGAGCGTAATTTTGTGAATTGGATTATGGGTTTCAATATATACAGGGGAGTTATAAAGGAGAAAGAGCCTCTTAGAATCATAGAATCATAGAATCATAGAGTTGGAAGAGAC
>JAIPUX010001880.1:79488565-79520781 GCA_020142125.1 Phrynosoma platyrhinos
GTCCTGGAGACATGTTCAGTCTGAGTTGTGGGCTGATGTTATGGTGGGTGCCTTGCCTTCGAGCAGGTGTGTCAATGGGTATGTCCGAATGGTTACCATGCCGAGAGGGCCGAATGCGAGGCCTGCCATGGGAGAGAGAAGGCAATTTGGCATATGTCAGGATTTTAATGCTGGCAAATGCAAGAGGCAACCCTGCAGGTTTGAGCATAAATGCAACACCTGTGGAGGTGGTCACTACGGAGCTTCCTGCAATAGAGGCAAGTGGCCAGGAGTTGCTACTTCCCCCCGGCCAGCTTCGCCTGGAGGAAAAGGCCCCGTCACCAAATGTTAGATACCATGGTGGCATGGCTAAAGATTTATCCTAATAAAAATGCTGCTTTGTATTTATTTCATGGTTTTTCCTTAGGTTTTCGTATCCCTTGTACA
Organism: Phrynosoma platyrhinos; assembly: GCA_020142125.1. Lineage (NCBI taxonomy): Eukaryota > Metazoa > Chordata > Lepidosauria > Squamata > Phrynosomatidae > Phrynosoma > Phrynosoma platyrhinos. Next base: position 79,488,992 of record JAIPUX010001880.1, read on the forward strand.
GGTTCTAGGGTTCATCGTTTTACGCCCAATACTCATTCTGTAAGGGAACTGCCAAACATTGTGAGGGAGAAATTGGCAAAACAAATAGCTGCGGGAAGGATTTTGGGGCCGCATGATCAGTTGCCTATTCCCACCCTCTGTCTATCCCCTTTGGGTGTGGTGCCTAAAAAGCTCCTGGGGAATTCAGGTTGATACATAATTTATCATATCCCAAGGATGACTCTGTGAATGATGCTATAGATCCCGGGCTTGCCTCTGTTAAGCATGCATCATTCAACTCAGCAGTTAAGATGATTAGGACTTTAGGCAAGGGAGCCCTCTTAGCAAAATGTGATATTAAGTCTGCCATTAGGCTCCTTCCTGTTCACCTGATGATTTTGACTTACTGGGTTTTCAATTTGAAGGAAAGTACTTCTTTGCCAATGGGATGCTCAATTTCTTGTTCTGCTTTCGAGACATTCAGTACTTTTCTTCATTGGTGTGCAGTTAAATGGACTGGCAATAGAGACATAACACATTATTCTTCTTCCCAATGTAAGGATTCCTTAGCCCAATTTCAGAAATTAATGTATGAGTTGGGTGTGCCCTTAGCAGAGGAAAAGACTGAGGGGCCAGATACTCGACTTACCTTTTTGGGTATCGAGATTGATACCATAGATGAGATTTCATGCTTACCAAATGATAAATTGGTGGCTATAAGGCAGCAGGTTAGTGCTATGTTGGGGAAACAAAAAGCTACACTTCTTGAATTTCAATCCCTTACAAGACTCTTGAACTTCGCCTGTAGGATTGTAGTGCCAGGATGTGCATTTTGTGCTAGATTATACAAGGCTACTGCAGGTATCGTGGTGCAGCACCATCACATCAGAATCACAAAGGTTATTTGTGAGGATTTGAAGGTTTGAGACACCGTCTTGGATCAATTTAATGGCACATTGTTTTGGAGATCTGAAATGCTGCTGAGAGCAGATTTTCATGTGCATTCTGATGCTGGTAGTGCTCATGGTTTTGGGGTTTATTGGAATGGCGAGTGGGCTGCAGAGGTGTGGCCTTCTGCTTGGGTTGAAAGTGGTCTAACCAGAGACTTAACTTTTTTGAGCTTTTTCCCATAGTGGTGGCTGTCCACTTATGGGCAAACCAGTCTGATAACAGGACTGTCTGGTTTTAGTGTGACAAGTCAGTGGTTCAAGTGGTGAATAATCAGTCCTCTAAGTCTCCTAGAGTTATTGGCTTAATAAGGGCGATGGTCATGTAATGCTTGAATTAAATGTGTTATTCAAAGCTCAACATGTTCCTGGTGTACTTAACTCTTTGACAGACGGCCTTTCTCATTTTCAGTTCTCCAGGTTCCCGCAGCTGGCTCCTGAGGCGTCGACACGCACGTTGGAGGTACCAGCTTTGCTATGGAACCTTGGAGATTAGAAATTCACAGGGCAATCTTGAATTCCATCGCCCCATCTACACACTAGTCCCATCAAACCGCTTTAAATTCCATTAATCAATTTTTTTTGGAAATTGGGGTGTATCAAAATTGGCCGATCAGGGTTGACCTGATCTTACATTTTATAGTTTATCTTAGATAGGCAGGCCTTTCACCTGTCACCATTAGGGGCAGGTTGGCAGCCCTGGCATTTCACTCCAGGGCAAGGGGTTATTTTGATCCAACCACAGACTTTAGGGTCAAAAGAGCTGTGGAAGGTTGGTCTAGGGAATCCCCGGTAAGAAAAGACTCGCGAAGACCAATAACAGGCCCAGCCTGGCTAAATTATGTCATCAATTAGCTGAGACATGTAACTCATCTGGGGAAGAGGCTTTATTTAAGGTGGTATTCGCTTTAGCCTTCTTTGCTGCATTAAGAATTAGTGAGATTGTGCCAGGATCATGTAATAATCAATCTGGCAGGGCTCTTTTGTTTTCTGACATATTATTAATGGATCAAGGGATTCAGATTTGTCTTAAGTGCTCCAAGACTGATTAGATAGCAAAGGGTCAGTCTATTTTCTTAGCAAAAGTGCCTCTTGGGCAGATTTGCCCGGTAATAGCAATGGTCAACTATTTGAAGATTAGGCCCAAAGTGGTGGGCTATCTTTTCATTCATCTGTCTGGTTTACCCTTAACTCAATTTCAATTTAGGGCAGTTTTGAAGGAGACACTAAGGCGGGCTAAATTGTCCCAGGCTTGATTTTCTTCGCACTCCTTTCATATTGGGGCAGCAACAGCTGCAGCCACTCATGGTTTGAGTGAAGCTGATATTTGCAGAATTGGCCGGTGGTGTTCCCGAGCATTTAAGTCATATATCAGGCCTTCAGGGAATGTGACTCCTGATCAGCTACACTATTTTGTTTTGTTTCTTTTCAGCTGGTTTTTACCGTGGTTCAATTTGGATTGTGGGCCATAGTTTGGTCTTCTGGGCGGAATGCGAACTTATGGAGCACAAACGCAATTCCATTCTGGGAGTTTCCCACATTGGACCCACCATGTGGTTTGCACAAAGGGGCATGATGTGGGGAGCGCTCCTACTATGGAGCATGCAATTGGCATGATCGTGTCCGCAACCCCAGGTGATACACCTGGGAAAAAATGATTTAGTTTAGACTCCATGTTTACAGCTGGCAAAGCAGATTGTAAGGGATTTGCAAGAAATCCAAAAGATATTCTCAGGTGCTGTAATACTTTGGTCTAAGCTATTGCCACTGCGTAGCTGGCCTCGAGCCCAAAAAGATGTGGCAATCAACAATGCTTGTGGCTGGTTGAATCGCTATGTTGCTAAGCAGCTCTCTAAAATGGATATTTTCATGATGGAACATGGAATCAAACTTGATTGGCCATAGCTGTACAGAGAGGATGGGGTACACCTCTCTCCAGAAGGCTCGGAGATGTACGTTACAACACTCTCCGAACAAATTCTAAAAGCTGTCTGCGGGGGGGGGGGGAATGCCTACCTAGGCTGGCCCCCTCTTGTGGTGGGTAATGACCCCCACCCCAAAGGAAAATTAATCTGGCTATTTAAATTAATTGGGGTAAAGTTGGCATAAGACAAATTTAAAGGAAATGATGTATGCAGTTAAATGCATGACGTCATTAATTTGTATGATGCCATATGACGTAATATGATGTCACTTCTGGAGAGGAGGGGTTTGTAAATTTGTTGATATTATTGTTTACTTGTCACGTGCAGTGAAGGACCACCCATTTGGGGGGTTACACCTTTGCTTACACACGTGACAAATTTGTTAATGTTTATTACTGTGTAAATAGACCCTGTAAAGCTAAATAAAAGTTGTGGCCTGTTTAAACCCAAAAAGAGGTGTCTTGTGTCCTTTTTGCCAGTGCAAATAGATAAATTCATCAGAGAAGGTCTACTCTATTCAGTAGATGGTACTAATCAACTAGTATTGAGGATTCTCACTTTACATTTCCCTTGCTAGAAAGACATTAGTATATTTCGTCTTATTGGTATGTTGGTTAATTTTGAAATTAAAGCAGTCTTCATGACACTCTTCAGCAATGCTTGTGAAGGGAGTCCAAAAATCCTGATGGCTGCTTTGATTTATGTACAATTTTAAAGCAGTTTTCATTTATACCAGGAGCAGGGGGCCTTTGGTATTTGCTGAGATTTGTTTTCACCCCCCAAACTTAAATCCATGGATTCTCAATTCCCTTTAAATGACTTAGAATCATAGAATCATAGAGTTGGAAGAGACCACAAGGGCCATCCAGTCCAACCCCCTGCCATGCAGGAACTCCCAATCAAAGCATCCCTGACAGATGGCCATCCAGCCTCTGCTTAAAGACCTCCAAGGAAGGAGACTCCACCACACTCCGAGGGAGTGTGTTGTACTGTCGAACAGCCCTTACTGTCAGGAAGTTCCTCCTAATGTTAAAGTGGAATCTCTTTTCCTGGAGCTTGCACCCATTGTTCCGGGTCCTAGTCTCTGGAGCAGCAGAAAACAAGCTTGTTTCCTCCTCAATATGACATCCCTTCAAATATTTAAACACGGCTATCATATCACCTCTTAAACTTCTCTTCTTTAGGCTAAACATCCCCAGCTCCCTAAGTCGTTCCTCATAGGGCTTGGTTTCCAGACCCTTCACCATTTTAGTTGCCCTCCTTTGGACACGCTCCAGTTTCTCCACATCCTTTTTGAATTGTGGTGCCCAGAACTGGACAAAGTATTCCAGGTGAGGCCTGACCAAAGCAGAATAGAGTGGCACTGTTACTTCTCTTGATCTAGACACTATACTTCTGTTGATGCAGCCTAAATTTGTATTGGCCTTTTTAGCTGCTGCATCACACTGTTGACTCATGTTCAACTTGTGGTCTACCTGGACTCCTAGATCCCTTTCACACATAGTCTCATTCAGCCAGGTGTCCCCCATCATATATCTGTGTTTTTCGTTTTTCTGCCCTAAGTGCAGTATCTTACATTTCTCCGTGTTCAATTTCATTTTGTTAGCTTTGGTCCAGCTTTCTAGTCTGTTCAAGTCATTCTGAATTTTCATCCTATCTTCTGGGGTATTAGCTATTCCTCCTAATTTGGTGTCATCTGCAAATTTGATAACTAGGCCCCCAATACTGTTATCCAAGTCATTGATAAAGATGTTGAATAGCACTGGTCCCAGGACAGAGCCCTGTGGCACCCCACTGGTCACTTCTTTCCAGGTTGAAAAGGAGCCATTGTTGAGCACCCTTTGGGTTCAGCCAGTCAACCAATTACAAATCCATGTAACAGTTACTTTGTCTAGCCCACATTTTACCAGCTTGTTTGCAAGAATGACATGGGGAACCTTGTCAAAGGCCTTACTGAAATCAAGACCTACTATATCCACAGCATTACCTTCATCTACCAAGCTGGTAATTTTATCAAAAAAAGAGATCAAATTTATCTGGCATGACTTGTTTCTCTGAAACCCATGTTGACTTTTTGTGATTATGGAATTATCTTCCAGGTGTTCACATACTCTTTGTTTAATGATCTGCTCCAGAATCTTTCCTGGCATTGAAGTCAGACTAACTGGACGATAATTGTTGGGATCCTCTTTTTTTTCCCTTTTTGAAAATGGGGACAATGTTTGCCCTCTTCCAGTGTGCTGGGACTTCTCCTGTTCTCCAGGAGTTCGCAAAGATTAGATCTCTTATATAAAATGGTAACATCAAAGTGTGATTTTTGGAAAGTATACATTTTTTGAATATTTTCAAACTCTGAATGGTTGAATTTGGGCACCATAGGATAGTGTTATGACAGTTAAAGCTGTATCAAACTGCATTAATTCTGCAATGTAGATTAGTGGTTCCCAAACTTTGAACCTCTGGATGTTTTGGACTTCAACTCCCAGAAACTTTAGTAAGCCAGCAATCAGGAATTCTGGGATTTGAACTTCAAAATATCTGGATGGCCAATGTTTGGGAACCACTGGTGTAGATGCAGCCTTAATGCAGCATGTCAAAGGAGTGCAGTAGGGATCTTTAGCAGACAATTCTTTATCAACATATACTTCATTAAGGCATAATCCCAGAATTTTGTAAAATGAAGCCACCATGACTTTCAAAGTGGGGTAAAACTCTGCAGTACAGAAATAGTCAAATAACAACTCAGTAATGATATGTTATTCTTGGATAAGTCAACCTCAGTTTTCTATCTGTAAAACTCAAATAATTTCCTGTAATAGGAAAGAAATAAGATTTTAATGCTATAATATTAAAAGTCTGGATTACATACAGCTCAATGCTCAGTGATGGCTCATTATATCTATGTCAGTGCGTACAATCTGGGTTTTAGTCTGAATTTTATGCAAAATGATGAACCCTGTCCCCCAAAATAGGTGCAGCATATTGAATAGGTCCTTTAAAATTTGGACTAAAAATTGAAGCAGATTCATCATCCTGCTAACATGGAAGACATGCAGCTACCAGATGATAATTTTCATAACTGTTCAAACTGTCAAGTAAGCATGTACAAGAAAGTAACTTTAGACTACAAGCCTGTGCATAACTATTTTAATATAAAATCAATTGAACATAATTGGACTTATACCCAAGTACATTATTGTGCCTCTTATTGCTTATATATTGCCCACTATGCAAACCATGCTTACATACAAGTAAATATGCATGTGCTGAAATTTTATGAGTATCTGCCAGAGTCCATTATGGCAGTTATGATTGTGTAACTGCCATGGATCCCACATTGAGAGAAATGTGGGATATAAAAGCAACTTCTTCTTCTTCTTCTTCTTCTTCTTCTTCTTCTTCTTCTTCTTCTTCTTCTTCTTCTTCTTCTATTTCTTATTATTATTTATTTATTCTAGAGTTATGCACATTTCACTGTTATGTGTTACAATCCCTATGTAACCCCTAATTTTAGGGCTATGTAGGGACTGTGAAAATCTCCCAATCCCTATGTATTGAGAAGCAGCAGCTGCAATTGACAGTAAACGACTCCCTGGTCAATCAGGAAGCAGCTGATTGAGATTCCTATCCCACCCTCTGGCACAAGGTGGGATTGTGATGTCCTGGTTTTGCCTGTCACACTCAAGATCATTCATGGGAGCAGTGGTAACAGCAGTCAGTTGCTTCCTGAGTGACAGAAGAATAGGCCCCTATTGATTGCAGTGGCTGCCTTCTGGTAAGTTGGGATTGAGTGAGGGTCAGGCTGGGATTCACAATGTAGCATCGTGGCTATGGTTTTTTATGCATACATGTCTCTTATACAGGATTCTGGTAATCATATGCTGCACTATTGTTTCATCATCAAAATATGCCATTCAACCCAGTAAATTAACAATGCACCATTAACTGGAACAAGAGAAGTGTAGCTCTTTATATTTAACACATTGTTGAAGAAGATCACAGCATGGGATGGCTGTGATTTACTACATTGATCACCCCTGGTACTAAAATGTGTTAAAATGATGCCAATCTATTCTGCGTCATTTGGAAAAGAGGATTCAAAGGATTAAGGACAATTATTAATTCCTGTTTCTATAGATTTTTCAAGGTTCTAGTTATATTTTTGCAACTCCCTTTCCCTCTCTTTTTCTCTCTAGTCACTCTGTAGCAAGGAGGTGAGAGTGTGATGGAAGACGAGTTCTACATAACATTAGTGGAGGTGAAGGAATCCCACCAGGCTCATTGCAACCAAGAGCAGGAAATGGAACACATACCTTTCATCAAGGCAAATTTATTTTTCTAATCAGATCAGCCACCATACAGGGAGAAATGGCAGTGACAGAATGTCAAGAAATCAATCTGCCCATGCACATGGCATCCAAATCTAATGGCAGATGGAAGTTTGACAGAGAAGAAATAACCCTTGCCCAAACTGTGTTCTACATCATGATTAGAAACTGAAGGAACACTTCATTTAGCCCAAACAGTGGCAAATTTTAGATTGTAAGAGTCTGAACCAAGGTTTCCAGGGAAAGGCCAAAATAGAGCTTAAATATTAGCTTCTCTTTTCTATGTCACTATGTATCATGAAGAACACACATAATACAGTGACATGGGCTTTGGTTGTAATTTGAGTTTATATTGTACATAAATCAATAATAATTTCAATTTATGCAATATGTAATCAGAAACCAACTCACTTTCCTTCTCCTTTTTCAAAGGTGATGAAGATGTGTTGTTTCATCTACAGCAGCTCACATTCTTTAATTGCATGACATGAAAGTTACTAAAGGTAACCTTGAATCAGTCATGTACTTTCATAATTTTTACTGTTTCATTTAAAAAAAAAAAACAACTAAGGAGAAACTACAGGAGGAAAAAACTAGGTAGAAGAAACCTTTGAAGGACTAATCCTCCCCCCATTCAACTCCTTCTGTGATTTTTGTTCACTCTGTCTTTCTATGGCATAGTTATTCAATCTGAGATACTGATGGGTAGGTCACTGACAGAAGGAGTTCACCTTACAAATGTATCTAGTGATTGGATGGCTGTTAGATGATACCTCTTACAATTTCTGTAATTTGACATTTACAAGACACCAGATTCTGTCTGATATTGGAAGCTACACAGGGTCAGCCCTGGTTAGTACTTGGATTGGAGATTGCCAATGAATACCAGGTGCTGTAAGCTATATTTCAGAGGTAGGAACTCACAAAAACCACTTCTGAGTATTTTTGACTTCAGAAAACCTTATGAAATTCATGGAGTCACCATAGGTCTACCGATAACTTGAAGGCATACACATGCATGCAAACACAATCTTACTGACCCTTACCTCCCTCATTCTCTTTTGTTTTCTTGAGCTAAGTGAGTCATTACCCAACATGACTACCTAATAATTTATTGGTGTAATATATGTTAATTAAAATGTTACTAATATTTGGCCATGCATTTGTAGATCTCTGTATAATTTTTTTTGTTCTTATAACACATCTGTGAGCCATCCCTTCTTTATAGGCAGTTTGTTGTCTCCATATAGAACCTTTGTGTGCAACCATCTCTCTTATATTTCTGCTGTCTTCTTCTTCTCTCTTTCTCTCTCTCCTTCCAGCTTTTTAGGGAAAGGGTTCAGCACCTTGGATCTCTCTTTTAAGGACAAATACTGCCATACCCATGACCTTTTCAACCCCTGTGAGCTGTGTGATGCCATTCTCTTAAAACTGAATGTTACAATTCAGGGGTGAGGGATCTCCAAGGCAGTGTTAAAATCTAGTAGAGCACTATCCACAGCAATTTGCAAATATGTCTTTAGGTATTTCTGCTGCCTTTTAAAAGAAAAAAATGGTGGGGTTTGAGGGCTCACAAGGGAGTATAATTATACTGTCTGATTACAAGATGTCCACCACACCTTTAAAAGATGGTTAAAAGGAGCTTCCTAAAGGTTTTGTAGTCCAATGCCTATCAGTGTCATTCCTGAGACTTTTCCCCATTTGTTTTACATTCAGATTTTGTCATTATCCATTTCTTTATTGATACAATGTATTAATTTTGGATTATCTCATTATAGGATTTTCACATTCAGAAATGGTTTTCCATTGTCTCATTCTGCACAAGACTAGTTATCTAAAGCATTGTTGCTGAGTTACCCACTGAATTACCTCTGAGAGATATTCCACCAGTGTCCCCTCTCACTACTACTGCTGTCCAATAACTTTTCCTTGCTGTCCAAACACCTTTTACTGAGGTGTTTGGCCTCAATAAAAACATGTTCAATTTGTGAGATCATGCTAGTAGCAATGCTGCCATCCACATAACTTCTTGTCTCACAGGGACAATCTGTTCTACCACCATGGAAAGTGCTACATGGATTCTATGGATACCATGAGCCACCAAAAAAGACAAATAAATGGATCGGAGAGCAAATCAAACCTGACCTCTCCCTAGAAGCCAAAATGATTAAACTGAGGCTATCATATTTTCAGCATATCAAGATGTATTAGAAAATATGATAATGATTAGTAAAATGGAAGGCAGTAGAAAGAGGAAAACCAAATAATAGATTAAGGGCCTTTGCAGACTGCCAGAAATAGTGCAAATTGAGTCCATTTTAACTGCCCTGACTCAGTGCTAGGGAATCATGGGAACTATAGTTTATTGTGGCACCAGAGCTCTTTGACAGAGAAGGCTCAATGTCTCAGAAAAAAATACAATTCCCATGATTCCCTAGTACTGAGCCAGGGCAATTAAAGTGGACTCAATTTGCACTATTTCTAGCAGTCTGCAAAGGCCCTAACTTAGCAAAAGGAGCCACAGCCCTGAGCTTGCAAGATCTGAACAAGGTTGTTGATGACTCAGGCTCCTGGAGAGTTCTTATTCATAGGTTTCATAAGTCAAAGCTGACCTGATGGTGAATAAAAAGAACAGCAATGTATCTGATTTGAATTTCCTTCCCAAAAGACAGACTTCTCAAAATATGCTATTCCTCTGTTTCTTCACACAGTAGTTCCAATGTGACTGATTCAACAGCTGAATAAAAATAGTCAAATTTTTATTCTTAAAATACATGCCAAACTTTCATATGTCTTTAGTGGTGCTTAATAACCCCCACCAACACTCCCAACCACTCACTCACTCCCCACCAAGGTCCACAAAAATCTAGAAGTTAGAAACATAGGTATGGTTCACAACTCTATATTTTTTTTATTCCTTGGCAAAGTCCATTTCCTCCATTCTCCCCCATTACTGTGGTGAATTGCAGTTAAATTCAGAGGAGACAAATGAGCTTTTAAAAAGATAGCGAATGATCTCCTCATCTTGCTTTAGGAACTCCAAGACCCAGAATATCACAGACAACTGTGGAGTTTTCCTTTCAACTATGGCTACTCTGTATCACTGGTTTCATCTAAATATATTGATAGATAGGTGGTGGATTTTTCTCAATTGAATTATGCCCCACATTGCTGTGTTTGATAGAGTTATTAGTTCAAGAAATACTACTTTGCATTGACTCCAAGAGTTGTTGGGAATCAGGACTAGATGTGTAATGGCTGCAAGTGTCCAATCACCTAGTCTTTGTCTTAGACCAAACATCTTCTGTTAAATGTGGGATTCAGAAACATCTGCTAGCTCTATGTGCTTCCCATAAAACTATACAATTGTTTCAAAACCAGCAGAGGAAATGTTTCTAACATACTGTGGTGCTCTGTTACTGCTCCTCTGCTGTGTGGTTGTGGAATGATAGCAATCATGGCAAGATGATAACTTATGTCATATGCATCCCATTCCTTCTAACTTGGCAATCAACTGAGAAAGTCATCTAAAATCATCAAGATACAAGATAAAATGCTTCTTATAACAACTCAGGATGTTAGAGCTCCTCCTGATAAGTTGAAGAGTATACTAAATATATGTTATCCTTGTGAATAGAAAACCTAAATTTATTTTTATTTTTATTTTGTGAAGGCCATTTTCTGTGAGAAACATAAATGGTAGCATTCTTTATCCAGCACAGAACTATTTCATGCCAGTATGTGACTTGGTTTGTTAAAACCCAAAACAGAGCAATTTCATTCTTCTCAGTGCTTTTCACTACTGTGAAGATCATCTGCCATTAGGGATTCTTTGCCATCCCTCTGATGTCCACAGAAGTAGAATTCAGGGAATGACCTGATATGACTACCAACAAGTCACTTCTGCTTCCATGGTGCAGTGACTCTGCAGCTGTCCTAGCAAAATGAGCAGTATTTTGGATGGATGCTGCAAAAACAATTGTTATGGTAGTGCAGATAGTGTCTGTTGCAATATAGGCCCTGAGAGGATCCCAGTTGAGGCTGTGAGGTCATTTTTCACAGCCAGGCTGTTGTATAGGGTAAGTACCATTGCAACAAAACAACCTGGTGTCACCTTCAAATGTGTGCTCTATTCCCACTGGGTATGGCTCTAATTTAGCAGTATTTCCTAATCATTGCCCCATCTAGCTCAGAGGGGGACATGCCAAATGGGCAGAAAGATGGTTTAATGCCTATTTATAGCAAGGCAGAGTCCCAACATTTCTAAAGGAATGTAATTTTTGCATTTCTCCCTTCCTGACAACAGGGCTCCAGGCTCCAGTGTACCTACCTTAGTTTGCTTTTCATTAGTTACCTCTTTGGTAAATATGATACCTTGAAGCAGGGATAGGACCCTATGATATATTAAGGGCTCCAATGAAGCCCTAATTAGGGAACTGTGGAGGCCTGAAACACACTGATATTTTCCTGGGAAGGGCATTAAAATGACCCCATTTCCCCTAGGAGACATCAAGCAGTTTTGCCATGGTTTTCCTCCAATTAAATTTGGTGGTAGTAAAAAACTCACTGCAAACTGAATTTGGTATTTGACTTCCTTCAGAAGGGTCACCCTCATTTTCCTATCATCAATTGTACTGCTTCTTCTTGCTTTAACATTGTTCCTTTATTTGAAATCTTCTTTGAGCCACTTCACTTATGAGTTCACTGATCTGGGTTTACATTTGGGTTCTCATCTTCAGAAAGTTTGTGAGTACAGTCCATTTCAGGTAAGACTCTTTCATTATAGTGTAACAGTTTGGGAACAGGCCACATATGTTTGATCTTGCAAGGCACTGTTAACTGAACAGAATTTGTAGCTCAGAAGGAATTGCTCTAATCTTTTTAAAGTGGCTCTAGGGAGCTTACCAGGAATATAAATCTGTTTAGAATTTCAGCTGCAACTCTCAATATTTTCTGATATATCATATCTGCATTTTACTTAATAAAACAGAAGTTCCCTTTACTCTTAAGTATTGATACTTGAAGTCACAAAAATATGTTTCAATTTAAATCAAGTGCCAATTGTTTCTGGAGTAATTGAATGTAGTTTTAGACAAATTTTGCAGTTGCAAGGAAATGGATTTACTTGGGCCTGGCTAACCATTACAACGTATGGGTGTGGCTTGATTTTTCTTTGATAGATGTCCACCAAACCACAGATGTAGCAAAATACAAAATATTTCTTTGATAGATATTCCTATACTGGTTTGCACAGATAGCAAAAAACAGCAAAAAGCAGTGTCACCTTCCATACCTATGTTAATCTTCAAAGAAGTAGTCATGTTTTTTGTTTTGTTTTTTTTTTTGTTTTTTGCTGTTTGTGCAGACCAGTATAGGAATATCTATCAAAGAGATATTTTGTATTTTGCTACAATTGTGGTTTGGTGGAATTTCTACATCCCTTCCCCACACTGATTTTACTATCTGGTTTCTGATTTTTTAGTTCTGGGATTTTTTTATTTCTTTTTATTTTATTTCAGTTGTACAATTTTATTTAGTCTTTAATGTGTTATGAACTGAATATTAATTATGTACATTCATGTGAGCTTGAAGAACCAAAGGAAAGCGTATCAATATGTTAATAAAAAATTAAAAGGCAAGGCAAGGCCAAGCTTTGCTTACTTCTAAGTTTATAGTTTGCATTCTGCTTTGTTGTCTGTTTATTTATTTATTTATTTATTTCATTTTTATCCTGCCTTCTTCCCAAAAAGGGACCCAAGGTGGCTCACAACATAAAAACACATCAAAACAACATACATCAAAACAACATTTTAAAACAATTAACATAGCCTAATTAAAACAGTAAAAAGTAAAAATTTAAACATAAAAAATTTAAAACATACAAAGGTTAAAAATAATCTCTCTCTCTCTCTCCCCCCCCCCCCCCCCCCCCATAAAACCAGGCCTGAATGATTTTTAAAAATCTTGCTGGAATAAAAATGTTTCTGCTCACCTGCAAAAGGCCAACAGGAGGGGGCCAGTCTATGGGGGCCATGGAAGGGAGTTCCACAAGGTAGGAGCAGCCAGCGAGAAGACTCTCTTGTGTCCTCACCAAAAAAGCCTAGGATGGTGGTGGAACCAAGAGAAAGCCTTCTCCTGAGGATTTTAGGGCTCTAGCTGGTTTGTATCATAGGTCTCTCAAATAGTCTGGACCTAAGCCATGCTTGATAAAATGCTTGCCATGAATGCTGGCAAGTCTGACTTAAATTCCTTCACATGTCATTGCTGATTTTAATATTTTAAGGGTTCACATCCTGCAGAGGGCTTACAAGTTGTTTTGGGATGCTTTACCCCCAATGGCCATAGCTTTGATGGCCATATGAAAGATACCTAAGCTTTTTCTGTCACATGTGTCTAGGGGTTCTTCTCTTAAATTCATCCTGTTCAAGGCAGGATTACATTTTATGGAGAAAAGCCCTTCATGCATAACTATGCTTGTAAGACTTCCTTCATGCTGCTGTTACCCATATGTGTTTCAGAGGGCAGGGACAGAGTCACATAGATCCACAACATTCTCATGGTTAATGAGTAGGGGTACAGGAGGAATTTAGGGGTTCTTCCTCCTATTCCCAAAGCAAGGGTTTTGTGTGTTAATAGGAAACAGCATCCTCCAGCTCCCAAAGCAGGAAGCAGAACTGATGCAAAAGCCTTCTGCTTTGGGGGTTGAGGAGGAAGAATCCCTGGATTTTTCTTGCACTCCATTCCACTCCCAAAGCTGGAGGCTCTTGTGTCAATGGCAGACAACAGACTTCCTCCCACTCACTTATTCCCTGTTTCGCTTTCCCGTTTCTCCCTCTGTCACAGATGGGGCTGGGCCATACCAGGTGAATGGAGGAAATCAGAAGTCACCCAAGAGGAAAGAGGGCAGCAGTCCAAAAAAAATTGGGCACCACTGGTGTAAATGCACCCTTAAAGGTCTTCCATTTACAGGGTCCCCAGTGATGTTGAGACAGGCTAAATGTGCAAAACTCATAGGCTCACATGTTCCTTCACAAAGCAGGGTTGTAGCTTCAGGGGGGGAGAGGCCCACAAAGAAGGATTCTGCACCTGCAAATTACTTTCCTTCACTCCCCAAACTTATAGAATTGCACAGAATAAGGCACTAAAATCATTAATACATAGAACTCTTACATTTGCATTGTTCACATTGGTTCAAGTGGTTAAGATGCTGACTCTGTTGAGTGCAAGATCAGCAGGTTGACAGTTTGAGGCACAGGTGCTGCATGATGGGGTGAGCTCCTGTCACTAGCCCCAGCTTCTGCCAACCTAGTAGTTTTAAAGCATGCAAATGCAAGTAGATAAATAGGTACCACTTTGGTGGGAAGGTAAACAGCGTTCTGTGCAATCACACTGGCCACATGATCACAGAGTAGTCTCTGACAATGCTGGCTCTTTGGCTTAGTAACGGAGATGAGCACTGCCCCCTATGGTCAGACATGACTTGACAAGCTTGTCAATGGGGAATACCTTTACCTTTGCTACATTCCTTTAATACCTTTGTCCCTTTTCTTTTGATGCCTTTTTTAAGGGAGGGGTGGGTTTTGGGATTTTAGTGTGTATTTTTGAGATATGTGATATTGCATGGAATTTTAACTGTTGCAAGCCACCCCAATTTTTCGACAGGGGCGGGGTATAAATAAATAAATAAATAATGATGATTAAGCCTTTTCTTAATGTCCAGCTGAAGTTTCAAGTTACTGCATTGCTACAAATTTGGAAACTACAAGAAAATTTTATCAGAAGATGCAGAATTATTATGAGGGGCAATGAACTCCACCCATAGCTGAACCCCAGGAATAAATCATAGCCTATAAATCAAAGCCAGTCTTCAGTCCAACTATCAAATAGTCATCAAGTGATAAACAAATCATCAGATTATAACATATAATATTCTGAAAGAAATAATTCATTGTTTGAGGACATGCTGGTGATAAGATAGAAACCAGATCAGCATATACAGTGAACACAATGCTACAGATTCTTCTTTTTTTTTATTTTTTTAAATCATATGTATGGGGGGGAGCAGCTCTTAACCTAATCATATCCATTTCACATGCTTCATAAATCTCTGCTAGTAAAATATAAATTCTCCTCATGGAGCACATCTGTTTTCAAACCTTGAAAAAGTTACTTCTTTGATCTTTAGTTCCCAGAATCCACCAGCTAGCATGGCCATGACCACTAGGCTAGGAAAGTCTGGAGAGTGCTCATAAAAAAAAAGGTAACATGTAAAGGTCTGCTCTTTTGATGGCTCAGTCCATGCAGGAACTACAAAAGTTTCACTTCTTCCCGGCTATGGAACAAGAAGACCTGGCATTGAGGGCTGGAATTTAGCTCTAGTGATCTGAACAAACAGAAGGGATGATTTATGAATTCTAGCATTAAAGATTGCAGCAAAACTTTGTAATGATTCATGGGCATTTGCTTTCCTTTTTTGCCCTGCAAGCTCCTATATTACCTGATTTAAATGTAGGTAAATTAAGCCTTATATTACTGCTTACTATAAATACCTCTCTTCCAGGTATGATAAAAACTTTAAAATCAAAACCAAAAGTAACTTCATTTGAAGAGAATTTGTCACTAATATATTGCAGCTGCAGGGGACTGCACAGCCAATTAAAGAGAACAGGTTTGGCTCCTGCTGAAATGAGGCGACCACATGTTGGACTTTGATTGGTCACCTCAGGGGATCAAAGGGTCACAGGGGCATCTGTTTGCCATTTCCTGTCAAAATAGTGTGGTGTAAGGAAAATGGTAAAGAGACAAACAATCAAAATGTGGATATCTTCTTCTAATGTCTTGTCCAGAAACATGAAAAGATGAAGTGAAGTCTAAAGCATACTACTGAGTGATATTACGAAGAGCTTGGGAAGGAAGCAAACCCACTTATTAATGTTTAACATGGTTGAAATAATCCCAGTCCTCCATTATTAATACACATGTGGTTAAGCAAGTTTTGATTCAATAAAATTACTCAGCATTTGCACAAAGAAAGCTATGTTTGACTTTCTTGTAATAATGAGACACAGAGTAACATACCACATTTGAAAGAAGCAGTTAAAATCAAACTGTTAGATGAAGATGTGAGTATACTTAGCTGTCAGGAAGGAAGGGGAAATCCAAAGGGGAAAAGTGATGCTGGAAAAACAACAACACAAATCTACAGAATGAACTTGCTGACTGAACTTTCGTGTATGAAGAGCTACAAAAGTTACTGATGTATCCAAAGATGACTCAGGATGAAAATTCATTGAATGAGCATCAATACCAGTACATTCAGCAGTTTTTTTTTAAAATTATAACACTAACAGTGCAGTCTTAAATCTGCTTACTCAGGATTCTCATTGAGAAAAAAAAATGACCTGTTATATATTAAAAGCTACAGCCCTTTTTGTACAGTTATAACAGTTTGATATCATTTTAGCTTCCATGACTACATCATAAAGAAAATTGGGATTTGTAATTTTATAAGGTTTTTAGAACTCTTTGTCAGAGATCTCTAGTGCCTCATAAAACTACAAACTCCAGGTTTCCATAGAATGCAGTCATGACTGGTATCAAACTGTTGTAATTATGCAGTGTCAAATGGCCTATGTACAATTGTTTGTTCTTTCTAGAGTAGACCCATTGAATCCATGGAACATGCATATCTTTTAAGTTATGTTACCACCAATTCAGTGGGTCCACTGTAGTTGGGAGGGATAAATGTGTTTTAACTGTAAATGTACTCAGGATTGCATCCTTAAGGAAAACATAAGATGACAAAAGACTATAGGATTTCTCTGTTGAACAGACATGTTAGTTGAAATTCAGAAGGGCACATTTTTGGTGGGCATGATTCTCCATTTTTAGTGGGCATAATTAATGGTGGGGTTAAGAGAACCACAGAATCTGAGACAGTACACTGCTTCAAGATCATTTCTGTGAAGTGATATATGTATTTAACATACCTACTCCAGATTGTATCTTTTTCAACCTTTACATAACTCATTTTTCAAATGGATCTCTGGAGTGTGTACTGATAGTGATTAAAAATCTGGGGTAGGCATGTGGAGAAAACAGTAAAAGCTGTCCATGGAAGTAGTTACACTATTCAGTTTATATCTTCAGGTTATTATTAAAGATATAGACTCACTATGATTCTATTTCTTTTAAGAAGAACAAGTGATGAATTTTGAAAGTATAGGCATCTCTACTAAGGGATCTTGTGACACCTTTGAAACTAACCGAGCAAAAAAATTGTAGAATTAGTTTTCAGAGACTTGTTCTTCTTTCACTCAGTAGTCTCCAGGGTGCTACATGATCCCTTTACATACTGATATTCCAAACCAGCACAGCTATGTCTCTGAATTCTACAAGCATGTATGCTGTAATGGTTCACTGTGGTGTCATTATACCAATACAAAGCTTCTATTGCTTGCAGCAACTCCAGATTTCATCATTGCACAAATGCAAATGCAATACTTTCATTAGGCTTTAGCATAAATTCACTAGACCAAAAACCACTAGTTAGTCTAGTTGTGTTGGTGGTTGAGCAATTATTAGGGGAGCAAAATAACATCACCACTGTAGGGGTTGTGTGTCCCCCCCATTCTGATATGGATGCAAGCATCTCTTCACTAAAGGCAGCTTATATTATTTACCCTTTTTGTTTTCACACCACAGATATTACTATAAATAAACTGGGAAACTAATTAACTACAGTTGTCTTTAAAAACAACAACACCACCACTAACATGGTATCTATAGCTTTGACAACAGTCCATCATCAATATGTAGTAGGTATCAGGTGAAACATTGCATGACATGATAATGAAATATTTCTGATCACTTTGTGTTCATTCCAAGAGGATGGGGGTGGGGGTGGGGTGGGGTGGGGGTGGAGAAGCTTCATGGCAAGGGGTTGGACTGGATGGCCCTTGTGGTCTCTTTCAACTCTATGATTCTATGATTCTAAGTGTCTAATTGGTGGGCTGTTAGTAAAGCCACAGAATGAAGGCTAAAAATGAACTTGGCAATTTTACACTAGAAATATAGAACAGTATTTTATGATTACCAGCCACAAGAATTTTTATCCTAAACTTTAACATTTCATAAAAATAATAGCAATAACATAATAGAAATAGGAAATTAAAAGGGCAAGGTTAATGGGTATTTCTAGCAATTTAGCAATTGCTAAAATAAAGCAACTATTGAGGTAATTTTGAAAATAGCTTAGGTTGTCACCATGGATTATTGTGAAAATTAGCTAAGAATGGTAGGATAGATGTAAGTTAGGTTTGACTGCCTCAACTAGTTTTACCTTCTGTTGCTAATTTGGGTAATGCTGGCATTGTTTACTCCACAAGACCATTCTGAATGTTTCACTGTATCGGGATCTAAAAGGCACGTCTTCCTCAGAGATGGTCTGTCAAGTTCATTCCTGAACTCTTGAGTGGGGACCTCCTCTAATTATATAATTTTATGATTTAATTTCTTTTTGATGCCCTTTTAATTTATTTTGCTAGTATGAAAGCTTTAGCATTTACCTGTAGATAAGGCAGAGATTTCTTCCTTAATGAGACCTAGCAAAGGGACTATCAAATTTCATTGATGCTTTTCAGTAGTTTTTGCTGGGTCATTTTGAAAGGAAAAATCTACTGTACAATGCAGCTACTGTTCTTTGATTAGTGCATTTTTGGACTAGATTCTCATCTGGAGTATTTTTTATGCTCAGTAAAGTTATGCCAAGTATCCTGTCTCCCATCTAAGATCAACAGAGGTGAAATTATATCTCAAAGTTCTTTGAAGCAAACACAACAGGCAAATAAGTGAACCATACTAAACTGGTCTAGCAGCAGTACAACCTTGATTAATCAAGATGCCATTTCCCATGCAAATATTATAAATGACTACATTTGAATTTATTTATTTATTTATTTTTAGGGGAGATGTAGCAAACATTTATTGGAGGAAGATTTTTTTTTTAATGCAGCCAGTTTTTGTTTTTGTTTTTTTGTATTTTTCAATCTGTTGGCATATTTTGATTAACACTGGAATTGATTCTGTTTGTGTGGTTTGAAACATTTTAATTGAGATATTTTCTATTCCTGGTTATTTATTCTTTCCAATTGCTCTGAGTTTCATTTTATTTTTATTTATTTTTGTCTCTTTTGCGTAGCTCTTCTATGAATTTTTTTTAATTTCATCTTGACCATTTAGTATATTCTGATCATACAGCACCCTTATCCTTGGTTTGAATTTCCCTTTGAAACAAAACAGTGGCTAACAGATTAGAAAAGATCAATCTACATTCTCAACCACATAGACACACACACACACACACACACACACAAAGGAGACATAAAACACTGCACCAATGATAGGACCATAGCATTAATTTCCCACGCAAGTAAACGTATGCTCAAAATTGTATGCAGAAAATATCATATGTAGAACACATTTAGACCCAGAAAAAGGAGGAGTGAATATAGGAGGAAGAAACATCAACAGTCTAAGACATGCAGATGACACCATAAAACTAGTGGAAAGCATCTCAGAATTGGATCAATTACTATAGAAAGTCAAAGAAGAAAACATGATTGCAGGCCTAATGTTAAACATAAAGAAAACAAAAATAATGACAACAGAGAATTTACATAAATTCAACCTAGATAAAGAGGAAATCAAAATAGTTAAAGATTTCCCATATCTTAGATCAAACATTGTAAGAAAGGAGACTGTAGTCAAGAAATCATAAGAAGATTAAGAATGGGAAGGGCAGCTATGAAAGAACCCGACAAAGTCCTAAAGTGTAACGATATACATCTGAACACTAAAGTTAATATTGCTCAAGCCATAGTATTTCCGATTACCATGTATGAATAGGAGAACTGGGCAGTGAAGAAAGCAGATAGGAAGAAAATTAATTTGTTAGAGATGTGATGCTGGAGGAGAGTGCTAAGGATACCATAGGCAGCCAAAAAGACAAACAAGTGGGTCTTTGAATAGCTTAAGCCTGAAATCTCTCTGGAGCCCAAGATGATCAAATTAAAGGTCATTAGAAAAGACAATCATCTTTTCCTCTCAGCATAAGGGGATAATGTTGCAATCCTGAGGCAATCAACAACACTTCCCAACACTTTTTACTCAGACCCAATCAAGGGACCATGGACAACCCCACACTGACACAAAAAGGATGGGTGAGAGGGTTGCTACTTAACAGCATTTAGCAGAGTTCTAATGAACAGTACTAGACATGCCAAGTCAGTGCTTCACCACATATAGCTGAACCTAATTGGTCATTTCTTCAATGCTTGGTAAAACTTGGCCAATTGTATTCCCCCCATCACCAAAGCAAGGGGATAGGCAAAAATATTCCCCTCACTAGATGTAGAGGAGAAATGGTAATTCATTTATATCTCACCATCACTATGGGTGACTACAGGGGGTTGCAGACTGCCAGAAATAGTGCAAATTGAATCCACTTTTAGGGTTAGGGTTAGTGCTAGAGAGTCATGAAAATTGTTCTTTTTTCTGAGACATTGAGCCTTCTCTGTCAGAGAGCTCTGGTGCCACAATAAAATACAGTTCCCATGATTCCCTAACCCTAACCCTAAAAGTGGACTCAATTTGCACTATTTCTGGCAGTCTGCAACCCCCCTAAGATTACCTTATACATGACAGGTTAGGCTGAAAGACAGGCCAAAGGACATAAAGGCCAGGATTTTTCAAGCAATGTATGCTGGCATAAAACCTGACTATGCCAACATATGTACTTTGAGGTATCATACAACTATTCACACAAAGTCTCTTGCCCCAGTTGTGCAAAAGATTGTTCTGGCTCCCCTTACACATTCTGGAAAGAAGGAGCATAATAGTAATAATTTTTATTTTTATGCTGCCTCTCTGCAGCGCAATCGAGGCAGCGTACAGCAGATTAAAACAACATTACAAGTTAGAACAGTCAAACAACCCCTTCCCTAACCCACCCACCCCTTGAAAATATATTAAATTATAACAAGATTAAAATACAAAATAAAAGCAAACAATACAGTACAAATAAATAGCAGCTTAGCAACAAAAGAGCTGGAATCATTTTTGTTTTGGGCCAGGATATTATTCAGGGAAGACCTGCCGGAAGAGAACTGTCTTTACTGCTTTTTTTTTTAAAGCAGTCAACAGTAGTAGTAAAACAGATCTCATCCGGCAGGCCATTCTATAATCTGGGGGTGGAGGCAAAGAAGGTCCTCTGGGAGGTCACTGACAGTCCAGTTTTTATGGGCTGTAACAGTTTCCTCTCAGAGGACTGAAGTGCCCAGGGAGGATCGTAGGGAAGGAAGCGGTCCTGAAGATAAATTGGACCCAAGCCATGTAGGGCTTTAAAGGTCAAAACCAACACCTTGTACTGTGATCGGAAACTAATAGGCAGCCAGTGGAGGGATTTCAGTACTGGTGTAATGTGCTCTCTCCTAGACGTACCAGTAAGTAACCTGGCTGCCATATTTTGAACTAATTGAAGTTTCTGAGTTAAGCACAAGGGTAGCCCCATGTAGAGCGTGTTACAGAAATCCAGATGTGAGGTTACCAGAGCGTGTATCACAGTTTTGAGATCTCTACTTTTCAGAAAAGTGCTCAGTTGGCGTGTCAGCTGAAGCTGATAACAGGCACTCCTGACTGTCGCATTCACCTGATTTGTCATGTGAAGCGACGAATCTAGGAGTACACCCAGACTGAGAACACAGTCCTTTTTCTTCCCCATCTTTCCTCCCATGGAAGCGTTTTTCCCCTACTTTCTTCCTCTCCTTGTATCATTCTATGACACTCAAAAACCAGTTCTGGGTGACATGCAAGAATGCACACCCCGGTGACCTTATGGTAGTTTGTGTGTGTGTTTTCATTTTTTTTCTACACTTCAAGAATTTTGTGGACCATTTCCTTTGCAATTTTTTTTTCTTACAAATGAGTTTGATGCAAAAAGGTTGTAAGTGAAAAGGCAGGGCCTTTTTTATTTTTTATGTTTTTTTATTTATTATTAATACATTCCAGAAGTAGAGGGCCAAACTAGGTCAAGACACATTATTCTGCAATGTTTGAAATAAATAAAGTGAGGCTAAAGTTTTCAACATTTTGGCCTGCCATATGTTGACAGATACCTCATCAGCTTCATTCTTGTCAGTCATGGCAGATGTATGGTAGATGTTTCAAGCAACCAAAATGTCACCTGTCAAGTTTTCCATGTAAGAGAGATTATATGAATTAATCCAAGATGCACTTTCTCTCTAATGTATACCTGACAATACATATCACTTTAATTATATGACTAAACACGTTCAAGTAGATGTAAAAGCAATGAACCTGCTGTTCTTTATATATTTTATGTTTTGTTTGCACAAGAGCTCTAGTGAACATACACTATTTGTTTGGACAAGTGCTACTGGATTTCAAAACTGCCCCACAGGTCAGTATCAACACATCCACCTTTTAAAGAAAAAATGTTCTAGGAATTTTCTCCCCTAGAGTATAAATCAAATTTTCCTTCATTTTGTCAAGAGTTAATTGGCTCAATGAAATAAAAATGAAGATGTTCCTTTTGTAATATTTAGCTGTTGTTAAAAGATTACAGCCATAACTCACTTTACTTTTTTTTTTTGCTCTTGCAAAACAAAATTATCTCTTTCCTCCCCATTCAATGTCTCCTGCAATCCCCACTTCTCAAGAGAAGCATTTGCAAGGTCAATGGCAAGGTAAACAAGCAATCCATTTTGTTTTCTGTTTTGAGGGACAATTAAAAAAGAGTCAGAGTTAGTATAATTTCAGTGGGACAATATCTAATGTGAATATCATTGACCCACCTTTAATTAATTAAGTATAGCCTAAATATAGGTTAGAGCTGGGAACTGAATGACCATGTGTCCAGCTGGAAATGAGAAAAGAAAAAGGGAAAAAGGAAAGAGGTAACAAGATATGTTGTACCCTGCTCTCAGTGATTGAAGATGAGGAAGTAGACATCTAAACAAATATTTGTTCTACTGATCTGCAGTGAGGTAACAACTTCTGCCACTTGGCAGAATGCATTTATATAGTAAGATAACCAATCCCCTTGCATACATAATTTCCACCTAACTTCTCTGCCTGGCCCTCATAGGGGAATAAATCTACTTTAGTTGGACACACTTCCCTGAATTAGTACTCTTGTAATATATTAGGCTGTAACTCTTATCATTCAGGCACTGAAGCTGAACATGTCTGGAGAATTCTAGGATGGTGAAGACTAACTCTAAGCATTTAATTAGGATTCTTCTTTGAATGCTTTGGCCATTTGAAATCAAACTGGCAGTTTTGATGAGAATGACCCCTTTGGTAAATGTGTTCATGAAGAGTTTTTGAAATTCCCTACATGCTGAAGACTCTTAGGATTTGCATTCCTAAACTCCAAGAAGCTTGATAAGAACCTGGCTGTTCTCAAATGCCAAAGTTATTCACTTGGATACTGTTGTTTTTTAATGCTTTTAAAAATTCCTAGAACATTTTTTTTAAAGATGGAAGTGTTGATACTGACTTGTAGGGCAGTTTTGAGATCTAGTATCACTTGCCCAAACAAACAGTGCATGTTCACTAGAGCTCTATGCTGCTATCATGGTACAGTAGTTTGAGTGTCGAGCTCGGACTCTGAAAGATCAGGGTTCAAATCAACACTTGACCATGGAAGTCTACTGGGTTACTTTGGGCAACTCAGACTCTCTCAGCCTCAGAGGAAGGCAATGGTAACCCCTATCTGAACCAATCTTGCAAAGAATACCATGTAATAGGTTCATCTTAGGGTCACCATAAGTCAGAAATTACTTGAAGGCACACAACAATTACTTATTGTGTTAATGTAGATGCTTCATTGTTTTGTTTTTTCAGAAAAACGTAAACCAATTTGATCAAAATTAGGGTACAAACTGATTGTTGCTTGATTAATTGAAGATAAAATGGAAGAGGAAAGAAACTATTCTATAATTTAGTGTCCATATTTGTTTCCCATTCTACTAACTGAATTTATAAAGCTGCAGTGACTGAACTCTGTGGATATCATTCTCACTCTCTCTCTTTCAGGGCAGGATAAGCAAAGAAACTTTGTAGGTCCACTAACATATCAGTACGATGCCTGATATATTTCTATCCAATTCCAAAGCTTTTCTTTGAAGAAACTTTGTTCAAGATGAGTTTATTATTCTTGTGCATGTAACCTTGACTAATTATTGGACTTAGCTGCAGAGCACTTTACAGCAATAATCACAGAGATGAGCTGTTATATCTGATTCTGACAATCACTAGGTTACTCAACAAAGAATACAAAGAATGCTTCCCTATTTAATTTCTGTTTACATAAGCCCAGTAGATAACCTGAGGGACTGAGATAATATGCCCTTGCATGCTGATGACTTAGGAACACACTGACACAAAGAAGAAAAAGGAAATATTACATTGTGCACCATTTCATAAATTAGAGCTTCCTAGATACAATTCTCTTTATGGAATTGTCCAGGAATGATGGGAATGTTAGTCCTAGTCTAACATATCTGAAGGGTGCAAATTTGTGGAAAGCTGTCACAGTCCAAGAAAAAAAAAATCACAACTTCTTGCCAACAATTTTGTATATGGCTTTATCATAAAATATTTCTCTCTTTCTCTTTCTCTTTCTCTTTCTCTTTCTCTTTCTCTTTCTCTTTCTCTTCAAAGTTTCAACAGTTTGTTTCTTATGATGATGTAGATGATGTATGTTTCTATGCATGCACTTGCCTGTATGGTCTTGTTTGTCAAAAGCAGGGGTGGGTATCAAAATGCCTCTAGATGTTGCCCTTAAGGTCATTTTTCTCCCTCTGGCTCACTCTTAGTTATTCCCCATACTAGGAAAAATAAGATGAAAATGTGAATCTCTGTAACTGGAAACCTTTTGGAAAAGTGATTATACTCTAAAGCAAAATACAGTGTATTGATGGTGTGTGCTGGTGAGCAATTCTATTGTTTATTCAAAAACTGAAATTTAATTTTTGGTTAAAGATCAAATTTTGGGAGGTGGTGTGGCCTATGTTGTCTCTAGGGATCAAAATGGCTATCTGAAGCCCTAGAACTTTCACAGCCACTAGTCACAAACATTTAGGTGATTGTTGGCATGGCATATTTGGGGCAGCAAGAATCTTTTGCATCTGTATTAATAGGGATATATATTCCTTATGTTTGCTAAAAATTATTTCCTTCCTTATGTTGGAAGCAAGAAGCTTCATTAGATATCTGTTATCCAGCATGGTCTTTTTTTGTTTATAGGCCATGTAAGTCTCAACTCCAGATGTATCTTGATGCTATGATGCTCTAAATCATAAGCAGTAAAGTTCAGCTACATCCTGTATTTCTTCTTCATGCTGTTGGCAGGAGCATGATCCCTCCATTCTTAAAGTAACAATGCAATATAGGAAAGTTTGTAAAATCCCGATGCCTCTAGGTCAACAGCAAGTTTTTCATTGAATTTGAAATGATCAAGATTTATGAGAGTATCAAGAAGAACATTAATAGGTGCTTGTATTACTGTACAATATTACATTTCTGGTAAATATATGAACTGGGATGGATGGTTCCCTGCCTGTTGATCTAGTTATTATGTACATTTTAGAAGATTGCACTGTTACAAACTTAGCCAATTTCTGTTTTTAGGTCAACATTAGAAAGATCCCACACTATAGGAACTACAGTATGGCAAATGGATGCCCATGAAGAAGAAAGAAAACCAGAAAAAATGCTTGTAGCTCTTCTTTAATTTTTTTTAGTTACTTAAGTGTACAAGCTTCTCTTTAGTTTAGAGTTGACCACTTGAACCTCAAATTACCCAGATTCTCCTTAAGCACCTGAATAAATGATATAATTTTCTTTCTTTTGCTATGTTACCATCCCACTTGATTATTTGTCTTAATTCTTTCCCTTTCCTTCTTCTCCCACATAATCTTTCTGAATAAAGAAGCTATGGGCATATCTATCAGTCACTTATCAAGTTAGTTACATTGCATTAATTAATTCATTTGATTTTCCCCTACTTCTCTGTCAAAGTGGGATAAATTGGTAATTTGAGTCGCTTTGCTTACAGTCTTAAAGTCTGAAAGGTTACTTTTTGGAATTTATCTCTGTATCCCACCTAATTTCCTCTTACTAATTTGGGAGATGAGAAGGGCAAACTACTATGAAAAGAGTCTCCTACCTTTTCTCCTTCTGCAGTGACCAAAGGTGGAGATAGTTAAAGAAGCAGCCTTCAGGGAGGTGCTTATTC
Organism: Phrynosoma platyrhinos; assembly: GCA_020142125.1. NCBI lineage: Eukaryota > Metazoa > Chordata > Lepidosauria > Squamata > Phrynosomatidae > Phrynosoma > Phrynosoma platyrhinos. The sequence goes on from JAIPUX010001880.1 coordinate 79,515,492, forward strand.
ACCGTACAGGTGGAATGACCCTGCTTCTTCCTCTGATCTCTCCTGCTACAGTCTATTGGAATGACAACTTGTAGTACTAGTCAGCCTGCACATGCATTTTTCTTCCTCCTCCTCCTCCTCCTCTTCTCATAGATCGAGGTGAGGAACAACAACAATGAACATGTGTATTTTAACATCAGTTAAAACACACTTCAATTTAAAATGACAAATAACATATACACATATTTAAAAGATCCACATTTAAAATTCATTGTTTAAAATCCACAATTTAAAAATCAACTGGATACACCTGCCAGAAGATACAGGTCATCAATGCTGTTTTAAATTCAGACAGCATACTCAGCTGTCGAATCTCCTCTAGCAGGTCATTTCACAGTCTAGGGGAGGCTGAAGAAAAAGTTCTCTGGCTGTCAGTTGCCACTTCTAGGGCTTTACTTAATTATGTTTCTTATCTATTGCTATTTGGTGCTTAAGTAAATACATTTTTATCTGTATTTACTGTATTTATCTGATGATGATGAGCCACTGGTGGCACAGTAGTTAAATGCCTGTATTGCAGCCACTCACTCATAAACCACAAGGTTGCGAGTTCAATACTAGCCAGGGCTCAGGCTAGACTCAGGCCTGCATCCTTCCGAGGTCACTAAAATGAGGACCCAACTGTTGGGGGGCAATGAGCTTACAGTTGTAAACTGCTTAGACATCCCATAGCATGATATGAAGCAGAATATAAATGAAGCTGCTTTGCTTTTATTGAGTCATGTGCTCAGGTTTAAAGGTTGAGCACTAGAAAAAACTCTTTGCTATCTATTGTTATTTGGTGCTTAAGTAAATAAAAAAAATTACTTGTGGAAGGATGATGATGATCATAATGATGATTTTATGGAGTCATGTGCTCAGGTTTAAAGGTTGAGCACTAGAAAACACTCTTTGCTATTGAACTTAAATCAATTTGCTCTTCATCCCCTGTAAGAGGCTGGGAATATTAAGCCTTGATGAGAAGACCCTGAGGTACAAGCATATGATATTGACAGTATTGTCTTGTCTCCATTCTCTGCAACAGAATAAAAATCTAGACAATTTGTATATTTGATGTATCTAGACTCAACTGTAACTTGATTTGATTAGGGAGATCATGGACATGAATCTACAAGCCATAAGAAAAGCAGTGGAGGATGGGGGACTTGGAGACATCTCACCCACAAGCTTGCCATGAGTTGAAGCCAACTTGAGGGCAGTTAACAACAACAACAACAACAACATGTTTTGATGGGGATACATTTCTATTTAGATAAATTTGAAAAGTAGTTTTATATTGTTATCTGATCTCTTAAAGCAATGTATTGATATGCTAAAGAATCACAAAATAAGCTAATAAGTGCAGTGCTTCCTGAAGTTCTGTCATCTTTTTTCATTAAAATGTGTAGCCTTTATGAGTGATGAAAGTCTTCAGTAAACTGTAAGCGCTAGCTTTCTGTTGGCAACCTTTGACATACCACCCTGTACTTGGTGCCTTTGTGTCCTGAACTTTAACCTTAACTTCCTGTTACTGTACAAACTTCATCTCAGTTTTGCCCTGGAGGACGCTGTTTCTATGAGTGCTGAAATGTGAGGAGAACTGAGATATGTTTGTGTTTGTTTGACTCATTCAAGAAACTGTCTGCCCGAATAGTAAGCCAAAGTAGAAGAGTGTTGTTTGATTTTACTTTGAGTAGTATAATTATATTCAGATGTAAGGGATAAAATCTTGGTTGCTGGGTAGTAGTTGTCTTTCAGACTTCCCCTCCCCCTTTAGTCAATTAAATCTTTGTCTAACCAAGGACAAGTAAAGAATTTTAAAAACCGTACTTTTGATGACAGCACTAACTCTTTGGATTCCTTTTAGCTACAAAAATTCACATAAGGCAACCTATAAATGACTAGCTGTTACTACTGGTTAGAAAATGGTAGCTAATGCAACCATTCTTTAAATATGTACCATTAGAATCTTTCCAATAATGTCAATAAAACAGTCCATAAATAGTAATCTAGACCCCTGCATTCTTTGTGAAATTCATCTGATAAATGTTAATGCGGTGCTTTTTTCTACTCTTCTAAAATAATATTAGACCAATCTTTTTAGTTTCTTTGTCAATGTTATTTCTAGTAGTCAAAATACAATAAACCACACTCATTTGCTAACTTAAAAGCACTGGGCGAATATAAATTACTGTTACATACCAACTTACATGAGAAGAACCTTCATTTGAATTTAATGTTAAAGAAATATAGGATACTGTGAATTTAACATTTATTATCAGCTTCATGGTCTTTATACAAAAGAGCCCAGTTTTAGAAGAGGATAATTTAAGTATCCAGCAATATGAAAGTAGAGCTTGGAAATTTACTTTTATTTTGAATACATATAATGACATGTTGCAGCTATCCATAAATGAGCAATGGTAGGATGATGCTCTGGGTCTGAAAGCCAGTATTACATTTTTACAAAGCTGTGTAATTCTTTTTGAACTTCCATTGTTCACAAAGCATTATATATCACATATCAGAAGTTGGTCTGTTTGACTTTTACATCTTTTCCTCCATACTTTTATTTTATTTCTGCTTTAACCAGCAATTTCCTGATTGGCACACATTTTCCTGATTTTTTTAAAAAACATTATTTAAATGTGTACATTTTTTAAAACAAACAAACAAACAATAACATGTATTTAAATGCATATTTAGTTAGATTTAAATGACCAAGAACTATATTACAATTTTCAGAAAAGTGCAAGCTCACTTATATACTAGCTAAATTCCAACATTCAATTAGTGTGAAACATGCTATTTCATACATGGTTTTATGACAGATTAAATTCATCAAGCCTCTAAACAAAACTATTTTACACAATTTACTCCTTCTTAGTAGGAACTGGGAGCTCAAGCATGCATATGGTAGGTTGGAGAAAAGCCATCCCAGGTATAGAGATGTCATTCTTTTCTAAGTTTCTTCTCAAATGAGTAAATTTAATTTTTTTTCCTGCTGCAAAAAATGTTTGAAAACATGCAGTTGTCAAAGCCTATTCATAATTCAGGACTTATTCTGCACAAAATTCACATTATTATTTTTTTCAAGTATTTTTGTATGGAAAACAGCATTTTCTGTGGGGGAAAAAAGAGTTATATTCCTATGCTGGCAGTGAAGTGTAGAAAAAGTTATTACCTGAACATAAAATGTTGTCTCTGCAAATCAACCATATGCAGATTTTGTGCAGAATAAAACCCAATTGCAGCATATTCTGTGTAAGAAACATCATTTTCTATGCAGCAAATACTATTTCTGTGTAGAAATGTTATTTCCTGACCAGAAAATGAAGTTTTCTGTACAAAATAACCACATGTAAATTTTGTGAACAACAAGACCTAAACTGCAAAGATTCTCAACAGTCCAGGATCCTTTCTTTCCCGATTTTGCAACACTAGAAAATCATATTTTCAACCATAATTCTTTCCATCCCTACCGGTAAAACCTATTATTCCTGTTAACTCAAGCATATATTTTTTTAAAAAAATACTTTAATCCCAGCCCAGTACACTACAGTACACTAATATTTTTTATGTAGAGTTGATTCATACAGAGGCTTTTCAGGCATGACTATGTATGTGGAGACAGGAACGAAAAATGTGTTCCTGTTCCCTGGAAAGACTGCCATGAGTCATATCAGTATAAATTCTTAGTAAAAATTGATTAAGAACCTTATTACATAAAAAAAGTCAGAATGAATAGGGAGTAGTGGTTGTAGCACTTCTGTTCTCCCTCCTGAGGGAGATGATCACAAAAGCATGCAACTTGCCAGATTTTGCTGGCATGAGTATCAGAAACAGAATCGGTCCTGAGAGGACTCGGGCGTGAGGCAGTTGCCTGCCCCCCCACCATCAGTCCTCAGAGGACTTGGGCCTGAGGCAGTTGACCACCCCCACCACCATTGGTCCTCAGAGGACTCAGACCTGAGGCAGTTGCCCACCCCCAGCGCCATCGGTCCTTGGAGGACTCAGGGCTGTGCCAGTTGCCCGCCGCCATCACCATCAGTCCTCGGAGGACTCAGGACTGAGGCAGTTGCCTGCCCCTCCCCCCACTGGTCCTCAGAGGACTCGGGGCTGAGGCAGTTGTCCACCCCCACCACCCTCAGTCCTCGCCAGCTGCAGAGCAGCGGAGGACTCGAAGAGGCCATTGTCCACCACCACCACCCTTGGCTCTGCTAACTCTCCACCTGCGATCAGAGGGAGGCTTCTTCAGCCCACCCCAACCCTCCAGAGACATCATCGTCCACTCAACTCTATAATTGCGGAACACCATGCCTGCTATTGCTAAGAGGGGAGAAAGGGGAATGCTGATGAGAGCGGCACCTTACAAAAACTCTGAGCATCAAGTGCTGAGTCTATTGTATTTATTGACACTGGCATTGAGTGAGGAAAGAGGAAGAAACCGGTGGGAAGGCACCTTCTGCAGGCAATTCCAGGCACTCATGTCTGGAGGGGGAAAGGGAGAGTGTCAGTGGAAATGGCACCTTCTAAAAGCTGGGCTTCAATTGACCCTTGGATGGTGGTTGTCATAACAAATGTATTTGCTATCACACGTATGGAGAGGGGAGAAGGGGAGGTGTTTGTGTGGGCATTAATAGCCTATTAATAGTTATCAACACCTCTTAATTATTTTATCTTATTTATTTAACTCTTTAATCATTATTTATTGTTTGATACCTATTTATAGCCAATCTGTCTGGGAAGGAGATAATTGATTTAGATGCCAGCCATGGCGAGTCTATTGGAGTAGTGCGGGGCAAGGGGAGATATAGCGTTAACAGGGTGGGGATGAAATACAAGGGAAGACGAGATCGATATTTGAAATCTATCCCATCTTCCTCTTACCCTGTTATCCCAAAAGAACCGAGGGTCATCCCAACTTTACCACAGACCCTTACCTTGTTCCTCTTCAATGCCAAGTCAGTGAAGAACAAATCCCACATAATCCACGATTTGTTAGAAGAAGAAGATGCCAACCTGGCTTGTTTCACAGAAACCTGTGACCTGGGTTAAGGCCTTCCCAGCTTGATATATTGTCCAGGAACAGGTTAGGGAAAGTGGGTGATGGGGGGGGGGGGAGAGAGTTGCCTTGGTCCATAAAAACACCATCACTTTGACCAGGAGACCTATCCGGAAAATGAATCACATCGAATATATCTACCTGACCTTGAAGGCTGGGGACAGTCTGGGGATTCTGTTGGTTTACCGTCCATCCCATTGCTTAACA
>JAIPUX010001880.1:79520881-79543060 GCA_020142125.1 Phrynosoma platyrhinos
ATTAGTCTTGGGTCCAACACATTGTGCTGGTAATACACTTGATGTGGTTTTTAGTACGGATCAGGAACATCCATGGGCTGAGGTAATCCAGACTTCTGCCCTGTCATGGACGGATCATTTTCTGGTCAAGGTGGGACTGAAGGCTACTACCCATATTCCTCTCAGGGGTGGAAGACCCATATGACCAGCATGACTTCACTGAACACTGTTACCTTCCCACTGAAGTGGTACCTATTTGTCTACTTGCACTTTTAGAAGCAAAAGTGGTAAATAAATATGTTGTGGAAGGAGAATGTATTTAGTTCTGAGATAGTGGGAGTATACACAACAAACACACAGAAATAATGCAACAAATATATACATAAAATTACAACTGAATATACCAAACTACAGTAGAGGTGCTCCAATGCAACATGAAATATTTGTGGGCACTAATGTGATCTGAGTGTTGCACTATGGCTCTAGAGACCAGGGGTTGAATCCCCACTCTGCCATGGAAGCTCACTGAGTGATCTTTGGTAAGTCACACACTCTTGACCTCAGAGGAAGGCAAACGAAAAACCCTTCTGAACAAATGTTGCCAAGAAAAGTCTGTGATAGGTTCATCTTAAGGTTGCCATAAGTCACAAACAACAAACAATGGGGGGCAATGTACCCAGTCCTGAGAAAAAGGAAGTACACACAATAACACTCCGAAACAGTACAACAAATTTGTGGGGAAAACAACAACTGACTTAACGAATTACAAGTAGAGATGTTTTGGTCTGTACAAAGCTCTTCTTTCATTTCAGCATCTTGTCCATTGTACTGTGTTTGTATTGAAAAATAAAACGATCAAATCCAATGGGAAAAAATCTATTTTTTATGAGATGATGTAAAGTTGTAACATCACACTTTACTTTTGTAGGGCTTTAGAACAAATATTGTGGAGATGGAGATACATATGCAAAGGAAGGTTGAGATATGTGGTCAGTAGTAGTTTTACAACACAGGAGATTGTTCCTGAAAATTCAATACAATTTTCAAAATAAGAAGTGGGTTAAAAAACACACACAGATTTCTAATGCCACATAAAGGAGAAACAAACCAACAATAATAATTAGTAAAATGTACTGGTTTTCCAATGGAATAGTAAAATGTAGATTTTGAAAACAGTGATGAGAAAACCTCTGCCAGTTACTAATTGTTGTTATGCTTATAATTAATGTGAAAGGATTATTATGTTACATGATGTATCTATAATTTACTGTTAAGTAATACAGTAGATTGTGAAAAAAGATAATTTATTGAATTTCAAGAATAAAAGGTTATGTTTAAACAGTTGCTCTTTTTTTATACCAAGATGCCTTTCTAGAATCAAATAACTATAATTATGGCAGTATTCTACTCTCACTTCAGAAAACATTTATAAGCCCAATTAATTAAAATTCATAATAGGAAAGTAACTTATTATGTGTGCTTAAACAATAGATCTGCAGCTATGACAAGAAGAAATGTTGAAAACATATAGAGACACTAAGAATGAGGTAAAGAAACCACTGCAAAAACTACTATATCTGAACGTATTGGAAAATCTCCATTATGAATATGCACTAGCTCCAAGATTTAGTTCGGTAACCAATCTGGTGTTTCAGAAAATGGAGTACTTCTTATGATAAATTACTTTGTTGTTGGATTAGAAATTTCATAAACTCTCACCATTTACTTTGCTGGATAGAGCTTATGGAAGTTGCAGTCCAACATTTGGAGGGACAAACATACCCTTTCCCTTTTCTAGGGCAAAAGCTGTATAATTTTCTGGGGAAACAGAATATTTAAATTTTCCCAAACTGAATGAGTTCGAAATAGATAATGAATTACAGTTGTACCTCCCCATTCACAGACCTCGAGTCCACAGTATCGCTCTTCATGGGGAGGGACAAGTGCATATATTTAAAATGGCCACAGGCGTGCGTGCCATTAGTTTCAGTGGGGCTTGAATATTAGCAAGCTGCCATTTTCATGGGATGTGTGTGTTTCTGGAACGGATCCCCCACAAATTGGGAGGGCAACTGTAGTTCAGAAAGTAAGTCATACACTTAGTAAATGGTAGGCCTAAATCCATTAATAAAAATTAACCCGAATTTATTTGCTAATTCCAACTAATGTAGACCCTCTTATGTAGATCAATGACTTTTCTTATCCCTCCCTCCCTCAGGTCTCTCCAGCACATGCACACATGTGTACACACACACACATTCCAGAGTGTTTTATAGCCATTTGAAGCAGGAATTTGAGATGGAGCTGCAGTATAAAGAAATGTTACCATTCTTGCAAGAGTTCAGTACTGAAAGAAATTTTTTAACTTCTATATGGCTTATGCTTAGGCTATTTGACAGATTGTGCCTTCATATGAACCTGCTCAGGCCCTGAAGATGCTGGATAGTTTTAAGGTGAACAGATTTTAATTGTTTTAATCTTTTTAAAATGTGTTTTTAAATTTGTTTTAATATCATGAGAATTCCTACATGGAAGGGGTTGGACTCTTGTGGTCTCTTCCAACTCTATGATTCTATGATTATGCATAGTTGAATTCTATTTTAATGTTCATTTTTTTGTATTTTTGTTAATCCATATTGTAACTTGTTTTAAATCGCAAGCTGCCTTGATTCCCAATATTGGGAAAAGAAGGGACATAAGTAACGATCACCACCACCATCATTTGCTTCACTGAACTGTGATTTCCAGCACTCTCATCCACCTTGGACTAAAACTACCTTGTGTCAATAGTCAGATTCCTTGAGAAGGATAAAATGTTTTCAGGTCTAGATTCACATATAGCCACCCAAAAACATGGTCTGCCATGAGGTTTTCAGCCACTACTTTGCTTGCATTTTAAGCATTTTGATAACATGTTATTGAGACTGTTGCAGAGGCTCCATAAAGGCATATTCCATTATCTTTTGCACAAAAATGTCTTAAGCTTATTTAAAAGTTTATATTATATACTCTTATTTTGATCAACTCACTTGAAATTTGAGAAGTCCAAATTTTTGAAATAAAAATTTAGACCAGTAACAGTGCCACATCCCTCTGCATTATATGCTGGCACATTTGGAAATGGGAAACTGGTATGTCAGCGCTTGGATTGCCTCATTCAAATACAGTAAACCACTTCCAATAATTTCATTTAGAAGCAACATTTTATGAAAAAATCATTTATATGTCTCATTAGACATACAAGTATATTAGAAATGGAAAATAGCTAAGTTATTGTAAGTAACTTTAAACTACTTATGGGTCATAATAGGCTTCAGTTCTGCAACAGACTAATGAAACAATAAGGCATTTATTGATCAGTGATTTATTAGTCATATTAATAGGCTACTTCTTTTGACACTGGTACATAAATACTAAAGGAGATCAAGAATTTGTACATTGTGCATTTGCTCTCTCATTTTTAGAAACAAACATATCAAAATGAAAAGAAAATGAATTAAAACAGATTTCAAAAGTAACCAAATAACTAAAAAGCATATAAAATTTTATTTTGTGCTTTAAATTACAATCCTAGATATGGTTACTTAGCAGTACGTCTTACTGTTTTCAATGAAATTTAATATCTACATATATACACATTGGACTGGGCAATTCCCTGTTCTTTTCTTTGTTGTACATTTCTGTACATATAAGAAATACTCTAAAAATTAACTTACATTGTAAACACATAAAATAGGTATATATCAGAAATGAAGAACAAAGCATGTCCATGATTATTATCATCATGACTCCAATATCTTAATCACTTCTTAGTGTATTGTATCATGTTTGAATCCTCATATGCAATAGTCCTTAATCATCATGATTGATGATATGACCCACTTTATTCCTAAGAAACTGTAGTACATCATGTGAGAAATTAGTGGATTTTCTGAATCTCTGCTAGTCTGAAATGAAGAAAGTAAATAGCACTTCACTTGGATCTAATGGCTGCAGTGTGATTAATCATTTAATTACATTTAATCATTTAAATATATCTCCCCAACCCCATCAACTGACTAGTTTGAGATCAAACCACATGTTAAATTAAGCTCACACTGCCTAAAATCTATGATTAGCACTCTTCATTTGTGAAATAGTCCAGTCTGGACAGAATTGCTGCGTACATGCAGAACAAGCTAACCCTTTCTGTTCCTGCTGTTCTCCTAACATAAATCATTCCCTTCATTGCTATTTGCACCTTAATGCAAATAACAATGATACTGCAGGTGAAAAGATAAGGGGGAAAAAGGAACTACAGTATGGATGAAGTATCCTACTTGCAGTTGTAAAGGGGAAGTGGCCAATGCTGACAATGGTCAAAATCCTGTTGGTGTCATCTTTCCTTACAAATATGTTTCCTTACACATATCTTGTCTTGTTGGGAAGTTGATTTTGTAAAGAGGAAAGTGGTTGATGTTGACAATGGTCAAAATCCTGTTGGTGTCATGTTTCTTTACACATATGGGTAAGAATATTGTCTTGTTGGGAAGTTATGAATGCATAATCATTATATAGCTATGCAGTGACTCTTGGCCTGACCCACCCAATCCCTGCTTACAGACACCATGATCAATGAAGGTCTGATATCTTATTTAGCAGAAAGTAGCTGACTGATGTTTCCACTCCCTCCCTTGAACAATCTCTGTTGTAATAGGCAAAAGCAGGACCCATGTATTATTATTATTATTATTATTATTATTATTATTATTATTATTATTATTTAGCTACTCCCTCTTACACAAGAGATTTGCTCACTCAAGGGGATTGGGAACATCAGTCAACTGCTTCCTGAGCAATAGGAGAATCAATCAAAGTGTCTGTTTCTCAATAAGTGGAGATTGCGAGACTTTCAAGGTTCATATATGTCTCTCAAGATCCAGTGTGGCATACTGGTTTGAGTGTTTGACTATGACTTTGGAGACCAAGGTTCAATTTCCAACTCAGCCAGGGAACCCACTGAATAACCTGGAGCAAGTCACATGCTGACAGTCTCAGGTAGAGGCAATGGAAAACCTCCTCTGAACAAATCTTGTCAAAAAAACATCCTGTGGTAGAGTTCCATAAGACAGAGACAACTTGAAGATGTACAACAAAAAACAATAAAACCAACAATCATGTCTCTCAAACTAGGGAATATGTAGAGATTATGAATATCAAATAGTTATAAATGTATAAGTCTAGTTGGCTATCTTCTTTTTCTTCTTCTTCTTTTTTTTGGCCATTGTGTAATGGACATATTGTGGGTCAACAAGTAGAAGCAATACACATACAGTTGTACATTTTTGGATGGTGCCTATCTGTCAGTACCTTCAATGTACCACTTGATTCACTGGGAATATGGGAATGACCTTTGCATATTTCCCATTTCAGAGTGGGACAGTGAGCAAGTTTATTGGCAGAAGAATGGGGTTATGGAACAACCGTATAACTACATAAATGCAAATTTACACTATGTAAGAATGATATAGGGTGTTAGTTTGACAGGGCATGATTAATGACAGCATAATGTATTTGTCTAGCTCTGTGTCAAACAGGAACCAATATTCCAAGATGTAGAATTCTGGGAGAGGTCTTCTCAACTGTATTAAATTTGCTGGGCAAATAAGCTTAAATTGTTATTTTTTTTCTTGTTATATGAATTCAAATTTAAGAAAGCTTGATTTTCAAGAAAGTATGGCTGTGGGTTGGACTACTTTCTTAGTGACAAACAGAGCATCCCTTTCTCCTTGTGAAGTAAGGGCCTTTACAGACTGCCAGAAATAATGCAGCTTGAGGCCACTTTAACTGTCCTGGCTCAATGCTAAGGAATCATGGCAACTGTAGTTTATTGTGGCACCAGAGCTCTCTGACAGAAAAGGCTCAATGTCCCAGAAAAAAAATACAATTCCCATGATTCCCTAGCACTGAGCCAAGACAGTTAAAGTGGCCTCAAGCTACATTATTTCTGGCAGTCTGTAGAGGCCATAAGTATCCTTCAGTTAATACAAGAAACAACATATTTGAGAATTAAGAATGGAAATGTTTGCTTATTTTGTTCTCACACATCAGAATGAAACATTTCATGTTTGTCTCCTTTCAATATTACTAAAAGAGTTTTGTTGTTATTTTGTGGGTGATTTTTTTTAAATAATTGTATTTAATAGGAAAATAAGGTTTTGTAAAAAAATATATTCTATTTTGCACAAAATCATTTTGTTTTTGCAAAAAAAAAAAAAACCCTGCTAAAATTGTAATCTTGCACTGTGCTGATACGTGTTCAGACATTGTTTCTTGTTACAGCCTTTCTTGTCAAACATTGCAATTTTTTTTAGAGGTAGCTGTGTTGGCCATATAGCAAATCCAATAACATCCAAACAATGATACCTTTATTGGCCAACCAAAATGCACAATTATATATTGCAAACTTTTGAAGTCACACCAGCTGCTTCATCAGGCAAACAGGCAGGGGGAAAAATGAAGATGTTAGTCTTGGGACCGCATTTTCTATTTCTGATTTCAGTTCAGATGTTAGGGGAGGACTATCTGCAGGCTGGCTCCTCCCCCTTTGGCCATGCAGGCCATGCAGTTGCTGGAAAATTTTGCAAGCTAAGGAAATGCAATGTCCATTTGCAATCCAAAGAAGACGTTTCCTTGAAACCCAGCATGTCTCTTTCCTTTGTGAAGCCTCAGGTTTCTGTGCAGGTAGAGAACCCCGAATTTCTTAAGAAGTCTTCATGTTTTGCATCAGGAAAACTTTAGATGATGTAGGGGTAAAGCATGCCAATCAGTCCCAGTATGAGAAAAAATGCTTTACCTTTTGTTGGAGGCAGAAGTGTCTGATAGCATGGTTCCAGTGCACTGGCTCTCTCTTTAGGATTCCCCTGTGATGTCTAAAATGCAGTATCTTGAAATCCAAAAAAACATCTAGAGGTATCCGTGTTGGCCATGTAGCAAATCCAATAAAATCTAAACAACGATACATTTATTGGGCCAACCAAAATGCACAATTTCTTGTTACAAGCTTTCTAAGTCACACTGGCTTCTTCATCAGGCAAACAGGAGAATGCCCTGTCCCGGACCACTTAGGTTCATTGGCTGCAACTGCAACTGTGTGGTTGATCAAAGAGGTGGCCATCCAATGGGATGGCATCTAGGCTGCAGGCAGTCACCAGAGGTGTGTATGTGTGATGGTGCGCATGTGTGGTGGGAAGGTGAAAAAAAATTACCCAGCAGCATGGCTTGATACTGTGTCCTGCAGTCAGGCCATGTGCATTTGGGCCATCTTGGGAGTGGCTGTGCAGACAGTGGGGTTTCTTTGGGAAAAAGCAGGTTCGAATCATTTTTCCCTGCCCATCTTTTCTGCCCCTTGGTCTCCCTTCTCTGGGCACATTCAAGCTTGTCAATATCCTTCCTCAACTGTGGTTCCCAGAACTAGACACAGTACTCCAGGTGACATCTCACCAAAGCAGAATAGAGTGGTACTACTAGTTCCCTTGATCTGGACACTGCTCCTGTTGATGCCACCTAAAAAGCATATATGCTTTTTTGGCCATCACATCACATTGTCATCAAACGCTAAATCAGTTTGTTGTTTAGCAGATAGATTGGACCCACTGGGAGTCTCATAATACAAAAGCCAAGCACTGAAATAGGACCATGTGGAAGATATTCTGTGGTGTAGTTAACTACAAGGATTTCAAATATAGTCAAGCATATAGTAAGAGCTCCTACAATGAAACATGACTGAGAATTCATATTTCTCTTTCCACTAAGCATAAGGACATTCACAACTTCAGCCACTTTCCCCCCCATCTGTGCCTAAGACTATGATTAGTTCTCTAACTTTTACATGTAAGTCTCTTACTCTAAATTTTGAAGTTATCCCTTTTCAGTGGATTTAAACTTAGTCAAAGGGGCTTTTCTTCTGATATACGTGTCACCCTCAGTTCAAAAGGTTACCTTTGTTACCTCAGCAAAATGTGTTTTATATAAATCAACACCTATGCTTTTCCTAAAATGGATTTATAAATACCTGGAAAATATTTGTTTTAATAAAATTGTTTTTTAGTTCATAAAAAATCCACAAAACCTTCTCTGAATAATTGTGTGAACTATCCTTTTAAATTACCTTCAATAAAGCTGAACATGTGCAGAATGTGTCATATCAAATGCAGGTCCAGCCGGCTGGATTAGCATTGCATCAGATAGCTCATAAAATGGACCATGTTTTTCCCTCAGTCAACAAGCCTTTTAAAATATTACTGTTTTCAAAATGTTATTAGTGATTATGTAATCTAGCTTGAAAACATCATGCCTATTTATTTTGCAAGCACTGAAGCACTTATGTCTCTTCAAAAACTGATGAGCTCTATTTGTCTTAAAGTTACCAAAAATTTTAGAGTCTTGGTGGGTGGGAAACCACTTCCATGTGTAAACTCTTAATCATTCATTTAATGAAACCAGTGGAATAGGTGCCAAAACATAATGGCAATGCTGTATATGCTGAATCCATTAATGAGTTGCTTCAGTGCCAGTTTGCCAGGTGGGGACATCTTTTTTTATTATTATTATTCATAAGAACTCAAAGCGGACTATGTTTTATTATTATTATTCTGAGCAAGAATAGAACATTATTCATGTAGCTAAGGATATTTGAAAAATCCAGGCTTTGCATACTCCTATTCAAAATGCACTTTCCTGCATCTAATGTGCAGATCAGGACTTATGAATTTAAACATACATTAGAATGAATATTAAAATACATGTTTTGAGACAAGTTTGAACAAATCTTCTCCCTTATTGATTCCTGTTTGGATTCTATAAGTCTAGCAAAGGAAAGGAAGGCCTAATACTAGTACCGAGATTAACCACAAATATTTTTAAGCTATTTTCTAGAACAGACAATTCCCACTTAGAATATGAACAATCAATTACAATACAATTAAGCCAGTATTAAAATGATTTGCAGAACCACAGAACATGATATAGTACAATAGATCCAATAATTTCCATACATACTTTATAAATTGTTTTAAAGAAATATAGTGTAGACAACATTTGATATTTTGACAATGATTATATTTGGACATTGGGTTCTCAGTATCCATGGGCTTGCCATCTGCAGAGTCAAACATGTGTGGATGTCATGCCCTGTTGCTTTCAATGGGCACACAAGTTGTGTGCCCGCCATTAAGGACAACAGGACTCAAAATCCTGTGTTTTTCCTTATCTGTGGGCAGGGGTGGTGGTCTGGAACAGTTCCCTCATGGATATGAAAGGCAGACTGGTATCTGCAGGTTGAAATTTTCTCCAGGAAGTCTCCACTCTTTCCTTCCACAAAAGGAATTTGCATTCTGGATCTTCTACAGTGATAATAGTATAATTATCATTGATTGTGTGACTTAAGTTTTTCTTCAAGAAAAACTGAGATTCAATTGCAGCCAAGGTTTTTTACCATACAATTAATTATTTTCTTCTACTTTGAAGTCACATTGGTTACTCCTACTGCTGCTACTAAATGTTTTGTCGAAGAAGATTCTAAATGGTATTGTCCATTTGCCATCCTCTCCTCTGAACTTTTTTTGTTAACTGTCCTTTCAACTCATGGTGACCCTCCTGATTCAACTGCTCTGCTTAGGTCCTACAGGTTCAGGTCCATGGCCTCACTAATAAAGTCTGCCCATCTGGCATGTGGTCTTCCTTTCTTTCTGCTTTCCTTTATCTTATCTTGTATTATAGTCTTTTCTAATGAATCATTTCTTCTCATGATACCGCCAAAGTATGACAGCCTCAGTTCTGTCCTCCTTCCTTCTGAGGAGAGTTCAGGTTTGATCTGTTCTAGGGTCCATTTGTTTGTCTTTTTAGCTATCTGTGGTATCTTCAGCACTTTTCTCCAACACTACATCTCAAATGAGTTTATTTTCTTTCTGTTGGCTTTCTTCACTGTATAGCTCTTGCATCCATAAATGGTGATGGGGAATACAATAGATTGGGCAATTCTAACTTTAGTGCTGAATTGTATATCTTCACACTTAGAATTTTGTCTTGTTAACTGCCCCTCCCATTTCTAGTCTTTTTCTTATTTCTTGACTGCAGTCTCCATTCTGCATTATTTATTAAATTATTTAATTTATTACATTCTTAATGGAACTGCAACTAATTGAAAGAACAACCAACTGTGGGAGAAGCTGCAACCGGTGTCTATCTCCAGGTCACCTCTATAGCTTATTTGGATGATAACACCTGAGCCCTCAATGTCAACCCCAAAACTAGGTTATTCATTGGCCAGCCCACATTAGGAATTCTGACAAGAAAGTCCCTCTCCCAATCTGTGAAGATTAAAAAGGTATTTATCTTTCAAACCAGATGTAAGGGCAATTTCTTTCTGCCTTCCCCCTCCCCCTCGGGTCGCAAGGCCTAAAGAGTTGTTTTCAGAAATGTCCCTTTCACCCAAATAGTGTCCAAGGTGCTTGCTGAAAAATAATTCAATTATTTATGCCAAATTCAATTATTTAAGCCAATTCAGTTATTAATATAAGCCAAATCATAACTGAATCATTTATACCAAATTGGTTCCTATCTAAACTCCACCCAAGCCAATTTCCCATATGCCGACTGGGCGTAGTATGGGGTAGGTGAAAAACCCATGGAAAAGGGAAAAAGTCTTACCCAGCCCCTAGACAACCAAGAAAAACTGCACACTATACCAGTGCTGGGTGGGTGGGTCAATTTCAAGGCAGCTCTGAAGCCCTGGGGGTGGCTGCCTCTGTAATAACTCTGGCTCTACCCCCAAGGCCTCACATCATGACATAACTGCCATGATATGACTTGAATAAGCCTGTCTCCTATTAGGGGAGGACAGCAAACAGTCCATCTCCACTCTTCCCTCCTGGAGGGGGGGGATAGCCATAATATGAATTAAGGCATCATTATAATTTGATAAATGCACAGAGAGAACATGGTGCATAAAACTTTAAATGATTCCTTGGGAAATTTATGCATTTGCTAGAATCTTCTTCTTCCACTGTCCATTAGCTATAGCAGTGATCTTCACACACTTCACAAAGCAGATTTTTTTTTAACTAAGTAATTAATCTGAACACTTGTTCATCTTGACTGGATATATTTATGGAATATTTTTTTAAGATACAAATAAATGCTGATTCACAACTGAGTATACAAAATCCCTGGATGGAGGGATAGAATTCATATTAAGTCAGTCGGGACTGAGAAAGTGATTTTTGAAGACTCAAGGTTAGGATCACTCACAGTGCTGTTCTATACATGTCTATTCAGAAGTAAACAAATCCCTTTGAGCTCAATGGAGTGTGGGCAGCAGGCAAGCCACCAGGAAGGCTTGTTCTACTCTACACATGGCAGAACAAAATGGTATAGTCTGAAATGCTAGACTGGGCTGTGCAACTTTTCTTGAAATATATGTCTGCAAATTGAAAGAAGCATATAGGGGAATGGTCCAGACCAAAAATCCCCTAGAGTACAAGATAAATTAAGAACATTCAAAATTATGGAGATCTCAGAATGGCTTGAGGATAGGCAGGATGATTAAAGGAAAAATTCATGGGAACAGTAGAGCCAAATACACATAAGACCAAGCATGGAAGGCAGGTCTGATGATACAAAGTATTGTGTCAAATATGCTCAGGGAATTCTGAAATAGTGTCATTAATGATCATGCCAACAGGTGTGGCCAACCCAGACATCCTCACACATCCATTCAACCTTAAAGTACAACAAGACCAGGAGGGGAAATGGTGTGAAAATTTGCCAAAAATGGAGGCAGTGATTATTCTGTATAGTTTCATATTCTCACACAATTGGTAAATACACAAGAAGGATAGTATAAGCCAGTGATGGCAAATCTCTTAGAGACCAAATGCCCAAATTGCAACCCAAATCCCATTTATTTATCACAAAATGCTGCATCCCTCTGACTTTCTAGCAATGAACTCTGGCAAACTCTGTGCTGGGACAATGGCACACGTGCCCACAGAGAGAGCTCTGGCTACCACCTCTGGCATGCATGCCATAGGTTATGCCACCACTGGTATAAGCCCCTGTTTCATTCCCTCCTCCTTCTCCTTCTTCTCTGAGCAAACACTGTTAATTTACACACATGAAAATCTATTCTTTCAATGTTAAATTCCAAGTGCATCAAACATTGTTTAGAAGCAGAATAAACCCTGAAATCTTTCAGTAAAGATCAAATTGCTTAACTACCTCAAATGTGTTTTTTGTTTATTTGTGTATGTGTGGTTGTGTGCTTTTCAGTGTTTCTTTCAGCATTCTAAATATACCTTTGGAAACAGAGGTGACACAAACTAGCATCCACAGCTGAGATTCTCAAGTTAAAGTAACTATCATTAGGGAATTTTGTTTTGGATAATTTTTTAATAAGAATTTTTCAAATTTGGTCTATTCCTTCTTATTGGGCATAGGGGGAAAATAAGAGATTTTACTATCATGGATGTGGAAGGAACCCAAACTGACAGAGTGAGCTAACCTTTTTTCAGCTGAGCTCTCCAAATGTTTGGTTTTCAACAACAATAATCTTTTTCTTTTATTCAACACTTATGGCAAACAGATACAATGTGGTCCTCTTCACATTGGGAATAGTTATACCTATTGAACTTGGTATTTGAATTTTGATTTTTTTTTAGATAATTCACGATTTATTTATTTATTTATTTATTTAAAAAACACCAATATTCATGTCAGGGACACAAAGAATGTGAGGCTTAAAAAATGAATGTGGTAGAAAGCAAAACGGTCAGGTTTCCACCTTCCTACCCATTAACGGCTTAAATCTTAACATTTACATGGGTGATATTTAACTTGAATACAGTGGCATGGAATGCTATTCTGATGTAGTGATCGTTTTTAAGAGAATATATCTTACTATTAGAGTTATGACTATGCTTTCCAGGAAAGCATTATTGAATCCAGTGAAACTACCATGGAATTCATGGTCTGATAGCTGCCTGAAAAACACAGTAATTCTGGAAAATAAACTGAAATCCTTCAGCTCACTCTGCCATAATTCTGAAGACAGTTAAGAAGCAAATTTAAAAATGGCTGGGATTATGCATAAATTTACTATGGATGACTTAAGGAATTGATACTCAAAGTCTACCTTAAACTCCATGGAGCCTCTCAGAGCAATGGAAGTGTGAACCACAGGTGAATGGAATCTCAGTCACTTCATAATTTCATAGTTTCAGTGTCATTTTTGATCATGGCAATAGTTCTACAATCATGAATATGAAGCTTAATATAGTTCAATATGGATCAATTATAGATCCCTAACTCTAGGTTAGGAATTCATAAGTGCAATGCAGGATGTCTGCTAATGATTTCAGTTCTAGATATAATATCTTTGTTGAGTCTGCTTTTTAAGAAGCTTGTGAAATGAAGTAAATTTTCTTAAGTGAATCCCCCACATATTAATCAGAAGTTCAGCAATTGAGTTCAGGGGCATTTAATTAGCCTACATTTGTGGAGAGGGGGAAATAGTACAAGTAGTTCAATTATGATAGATTCTTTAAGAATTCATTACGTTTTTCACTTTAAAAAAAGGAGAGGGCAAAAGCACTCCTGTATCTGTCTTTCACTTTCAATGAATCAACCATCAGCACTGTTCCTCTGATAAGCTAAGCCAATCACTTTTTTAATCGATTTGGAGTGGTGAAAAGTTGCTATAGATATGGAATCCTGGAGTAATCAAAATGGAAAACAAGTTTAGAATTGGAAGTGACAGATTTATTCATCAGGTAGTTAACAAGGCTTTGAAGGGGGAGAGTGGGCTTGTCAGAGTCCTTAGGCTGTATATAAAAAGATGGTAGAGAAATACTCAAAGAATCCTCAATGAGCACTTCAGTGGAGAAAGACTAGATAATATTTTTCATTAAAGTTCCAACATGCTAATGTGCCTGAACACTGAATAATACATTTAGTACTCTACATTCAATAGTATTAGTATTTTTAAAGCACACTCTATTGCTCAAAAGCCTATTGTCATTCCTTCACAATAGCTCTAATGAAGGGTCATGTAAAAAAAAAGAGAGAGTATATTTTGACATTTCTGTGTGATTTCAAACTGTTTGAGACTTAGTTTAGAAGGCAATAAGATACATCAAAACCATCAATTTAAAATCTGATCATTTCCTCATTGTTATGTTATGAAAGGCCTTTTTTGTTTTTTCGGCTGAGTGCCCTTTGCAAAATATTGCCAGAGTCCTGTGGGGATGTTTATGGGATTCTATAAAATCCTGCTGGGTTTCTTTCTACTGTACCTTTTATACATTTGCAAATTCACTGTGTTTCCTGCCTGTGAGCACAGTAAGCATATCACTTAACCATCCATTTGCAGATCATGCCTCATAGCAGTTGTCTAAGATACCAGCTTTTCTGTCATACTGTGATTAGAGATTTTTAAAAAAAAAATTGACAAAGAAAAAAATCCATCTTTTCTGTTAAGTACAGATCTCATGTATCAGTTTATGTTATATGAAAACAAGAACATTGAAAAGGGGGGAAATGCAAAATTTTACAAAACTTACAATCCTTGGTAGCCTTGATACTGTGCTGCAATGTAATGTTGAATAAATTCATTGGGCCCATGTCTTTTTCTTAACTGTCACTGCTCTCTGACTCCCTGCCTTCATATCAATATAAGGAATGGTGGGCTTTGACATATAATTAAGCAGTAATTTTGTTTTCACATTGGACTTTTATAAAGCTCCCCCTAGGTAGACAATGCTCATCAAGTAAGCATAAATATGGAGAACTATTAATCAATTTTCTTACTCAAGAAGGGTTGTAGGAATAGAAAAACAAATTTAAAGCAACAAGCAATAAGGTACAGGTATAAAGAACATTAATCCTGCAGTGCCTTTGGATACACCTACTTCCAGCAGAGCTTTCTCTTGCAAGGACAGTCATAGGTTACTCAACAGTACTTGTAAAAGCAAAATTGCTGCGTGCATTCTAATAAGATCAAGCACTTCCTTTAGATGTACTGTTGTTTTCTCTTCCCCTTTATTTACTTGATTATTACTTGAATGTTCTTGTGTGCAAGGTCAGACCAGGGCTGGAGGTGGATTTCTCATGTATCAGACCTCTCATGTATCATGTATTTTCTTTGAGTTTGGACCCAAACATCACAAGCAGAAGAAACAGAAAGGCTGGACTTGGAATAGGCAAGGGCTTCAATGGTGGTTGGCTTTGGCAACTTGTGAGAGAAAGCAAGATAAGCTTAGACTAGAGGCTATGGAGTGTGGATACAAGAAAGAATGGTTTTGATTCTCTTTACCAAGAAAAGCACCCTGAAAGGCTTAAAAACTCATTATTTTGTCTAATTTGCTGGTCCATAGGCCTGATACCTTTTGTGCATGAAATATGTTAATACTGGAATCAGCAATTAGATGGTAACTGTAGGGAAAAAATATATTTTGTTTAACAAGAAAAACAGAGGCTAGTGAAGCAGTTTGAATTTTGAGAAATCCTGAGGAGTGAAATCATATATGGACAATAATATTCATAGTACTAGACATATTCTGCACAACAATTGAACTTTTTTAGGACAGAAAAATACACAGAAAACATTTTTGTGCATTGCTTGGGATGTTCTAGCTGGAGATCCTTCATGGATCTCGGGGTTTGAACTGATGGCCCTTAGAAGCCCTTCCAACTCCAAGATGCTATAAATGAAATAAAGCTTCCCCTGGACCTGTTACACTAGTTCTGAGTGTTTCTTTTTTCTTTTCAATGTTTTCTGTACACAAATGGGAAATAGTGGTTGTACATAATTTAATCTGTATGTTATTTAGCAAAAAAACATGGCTTTAACAGCTCATATGTGCTTCCTCTAAATATATGCATATCTTGTTATTGAACTAGGATTTAGATGACTTCTGTTGATCAAAATAGTATGCAGATGATATTGTGACAAAAAAAAGTCATTATATCATATATTCACTTTGCATAGTCACATAATCACATTTTCAGAAATCCTGAATATCAGTTTGCTTCTGTGTGTATTTTTTTAACATAGTTCCTTAGCTACCAAAGAAATTGTTCCTGGTGGATATGGATAATCATTTCTTGTAATATTTGCCTGAGGTTAAATATTGCATTATAAAATTAAATGTCACTTTGCTCATTTCTTAGTTAGCTACAGTGATTCTTCCTTTAGTGATTCTGTTAACAAGTACAGCATGACCTTATTAAAATGGTAATACCGTTAGTCAGTAGCCCATATTATAGTTGCAAATCAGACAAAGAGATGAAGCTGAAGATGTGGGCAATAGCTGTGCAAGCTTGGTGTACTATAAGCTTGGGCTCAGAGTAAGGTGAATTTTCTATAACTGATAGTTTCTCAACATACAAAAATGCTTCTTGCTTAGTGCATTCTCATTGAACTGTACAAATTGCTTTGAGTAAAAAGGTACAGATCAAACTTAATCTTATCCTGTTTACTCAAACTAGGATAAATCCTTCTCAAGAAACATGCAAATTGAATCGATCCAATTTCATGAATATGTCATTGCATATATTTCCCTGCTAATAGACCAATTACATCTTGACTTTGTCTTCTACTGCATGTTTCTAGTGAGTTTAAGGATGCAAGAGCTCTTGAAGTACGAAATGCAAAAAGGAAATATATGTCAACATGTTTAGACTGAAGCACTGGAATGTGGCCCTAAGGGATTCAACCCTGAAATCTTCCAGACAATGACAATGACTCTGCCTATGCTTCGATTTGAAACATAAGATATAGTTTTTACCTTAATCCATCAAGGATGATCGATATACTATAAAAATTTGATCAATTTTATTTTTACTTCTTTTTAAAAATAAACTTGTTGAACATGGAAGTCATATTTTACAAATATGAAAATAAAGATAGTTATTTACACAATGAAAATTTGACCTAGGTTGCACCCACACTGTAGAAATAATCCAGGTTGACACCACTTTAAGGGCCATGTGTCAATACTATGGAATTCTGGGAATTGTAGTTTGTCATGGCATGAGAGCTCC
Organism: Phrynosoma platyrhinos; assembly: GCA_020142125.1. Lineage (NCBI taxonomy): Eukaryota > Metazoa > Chordata > Lepidosauria > Squamata > Phrynosomatidae > Phrynosoma > Phrynosoma platyrhinos. The sequence goes on from JAIPUX010001880.1 coordinate 79,537,940, forward strand.
ATGACAGAGAAGGCTAAATCACTCACAAAATTGTAGTTCCCAGAATTCCATAGTATTGACACATTGCCCTTAAAGTGGTGTCAACCTGGATTATTTCAGCAGTGTGGATATAGTCATAGAAAAATTTAATAAGACTATCAACTGGATTGTGCAAATGCACAAAAGTACTCTTCTTTGAACCAGCTGTGCATGAATGGTCATTCCTGGTGGATTGAAGCAGCATATACATCACCAGATCATTTGCATTGCCAATTCATTATCATTACAGGCCCATTGCAATTCACTTTTTGGTAATTGTCTGATTCATAGTTATATATGTTATGAATCAAGTTTTGTTTCTCATAGAAACTATTCTGGCCCTGTGAGATTCTGCTCATATGTGGACAGTAGCAGCAAGAGATTTGTGTTTTGTTTTGTTTTGTAATTAATGCTGAAAATCAGGTGTTTAGGGCTCATCTGATGTCAAGAACTGATCCTCATTGTCCCCCATCCCCATGGACACCCATGTTCTCAACTTTTACAATTTTAAAAATTGAAAAATAGGGGGTGTTGACTTGCGGTTTTTTGGGAGGAGGGTAATAGTTCTTTTTTCTTACAATAAAAAAGCAAATAAACAATTAAATGATTTTGGGGGTTAACTGAAATACTTGTAACAGGATATGTAACTGAAGTAGTTCAGGCAAAAATTAGAAATGATGCTTTAAATGAGGAAAGTTGTTTTCATCCCTTATTCTGTCTGTTTGCAGTAAATAAATTTAAGATGCATATATCCCCCCCCCCAAAAAAAAATCTCAGCATTCCCCCCTAAGTTACTGGGGGGAATGGGACTGAGAAGCCATAACCTGGGATTCCCATTGTATGAAGAAAGGGAGTGCAGTTTGAATTAATATTTTGAATGTCATATGAAATCTCATAATTTTTTTGTGTATTGTATATGATCTCTTCTTCAAACAAAAACGACACTTCTGTGCATATACAATGAAAAACTGTAATGGACTTTTTGAAATCCATGGCTACAAACCAGACCAAGCCATAATAGTGAGTACCATGTACAACATGCTGAAACCCTAAGCAATGCCACAATTAAAATGCTTCCTAGTACTATCCAAGAGCTATGGACTATTCTTAATATTTTATTTTTACTTTGAGGAACCTAATAATATTTAGCCCTAAATTGAAGCATGCATCACTTGTACATAATTCTGTCACTGAATGTATAATATGTTACTCCAAGGTCTAGGATCCCTGCACTCCTCTCTTTTTGATATCAAGGTGATATTAAAAGGGATATTTGGAGCACATAGCCATGGGAGCTCCAGTGTGGGAAAATAGTTTTACCAGATAAGAAGATAAGGAAGGCTCAGCACAAGAAACTCAAGAACATGTAGGCAAGGATACATCAATCAAGATCAGAATCTACATAATCCCTTCACTGATAAGTGTGATGGTGGATGATAGACCTTTTGCATGCAAGTAAACACAAGCCCAAGTACGCTTCCCTCTGGGAGCTATACTTCTTTGCATGGTTGCCCAGCTATTCCCAACTTTCTTATTCTTCTCTCACAACAGGTTTTGCCCTATAAATATGCATGCTCAGTTTCCCACAATTCAGTCTTGCTTGAGGTCAGACAGACACTATGTCTGTACCTTGCCTAACTCCTCATGTCATAATTCTATAAGAACTTGCTGAGCCACTTCTCTTCAGTTACAGCTCCATGTCAGTGCAGTGCAGTGCAGGATCCCCCTCTGCAACCCTTAAGATTTTTGGCTCACGGAAGTTGGAGATTGGAGTTTGTGGGAAGAGAAATTGCCACATGTTATATTTGTGCAGCTTGGGTGAATTTAGACCTGGAAATTGGCTAAATGTTTTTTAAGTTGGTGAATCTTGGGGCCTAGGAGTTTCCTGGGTCATTTGGGAGAGTGACCAAAATGAGTTCATGGGCTGTGTGCAGCCTCCAAACTGAACTTTTCCAAACAGTGGTGTGTATGGTGTCATAGCTGCACATGATTAGAAACCCTTAAAAACAGCTGCCATACTTATGTTGAGGCCTGTTATTATATGTACAAATAACAAGACAAACAACATGTCAATAGCTGGAAGCTGGAGGTTGCATTAGTTTCTTCACACAGATTTCATACTTCTTGGACACACAGAGGGAAGCTTTAATGGCTGAAGTGTTTTATCTCATTAGCAATTAATTTGGAAGGAGAGCATAATCAATATGTATTTTCACAAAACAGAGCATCAGTTGATTTTTTTCACCCATAAGACTCTTGCAGACAAGATTAACAGCCAACATCAAAACAGTTCTTGGACATCAACATCTTTCCAACATCTTCATATGTGGGAATAGATATTCCATTTATGGCAGTAATATACATCTAAGCAGGGGAAAGTTGCTGAAGTAAAACATGCTCTTGGGGCATATAAATCTCACATCTCCTTTAAACTAGTGTGAGAAGGTGAAGCATTAACCAAAGTGTTTATGAGTACACAAATTACATGCAGGATATGTAGCTCTGACATAGTAGGAATCATTTGCATTCAGTGTTGACTTTTCCCCAAAACCTGCATTTCAAAGGTTATTGGGAGGGAGTAGGACTTGAATAGTTAAAATATGTCACACCAGCAGTTTTTGGACTGAAACTCCCAGTGCTCCTCACCATTGTCTATGCCGGCCACTTGATATGGCACAACATCTGGAAAGCCATACAATTCCCGCTACACTGTAAATCTTTGCATGTTTCATTCTCATATGCAAAAGCAAAGAATTTTAAAATTGTTCTTCCTGCTGGGTAAAATTATGGTCCAAAACACCCTGCAGAAATAATCCAGTTTGAGACCACTTTAACTGCCCTGGTTCAATGCTAGAGAATTCTGAGACCTGTAGTTTTCTGATAAATTTAGCCTTCTGTTAGCGAGCTCTGTTGCCACAATAAATTACAGTTCCCAGGATTTTCTAGCACTGAGCCAGCACAGTTAAAGCAGTCTAAAACTGGATTATTTCTGAAATTTTTTGGACCTACATGATTTTTAAAATACATTTTGGGGGTAATTTATTTTTATTTTTTATCTTTTTATATTTTGAGACATTTCTTGTGAAAATTTGTACAAACGTTTTTGTTTGAATGCTGTTGTTGATCTCAACTGGAGGAGACCCATTAAATCAGTGGAAATTCCATAACTGTTGACAGATCATTCAATAAGGGATTCAATGGATCTGCTTTGTTTAGGACTACCAATAGTATTCATTGCCAGTTGTACCATTAGGCACTGAGGCAACAGGCAGCAGACGTGGAATGTCATAATAAGGCAGAAAATGATTAGCTATTAGATTTTTTATAGGTTTTTCAGGCTGTGAGGTTGTGTTCTAGAAGAATGTATTCCTGACGTTTCACCTGCACCTGTGGCAGGCATCTTCAGAGATGCCAGCTGCAGATGCAGGCGAAACACCAGGAATACATTCTTCTAGAACATGGGCTCACAGCCTGGAAAACCCACAAAAAATATGGATGCCAGCCATGAAAGCCTTCGACTTCACATTGATTAGATATTGATTGTGATGTTTGCATTCCTACAAAATGGGAAAGGGAGGGATGGTAGTACGCTTTTCTGTCTCATGTGCCAAAATGACTTGAGCTTTTGTAATACGCCTTTGATATGGATGAGTGACATTTGCTGTTTCATCTCAGGCAGCATAAAATATTGGGCCAACCATGATTCAGATGCAATATTTTACTGAATAGCATGTGGCTGAAAAGGAACTTATAGATGTTGATCAGCAGGTAAAATAAATATATGATTCACATGAAAAAATGATTTTATAATGAGAATGCCCTTTTTGAGGAGATTGGGTGGGGTACATATCTGTTAAAAACAATGAGTATGCTTTTGATTCAGGCTCATTAAAATCTATACTATTAAAATGTGGATATGCTTTAGCTGAGCTATTTAAACCTTTCAGAGCTTTGTGAAACAGTGCTTTTCAATCTTCTCCATTTTTGTTGATCTCTCTCATTCTGTTTTTTCATTGTGTTTTAGGAAATGCTGCAGGTGTTGAAGATTTAGCACTTCAATGACTGCACAGAGCAGTGTTTGAATGGAAAGTTTTAATAGTGAATGTTTGTGATGTTTACCTATCAAAAGATGATCCACTTCAAAAAGATCCAGAACAAACTTATTAAAAATCCTTTCTTATGTGTTAAAGAACTGTGTGTGTGTTTCCAATATGCTTTCTGTTTCATTTATGGATGCACAGGTAAAACTGCTAGTGTCAAAGAGACTGAAATGTTTCCCAGATCTCCTTTTACTTATCTTCTTTACTTTCTGTATCATGACTTTCTGGCTGTTTTAGTAATAGTGCCAATACCAGTCTCATTAACCCCCTACAAATGTGGGATCACAAATATTTCTTTCAAGGAAAAATAACCTCAGACAACTGGAGATAAGTTGTCCCAGTCAAGAAATTATTTATAATTCTCCAGTAATAGGAATATAGTTGCATTCCATTGTGTTAGCAACTTAAAAAGTGATAACTTCATTCTGTTTCAGTGTGATTGCAACTTCTATAATTTATGACATTATAAAAGTAGAGAGGTATTAACATTGCTCTGCTGAAATAAGAATGAAGTCTATGGGAAGATATTATTTCTTGTACCACAGATCAGCAGCATGACTCATTCAGAGCTTTTTTTTTTTAACCAAAAGGAACTGAAAGACATTTGTTTTGGCTACTTCTGAGAAAGCCCCCTCTGGACGCATTGGGAGGGGCCCGCTGTTGTGCCAGCCAAATTAGCAGTCTGACGCCGTGATTGGTTGGGGGGAAGGAAGTCCCACCCTCCCTTCACCTCCCAACCAATCAGGGGGATGTTGCGAGATCCCCCAACTTCCTGCATAATCTCATGAGACTGAGCAGTCTTGCAAGATTTTGGGCAGGATTATTTAATCCCTCACTGCCATGTGGAGGCAGCCATTCTGAGTTCAGTAGCCAAGAGAGAGGATCGGCTATCGGACATTCAGAGAAGCCAGAGGGCTTCCCTGGGTCTGTTTTTTTTTCCATCAGTGAGGCCAGTGCCCAGAACAACATTCCCGCTTGGGATTTAGGAGCACCTGGGGGGGGG